>CM050918.1:1828846-2428846 GCA_027742785.1 Vigna reflexopilosa | reverse complement strand
AACATGTAAAATAAATTTTAAAATATTTTTTTTATTTACTAATAAAATAATTTATACTAAAATATATCATTATTTTTTTTATTTTTTTAAATTTTTTTTGAGGCTTTTTTTAAACTTAAAATCATTAATACTAAAAATAACTAATTTTTTTTCTTAGAGAGTTAAAATCCTTTTTATAAAGTAGAATCATCATCATTTTTTGGGTGGACAACACAGGTCTTATTTATAAAACTATATTTAAGTTAACGGTGTTGGTTTAAAGTTATAAATAAATTATATTTATTTTTTTCTATTTTTTTTTTGGAGAAGATTATAAAAAACGTGTCTTAAATTAATTTGCCTTTAACTTGAGGGAATTCAAAGAAATTATTAATTAGTCTTGCGCGATTGTTTAGAGAAGCCATTGCAATTGAAGATGGTGGTGATTGAACATGCAACTATCAACGGCACACAGTGACTCCCAAGTAGTGCTTTATTGCCAATTCACCATAATGCTAATTTTAGTGGGCTAATTTCTTGTGATTAATAAATAAATGTATAACTTCATTTTTTAAAAGGGACTAGTAATTGAATTATAAAAAAATTTAGCTCAAGTAATTCTGTTTCAATATATGTTTCTAAAACAGTGAAATTGTTGTTGCATTGCAATGTCCTTTTTTGGTTAGTTCCTCACAGCAAGGCCCAGCAAACCTAACCACACAGAAAAAAAAAACAATTTAACAATTATTGAATAATTAACTAAAAAGTTTAAGTAAATGAAAATTTGGGTTCGAGAATCACGTCAGAATACAACAAATGAAGGATCTGAGCCGCAATTACTATAGCTGGGCACAGTGGCCAACAGGGTTTTGTTTTGTGTTTCTCAGTGCGTTCTAGTTGTTAGGTATTTGAATTTTTCCTATGATTGATTTGGAGTGTCTTGATAGTGTTCGATGAAATGCTTCACTCATAATCGTTCGTTTTCTCAGGCAAAAGCTGTTTGATGGAGGTGATTTTACAGGAAAAGGACGCAGGTAAGTGGGTTTACCGGGGCGAAGGAGCTGCTAACCTTGTTCTCGCATACACCGGATCGTTTCCTACGTTTGTACGTTCCTCAATTCCTTTGTTTTAATAGAATTGGATCATAATGGAAGTTTGATCTATGGTACATTGGTAATGGTGTTGATGTTGCAGATTGGGAAAGTGATGCGCATTCGTAAGGCTCCGAGGAGTGGCGCTGAGGCCATGACTATGAGGAGCCCCTCTGCCTTGACTGCGCAGGAACGCCTGCTTTGGAAAGACGTTCATGAACTCATTTCATCGCCGGACAATGACATTGCAAGCCAACAATTTGTCCACCACGTTATGAAGCCATTGCTTGGTTCCAAATTTGTCGATGCCGGGGTATGTGTTGAGTTGTGTTGCCCCCCGAATCCCCAACATCCTATTGTGATTGATTTTGTTATTTATAAATGTACTACTCAGCGGTTTTTGATAGTTCGTTAATTAATAAATCACCCATGCCACCTTTTTGTATAGTGTGGAAGATCTTATGTGAGATTAATGGTTACTGATTATGATCTCTGACTCTCACTTATCCTTCATTACTTTGTTTAGATGCTTGTGGGGGTGACGAGGGAATTTCTTGAATCGATTGAAAAGAATGTTATCTATCAACGTCCTGCTTGGAGAGTTGATAATGCACTGGTCGACATGCATCGTGATTCTGTGCTTCTCTTGTCTGATCATTCACTCTTCACTCATGGTATTGAGATGCCTTTGAGAACTTGCTTCAGTTCAAAGAATAATTGTTACCCTTTGTGCATGTGGAATTCTGGAGTATGTAGTTGCTGTGGTCGCTATATTTCTTTCAGTTAACATTTTATAGCACCACGCTGAGAAATCATCCATCCAAACGGGCACCATGAAAGCAAAAATAAAAGAAAGGGAGGGCAGGTTTTAGGGTTGAACCTGAGACATGCTAATAATCGTTTCAGTATTCTATAGTGATGCTTAGTACACTTCCAACAAGAAAACCTTAATCTCTAGTCTCTTTCCTATTTGTTGTTATCCCTTGTAATATTAATTTAGTAAACACATCCACATTTTCTTACTTCACAACGCATCTGCTAAACATTTGAAAGTTCTGTTACAAGCTCTCTGTTTTATTTCAGGTAATCTAGGATCGAGCCCCTGCATATCTGTTGAGATAAAGGTACGCTCTTTATAGTGTCATACATTATTATTCTTTGGTGTCAAAATTTCTCCTTCTTCTCATTATTAGACAACAGCTTTGTTTAAACTTTAAAATTTTAAATTAAGTATCAAACTTGTTCCCCCTTACTCTTTCTTTTGCTTGTTGTTAACATTATAAGTGTTGTTGTGAACAAGTAGCCCAAATGGGGATTTCTTCCTCTTTCAAGATACATATCTGAAGAAACTGCTGTCAAAAGGACCATAACTCGCTTTCAAATGCACCAAGTTCTAAAATTGCAGCAAGGAGAGGTACCCGTGCACAAAATTTTGCCTTAATTGGTGATTCTGTTTCTCCTTAGTGCATACTTCTTCCAGTGGTGATGTCATGTAGTCTCGGAGTGATTATTTAATCTGTTGTTCTGTTGATGGATATTATTAGAATTTCACTTAAACATACATTATTTTTTTAACCTTTAAATTTTAAACAGTTTTATCCAATATGTTTGCAGATATCTTTGCTCAGTGAATACAATCCACTTGATCTATTCTCTGGATCAAAGGAAAGAACTTTTAAAGCTATAAATGATCTCTTCACTTCACCTCAAAACAATTTCCGTGTATTTATGAACGGCTCTCTGATATTTGGTGGTCTGGGAGGTGGTGCCGAAAATACTAACATTTGTATTGCTAAAGCATTTGAAGATGCACTTAAGTCTGTCATTCGATCTGACGAAGGTCTACGTACAGAGAACTTGCTTACTCTTGTTACTGAGGCTGTGCAAAAATCAGGAGTTATTGATCGGCTTCTGGAGGTTCAGAAGCTTGATAGTGTTGACATCGAAGGAGCCATCCATGCATATTATGATGTTACTCATCAGCAGTGTATGGTATGTAGACAATTGAGTGCAGAACAACGGAAAAGGTATACCTCTTTACATTCGGCTTCGTTGGATGAAAGCTTGAGAATTGTAAAGGACTTTCTAATAGCAGCAACTGCAAAAGACTGCAGCTTTATGATGTGTTTTAGACCAAGGAAAGAGGGGGATTCTGGATCTGTATGCAATAACGTGTATCTTCAGTCAACTAAGCAAACCTTTGACTTCAAGGTAGGCAGCCCTTCACATTTTTATTATTTATTTATTTACTTTTATAAGATAGGCAGTGCATTACGTGATTCATTTGGTTGCTCTGCTGGTAGTCTGAGGGCCTCATTTGAGAATGATGTTGATTTATTTTGTGCAAAATAGAATAAAGAGTTCAACTCCAGTGGAATGTTGAACCATTCCAGAATGGATCAATGGTGAATGACAAAGTGATACAAATAAATAAATAATGTATTAGAGCTAAATAATAAATATACTAATTTTTTAAAAAAATCAAATGAAAAAGCAATTACATAAAACACTACAATTAAAAAAGAAAGTCTGAATTTTTTGGGTCTCTCTTTTCCTACTTGACAGCTTCATTCTTATGCCTTCCTCATATTCTACCAAATAAAGGATGTCACTGAAAGAAAAACAGCAGATTGAAAGATTTTATTTTCAATTGTTGCCAAGAGCATAGTGAGAAATCAAACAAAAATTAGATCCACGGGAGTGAAATGTTATGTTCAATCGTTGTTTTGATATACTTTTTCACCAAAAGCATCCTTATAGAGCATATTACTACTGATAATAAATCAATCAAGAATATTGATAAACTCCTATGAAGTGGAAGAATTAGAATGAGATGGCAATGGAATAATTGAAATAGGAAAAAAGATTTGGGTTGGTTTGATTTTAGTTTTTTTATTTAATGTTTTTAGTTTAACCTTTTAAAATTAGTATATTTAGTGTTTAATCCTTAATTTTTCATTTATTTATTTTATTCTATTTTGGCACTTCATAATTTATTGCTCTGGAGTGAGTGGACATCCTATTGTATTTAAACTAAAAAAGTTGTTTGGCATAAACTTATCGCAAAAGGTATCTAAAATTACAAAAGAAAAAAAAAATAGAGGCTATAGAATGATATCTGTAATACTTTACTGAATTCCTAACTGATGCTAAAGGAAAAATCCTCCTTCCAAAGGTTTCCCTGTTACAACTGAGAATGAGTTTTCAATGCTAGCAAATCTGAATGCTTCTCTCTCATATTACTTCAACTGCTCAACCACATCATTTTCTATGAATATTCTACTCACTTTGAGGCCGATCAAAAGGATAAATGTTGCAACTAAATAGGGTGTTTCTCAAAACTCAAAAGCACGGGAAGAAGCACCCTTTGGTGTCATTTTTTATTGAACTGTAATTTGTGTATGCTCTCATGAAGTACTAAGACCGAAAGCACATCAGTTGAAAATGGGGCTTTCATGTGTCTGCACAGACCATATCTTGTGAACGACTTGATCACACTCACGATTTCATGTCTTATATTTATATGAAGCAAGTTTGAATTACTGCCTCCCTTAGCCACAATTATAATCATTGTATTATCTTTATCCTTATAAAACAATAAGTATGATGCTTTTTACATTTATATTTTCTTTCAACTGATATTTGACATATATTAGGTGTATTTCATTGACTTGGATCTGAAGCGAATGAGTAAAATGGAAGAATATTATGAATTAGATAAGAAGATAGTGAGCTGCTACAAAGAAATGGCGAAAATGGACCATGGAAGTGATTTATGAACTTGCAACCATAACAAATTGCGTACCTAGATTTAGCAGTCTCTGTTATATAGGTAATACTTGGGAAGATTGAATTGGTACGTATTGGCAATTTGTCAATATTATTTATCCTTCAGAAGGTTTTTTGTATGCATATCTTAAGTTTGGAAACTTATATTGTGCTTCGTATAATGGTTCAATGTGGCTTTACTTTCAATTTCTTTATGATGGACATGTTGAATTGGTTTGTGAAAGCTTTTATGTTAATACATATTAGACTCTTGGCTCCCTTATTATTTCTAAAATGTCTATATATATTGGTTCTACGCACACGGAGGCAGTAGATAAATTAAACGCTTTTGGTCCAGATCATGTCTGTTTTGATTTGTACATATTGGTGAAATTGGGAAAGTGATATAATATTCTGTCAATTTTCCACAATAATACATTAACACTCAGGACACCTGTTTTTGCTTTGCAAATATCTTATCTCTAACTTTGCAATTTAATGTTGTAAACAGTACTCAGAAAGTCTATGTTATAGACGGTGGCTTCAGCTCAGTTCTGGTTTTTCCTTTGGTCAGCCTAATTTGGCCGTGGCCTGACTGATGATCTCTGTGTGTCTACATTGAGCTCACAAGCCATTTCAAGGTTTTTCCCTTCTCACTCTTTTCCTTGTTTTTTGTCTCTAGTTCCTGTAGTTACAAAGGGACTTGTGTTGGTTGGATTATCAGAAGTGGTCATGCTTTCACCAGCATACTGACACATTCCAATCAAATGACATTCATAATCAATTGTGACCACAATAATTTTTATTTTAAATTTATTTGATGACAATATTTGAATAGCACACTGAAGCACCACTATAGCCGTAGCGCTGTCCCTGAACACTAAAAGGGTTGCCGTAATGAAGCAGTTTAGAGTCGCGGCTGTATAGTGGACCAAATAGGGGTCCCAGTGACACTATTGGTTGATTCCAAAATGCCCCGTAAACGGAGACATTAGAGCTTTTCTGGGGGTTATTTTTGTGATCTCAATCCTCAGAAATGAGAGTTGCAGCTGTAATAGTTGTGAAAATGGTAAAGAAAGCTCGGATTTAGAAGATGGTGTTGAAAAGGAAATTCAGACTTTTTCGGGGTGCTATTTTTGTTGGTATTTACTTGTTTGACATCCTTGAAATTTTATTGATGATTATGAATGTCATTAATTTTGAGCTTTTTTTATTAATTAAAATTTATATGCCTATACACCCACCCTTTGTAAATTATATAGAAACTTTCAAAATAGTGGTTACCCACTAGCTTGCAATAGCGTTTTTTGACCCGGGTACACATTGCTATTTGTAGTTTGAAATACAACTTGAATAGTACTCCTTATGGAATATTGATATATCATAAACCATGGATAGAGCCGTTTGCTTTTTGATATTAGAAACTCCACCCCCTCTTAAATTAAATGTATGCAATTTTGTTTTCCACCGATTATAAGGTATGTCTTTTTGGGTATATAGCATGGGTTTGATTGTCATATGTTGTGATTTGTTAACTGTTGAAAATTTGTTTACTGAACCCAGGAATCTGGGTGGAGTCGAATAATTGTTGTGAATATTAATTGGAGTTTGTTTTTGTGAATATTTAGTTTCTGCATTTTGTTCGCCGGGGAGGGTACATATAGGTCGGGCACTATCAGATTACCATTCATTACTGGTTGTTTAGTTTCCCTATTAGCATTTGTGCTGCCACTTTAATTTTCAGCCCAACTTGTACAGTGGAACTTGATGAACAAGAAGTACCAAATCTTGATTTTTGTTTCTGCTAGTGCTTTTCTTACAGATTAATTATAAACTCCCAAACGGTATCTAATTTTTATGTTATGGATGGATTGTATCCTTAATGACACGCTTAAGTACTATTTACGATTTGCTCATTTTGGTTTAGACTTTCTCTGCTTTTGGTTAGAAAGTACCAACATGTCTGACGGGATCATGTAATGCAGAAATCTAGCGTCAGTAGAACTGCTCCGTTCAAGGTGCAGGCAAAAGCAACTTGTAAAAGCATGACTACGGCCTCAACTTGTACGGAATCATGGTGACTATGACTGAAGAACCCAATTCAATGAAGATCATCATGGTCCAAAAATTATCAGGATTTGAGTACAAGCGTTCTCAGGTAAAAGATGATGGATGAGATAAAAGTTGGTTTCATGTCAGAGATGCGATGTACTGTAGTTAATGTTTCATTATGTAATTAACTCAAGTCTAATCGGTGTTGTACCATTATGAATCTTTCTGCCAAGGCAAATAATGTTTATGTTCGTTCACTGTGATTTTTTTATTCTAACATGATGTCATGAAAATTTACTCGGAAAATGACAGAAATGCAAACCAATATTTCCCTGCAATTTTATACATCATTGCCCGTCAATTGGTTCTCATATAATGTATATATTTGTGGAGGGAGAGAAGTATGATACTGAAACCACCCATAGAACAACTCGACCATGCACTGTGCCTTCTTTACCAGCAAACCTTTCTCTGCATTTCAAACAGATAGAACACAGTTTTAAGAGTCCCCATGCACGACGTCACTATAAGTAGAACTTCATCTAAACAAGATGCAAACATCATCGACTTGCCTTGAATTTCTCTCTTTCCTGACTGTCTATGTGTGCCATAAGTTCTTCTTGTTTTATCAAAGCCTCGTATAAAGCCTGTTTACGAAGTTAAACACACCAGTCTATAAATATACACAAAATTGTTGAACATGATGCGACACACATACACCAAAAGTTTAAAAAGTGATTCACAAATAGATATAAACCCTTTTTGTAGTTATCAACTCTGCTTCCAATGCATCCACACGATAAACTGCAGCATTGAGCAGCTCCTCTTTCTCATACGGCATCACATTAGGCTTTGACTGTAGCATGTCAACTTTCTCTTCGAGCTCCCCGAGGCGTTTTAAGGTAGATGACGAAAGGTTTGTCGTTGTGAATCCGGGAGCACGTACAGGAGGACGACATTCCTCCTTATTTGTTGTATCAACAGTCATGTTAAGAACATTTGAGGCAGAACCAGATTCTGAGTACCGTATTCCCTTGGTCACACGAAATGCTATCGAACGAGCAAAAGTATAAAGAGCCAAAATGATGCCAGCTGTAACATTCAGGAGATTCTTCACATTTCAGTACTCGAAAAAAAGAAAAAAAAAATTCAGCAATCAAATCTAAGTAAGTCAATATATACATTTATTTATCTTTGTATCGTAACTTAAATTTTATTTCACATGCAAGAATTAAAGTAGTTTGACGTACTTTTATCTCTCTTCGGAATGGTAGGTAGTAAAGTACAGATTCAATGAACGCGAAAAATGTGAAGAAAAATAATACCAAACACAAATTTGTGAAAGGGATGGTTACTGAACTGGAATTGCAAGTTTCTCATTCCTTAAGATTTTTTCTGTATGCCAACGTATAAATTAATTATGACAGATATTTTGAAAATGTCATTTGTTGGTTCAGTTAAAGAAAAAACAAATGAGTGTCTATATCGATCCCAGCAGGTTTTAAGTAACAATAATATCCATTCTCAGCTAACAATAATGGCATGTCAAAACCAATAATTGTGCATGAACTATATAACCTGTTGAGCAAAGTAGCTTTCTCGATGTTGCTTGTTTCTCCATTGATCCAACAACAATGGCCTTACCAACCAGTCTTGCCTGCTAAACGTAAAGTCATTTAAAATTAAATTTATTGAAATTTTTTTTTTTCTTGCAACCTCAATATCAGTATCAATGTATCATGGTCACTCACTTCTTCATAGACAGGAGTTAGCATAGGGCTAATACAGTTCCCACACGCTTTGGGAGAAGCAATATCTTCAACTTCAGATCCTGATTCTCCTGTAGATGTATCACTACCACCTCTGATCTGTTTTCTCAAAAGCCCAGAATCCAAAGGAAGACAAGACTTTGTTAATATAACATCTAAAAATTCCAAACTTATAAAATTTTCAGGGTTCAAGATGGTAATGGAAGCTTTACCATCGGATAAGATATCTTGTCACATTCAATCACTTTCCCCTCCTCGTTTGAAACAGTTACTATTTGTTTAGAACATCCCATTTCACCACTAAGAACAATCTGCATGCCCAACATTATTCTAGTTGAATCACAGACTCAGTAAGATGCAAAGTAGAACCAAAAACCTGAGAGCTAGTTAAAATTTATTCATCACAGCAGTCACCTTTAAAATGTTTGGGTCTTGCCATGGTCCTTTATCTGACTTCATACAACCACCTTGATCAACACAAGTGCACATACCACCAAGAAATTCTGGAAGCTCGCTGCAAAGCTTACCATTAGTCAGAATTCTCAAATAACAAGTTGATTGAGAAATCACTCCATTACCAGAATTGAATGTACAGTTACCTCTCGTCTATAATCTCAAGTAGTTTACTCTGGAACTTGTTTCCAAGAACCTAATGGAACATTCAAGAGTCAATTAAAACCAATACCTAAGTTGTCTCCGAGCCAAAAATATGGAAGGTTAATTGTTAACAATAAATCAAAATTATCACATACGTGGATCTTTGAAGTGGTTTTGGGATCAAGAAATGTTTTCACAGTGTTCCAGAGCATCTTAAAACCAGGACCAGCATTGATGATGAACATTTGACAGAGTGTCTGCACAGTAGTATCGTTTTGAGAATAGAACTTAGAAGCACTAGATGAATGAACAATAAGAAAATTATAAAAAAAAAAAGAAGATAAAACCTACATACTTCAGGATAGTAATCACCATCAATCTTCTGCAGACGGGTGATCAGTTCCCGTGCAGACTTTGTTAGGTTTTTGAAGCCCTGGAAAACAAAAGACAGCATATTATTACAAACTCCAACCTTAAATTTTTATTAACTTCAAGTTAAAACGGTGTTTAGAAAACATTAATTGGCCATTTAGACACATAAAACTTACCACGCCTTGAACATCCAAAATAGTTGTACTTGAGTCTATGTGTCTCTTTGCAGCTATAGAACAAGCCGGAAACTTAACAGCAAAAGCTTTCTCAAAACTCTGAACATGGTATCTCAAATACCTTTCCAAGGTAGTTACTTGCATAAGCTTATTGGGATCAACTTTCCCTAGCCTCTCAATATAAACAGGCCTTCCTTCCTTATCCACGCCATGATAGCCATGTGGGTAGTATTTCAGAACCTCATTCAACTCCTTGAATTCAAAATCCTACACGGCAGAAACCATGGTGTAGTATACATCAGCCACAGGTTTGAATAAATTAATCAATGTTCAGATCGTGAAATCGAATACATAATGCCTCACCTCCATTATTGTATCTGTTCCATATTCTTTCCTCCATTGGATCATGTTGGCCCACATGTGCTTTGCTTTCTCAATATCAAACTTCCTTGCTTTCAAGAATCTGCAAGAAATGTGTTAATATGTGAATTTCCTGTGTAAGAAGTTTATCAACAGAAAAATATGCAAAAAAAAAAAAACCAAGTTAGAGTGTTTGGGACCTCAATAGCATATGGTAGTCATCGTGTATTGGAGGTAGCAAGTTATCCAACACCAGTGCCTGTCGAAATGCATCCACTGCTTGAAGCTCTTTAACATCTCGAACATCCTCAATGGAGAGGGAATTGCTCCTGCTGCTACAACCTTTTCTGCTTCTTTTCTTCTTAAAAGAATGTCTGAATTTGGTTGATGCATTTAGTGCTTTCTTTTTCAGACTTCCAATTCTTGTCCACCTATCATCCTCTGAATTATTCTCGAAACTCAGTTTCCTCTCTCTTCTTTCATCCAATCCTTCAAAGCCTAACCAAAATAGCAATAAACTCTGAACACTAAAAATTTCATACAGAACTAACAATTTCTTGGCAAGTATCCAATCCGCTGAAGTTTAATTCCATTCAATCACACTCAGCTAGCTAATCTACACGTTATAATCTAAAAGAAACGAAATCTTTATACAAATTCTTAACCAAGAAACATCGAAATAACGATGATAAAACAGAATTCGAAACAAGAAAGAAAAGGAGAGTTTTTTGGTTACTCACGGAGGTTGGTTGACATGTCAACGAAGACGGAGTGGAAGTGAAACAGAAATCAAAGACAGATAAATCTGAAAACTTATAACGTTTTTGTTTTTTGTTTTGGGGTGAATGACACGTAAGTTGGTTCATTCCTTTTCGGAGTGTTCGTTAATAATGAAGCGGAGTGTCGGCGGAAGACAGAATTAATGGTACAGTAAATTTGGATACAACATTATATCTCAGAAACAAAAGAAATCTAATGAACAAATTGATACACGAATCTATCCTATATATGCTTCACCTCATTCACATGTAAATTATCTTCATTTTTCAGACGTTATTTTCTTAACTTTGCCTTGCTGGGTCCATCATTTATGAGTTCATGATGTGCAACTTGGCGCCAATTTTACCTCTTTCTTTAACTTTTTTTTTTAAGATAACAATACTTACACAACATTTTTTTTTTACAACATTTAAATATAATTCACGTGTCATTTTGTGATTGGTCCATGATAATGTTTATGATTATTATTATTAATTGTGGAGTAATTTTAAACCAATCACAGAATGACACGTAGATGATATTCAAATATTGTAAAAAAATGTTTTTTAAGTAATATTTTTTTAATTCTTATTTTAATTTCCCTTTATCCTTTTTCTTTCTAATAACTTATTCTCATATAACATAATTTAGTGTGCTTTGGGTTATACAGTTTCACGATTTGTTATAAAAAAATCATTTTAGAATATATAAAATGGTAAAATCACTTCCAAATTATTGTCAAATGATTTTCTGATCTTGATGGAATTATTTCATAAACATTAATTCATAAAATCAATTACACTTCTACCAAAAACGCTTATTTGTAACGAAAATTAAAATATCTTTGTTATACACTTTTCATCATACGGTCTTTTCTATCAAGCATTACTAAAACATCATTCTATTTTATCACGTATTTTTTTTTAAATAATAAAAATGTCAAAGCTGTTGAATACTTAAACAGTAAATTTTAATATTCTGAAAATATCAAGCATTAGTACCTAAAGAGTGTAGATAAGTTAAAAAAAAATAGGTAAAATTTTGAATTGAAAATACAACCAGAATTGTTGTTTAATCCAATAATTAAAAGTAAGTACTCCCATTATTATAATTAAAATTGAGTACACTTTTTTTTTTGTATTGAATAAAAAGAAGTCAAAGGTTTCAGTAGAAATATAGAAGAATGTAATCTGAATTTTAAATGTCGGTCAGGGAACAATTTTAATCTTTAATATGCCCACAAATTGCTTCCCTTTTCTTTTTCTAATATATTAAAATTCCCATTAATGTTCTTATTCGTATAGGCCCATTAGGGAATCATCAAACCAAAACATTCCTAGGCCAGGCCCACTCATAACTTTAAATTTCTAATATTTCCACTGGGTCACTCTCACACTTTTTTTTTTCTTTATTATCACATTCAAATTTTTTTCTCTTTATAAAAATTATTCCGTATTTTGTCTGCTGTGCATCGATCACGGTGGAAATGCGATTTTGGCAAATGCCATTTCGGTAAAGAAAAAAGGATGTGAACTCAACAAAATGAGTGTATAAATAAAAAAGTCCTTTTAATGCAATGTGCAAATAATATACGGCCCACACACTATTTACACACCTTAGTTTAATATTCGTATCACTTGCTTTAAAATTAACATTGACGGAAATTAGTTTTCATATGTATGATTATGCGATAAAAAAAAAGTAGTTTTTGTTATATGTGAAAATCCAAGAGAATATTCCAATAAATGGCTTTGCTTTTCGGGCTTTTACTTTCAGCATTCCACAGTTTCGTCGCGCACCTGGCAAATTTTTTAAATTATATTTTATCTTGTATAAAAGTGACTTTTTAATTATATGTTTCAGAAATTTTTTGGAATAAGTTTCTCAAAATCCTAAATAATAAAATTCTTAGAACGAAATTTCTGAAATAAAATTATCAGAAGCTATAAAATGTATTTTGAAAGAAAAAACTTTTTTTAATGTACGTGATATTTTTAAAATGAATTTTCTGGAATATCTCACATAGCATCTATTCCTTCCTCTCGAAACACATAAAATTATATGTTCTGGAGTGTTTTTTTTTAAACATGTTTTTAATTTTTAAATTTTATACAAAATTAAAATTTTTTTTTATCTCAAATTTTTGTATAATTTGATCTCTAAACTTAAAAAATAAATATATATAATTTTCTTAATTCAATTATGCCAAAAAATTTCACCAGAGTTTATATTTTTTTAATATATTCTAATTCAAATGTTAATATAAAATATTATTTAACAAATATTAAAAAGATTAATATTATTTTATTAGATAATTATATTAATTTATTGTTAAAATTTCAAAACAAAATACATAAAAATTTAAAATAAAAACGAATTTCAATTTGAAAAAATATTTTTAACATTTTTCTCTTTCTTTATTGTGTTGTTTCCTTTTTCCTTCATAGTGGTAATAATGAAAGTGATTATGATGACAACAGCTATATGATGTTGTAATAAAAAGTAATTTAATCCTTTTATATGTTAGTGACGAGGAAGTTAATATATGAGGGGGTGCAGGAAGAAATAACATGGTCAAGGAAATAGGCGGAATTTATGATTTGTTGTTCATTTGGATAAGTTTAGAAGGACGTCCCTTCAAGAAAAATAAAGCTTACAAGACTACAGACATCAATCACTCCTTTGAAATATTTGTGATATCCTCATATAAGACATTTGTGATGTATGTTATATTTTAGATTTGAAAAGATTTTGATTCTTTTTTTGTATGATTAATAGAATATCATCACCTTCAAAGAAAAAAAAATATATGTATATATATAATTGGTGAGTTTTTTAATCGATCTATTTGATAAAAACTATACCTTAATTATCTAATATGATTTTGTAATATTGGGGACTACCTTCAAACAGCCTTAATTATGGATTACCATTTATATCCAGATGAATAATTAGAACACTAAAAAATGCATTCCCAGATGAGTTTTATAATTTTAGTTAAATTTCATGCTATTTTGTGTGTCATCAATGTACTCACCAGAATAATTTAGATTTCAGTCCACCACTCACCTATGGGATATAATATAAATATGCCTTTTGGGATTATGTTCATGTAGAGCATTTCAATCAAAATATAATTACACTCTTTATTTTAAAATATTCATTGTATATACTTTATCTATTAATTAATTAATTAATTAATTAATTAATTGCGAGTAATTTTTATGCCCAAGTGATGAGTTAAAGGCACTTCAATTACCACAAATTTAGGCATAGTAGATTTTAAAATGATTTTTTCAATTATTTATAATAACATAATTTGTATTTTATTTTTGTGGTATAATATATGTTTTTGTAATTTTTATTATTAAAAAATATCTAAGCTTTAAAACTTATATATATATATATATATATATATATATATATATATATATATATATATATATAAACATCATTCTTCATGAAACAGTTCTTAAACTAAATTTCAACAAAAAGCTTTATTGTGTTGATCTGAAATAAAAAAGACAAGTGGTCTTTTCACAATTTGAGCAATCACTTAACAATCAGTTTTAGAGATAACATTATTATTAAGAAAATAAACTTTTATATTTATTAAAAAAACAAAAAATAAGTGTAAAAATCTATTAGATATTAAAATATCGTTATATTATCCAAAATTGTTGATGTAACAAGGTAGTTTGATAATATGGTAAGGAATGATGATGAGCATGACCAAAATCATGGTGGAGGACTCAACTGTCATTACCATTTTCACCACTATTTATCTTTCATATAAAGCCCCTTTTTAATTCCAATTTCCAAAACAAAATATAATTTCATTTCATTCAAATATACACTTTATTCAAAGTAAATTAATGGTCAAAATAATATATATAATTTAAAATATATTGGATTTATTGTCCATAACCAACTGTCATCGGTTATATTATTATTATGGCACGCGCAGGTAAAGTTTGGCAGTACATTGCAGTGACGACGTATTGCATCGCACTCCCAAAATATGAAATAAAATATATATTTTTTGATTAACAAGTATATAATTGTTTCAGTATTCTTTTACCACAGAAAGTGTGCATCAACTGAAAACATAGTTCAATAAAATAAATATAAAAAACAATAAAGCATAACTTCAGGGTTGGCTTAGGTGCGTGTGACGTTTACTTAAATTATGTTTTAATTAAACTATCAAATATTTAAAGACGGGGATAGAACAGTCTGAGTTGTTATTTTAAAAGTTAGGAATAATCTTAGTCTAAACAATTATCTGAAATGATGACACTTTTATGTCTTTATTAAATGGTATCACATTCAAAGTGAATTTGTGTAAAAACAATCAATATAAAAGTGTACATTAATATATAGTTTATTAGTAGTATAGTTTTAAATTTTATTTAAATAAATTATAAAAAATAATTTTTTTATGATGTTTACCAAATGATTCATTTTACAACTTCTCTTATAAATTACTTATATCCTATAACCGTTTGGTTAACTTAGAACAAAATGATATAAACAGTCAATCATGAAAGAAATGCAACCGTAGATCATCCTCATGTTCATATAATCAGAAAAAGTACAATCAATCTACAAGAATATTAATTCTAATACTAATCAATTTAAGATAAAGTGTAATTAATTATAATTAAATCCTAATTAGGCCGGCTTTATATAAAAACATAGATAAATAATTGTCTTTTAATACGTATTAATTGTTTAAGGTGTCAAATCTTTATTGTAGACAACCTTCCAATTTACCAAACAATCTTATGAAACAACAACATAGTTTGGACTTAAAAACATCATTGATCTTGACTCCTACATCCTAACACTAGTGTTGTTGTTTTCTTTTCTTTTTTATGATTCAGTAAGGATTGAGAAATAGATATAAAAATTCCTATTCTATTTCTTTTATTTATAACCGCAAAGCAATTCACTATTTAATAAAATAATGAATATTGATTAATAATTTTGAGACTTCAACAAAACCAATCATTAACCAGTTTTCAACCCATGCATCCTATATACTATTTTTTTTTCAGATGTTTAAATTGAAAAAATAAAATTACGCAAACCGTGTGAAATAATTTACATTAATTTTACAACATTTTACCATAGTTATCTTTAAATGCATTAACAATAATAGTTCATAATTGAATGTCTGAATAAAACTATTCTATAAAAATACTGTTAAAATATACAGAAGCAATATGAATGGATTTTGATAAGAATAAAGGGATAAACGAGGTTTTGGTTGGATAAATGTTGTGGGACTTTTTGTGAAAAAGGTAGGAAGAGCAACGTTGTATTTGTTGATGTATATCTATGAAATTGAAACGACAAAGATATCTTGTTCATTCTACAGAAGAAAGGGTTTGGAATAATTAGACGAAGAAAGTGCAGAGCATATCATGAAATCAAATCAAAGCACACAAGAGAGAGGGATACTCAATCCATTATGATGTGCCTTCACTCTTCTGCATACTCTTACTTTTATTATTATGCTTTTAATTATAACCATAATCTTATCTTAAGAATTCCTCAACCATTGGACCTCCCTATTAGATTTTTTTTTTACTTCCCCAATATCCATTCATTCCATTTTTTTAATTCGTTCAATACTTCCCAAATTACTTTCACTGTTGTAAAGATTGTATATTCAACTTTACATAAGCAATCATGGATACCATAATCACTTAAACTTTTTATTAGATTAGGGGTGAGCCTGTGTTTAAAGTAAATAAGATTAGCAGATGGGAAGGGATTAGAACAGTAAATTTTCCCTTTTTGGTTTGACGTGAATGATGGATTTAATTAGATTTGGGAAATGAAATCATATATATATGGATGGACCTCTTAGCTTCTCGTGATTTATGGCAATCTCGTGACTGAACCATCGATCTACATGTCACAATTCACTAGCTGGGGTTCCATCATCTTGACATGACATTATGGAGAGTGAAACATGAGAGCATTTATTCTAGACAGACGATTTTAATTAAATCATTCCTTTCTTTTACTTAAATCACTTATATGCAACGTTTTTATTACCAGCCAATAAAAAAAAAATTGAACTATAATGTCTGTTAAGTTTTTGAATCTAATATATATATATATATATATATATATATATATATATTTCCTTATCACAACAAAACCTGTTTTGGATGCGCCTCATTTCTTTGCAGCACATCAATCTAGAGCTATGCCCATGTCTTGCAGAGTCGCACGCGAAGTGGAAATCACTTTCACAAGTAAAGGAATAAGTTGCTTGTTAGATTTGAATATAATATAAATATCATGGAGAACGTTGCAGATTTTCTTTAGTGAGCCAAAGAAATTGTTACCATGTGGAATAACTTATTCCTTTCTATATAAATAGATGATCATGTTCACTTTCTCTTCTCACACCTTTGTCTTTATTCCTCTTCTCTCTTTAGCATTTTCTCTTATTTTTATCTTTTCTTTTAATTTTAAATTATTTATTTTTATATTTTAAAAAACTGACATGATACATCGTAAATAAATCTTTAAAAACAATCCTTTTATTTTTATTTCATTATCATTTAACACTTTTATTAATAAAAGTTAAATTAATTTTTAGTTTTGAAATTTGAAATAAAGTAAAATGTCCCCACTTTTTCATAGGAGACATATTATTTAAATGGTAACTTGATGTCACATATCTGATGGCAGAAGGAAAGTGTTGAGACATAATATGTGTGGGACAGTAATACCGACGCGTCCATCACAAATCAGAGTCAGAAATCACGGACATTGTGGACCAACAACATTGTAGAAAATGAGGAGGATACGATGCACATCAACCTGTCTTTCACCATCACTAATCAACTTCTCCTCCAAGCCATCAGGTGAAACTAGGTTGTCATTAATTACTGCCACCGAAAACAAAAAACCAGAACAAAGATCGATATAACAACGTTGAACACACCGAAACTGGAGTACGCATGCACGGGGAACCAAGATTCAGAAGAATCCGTTTTCTTCATTTTCTTCCCGACTTTGTCTCATCATGTGATACTGAAAACGTTCCACCATGGTCTCGGGGACAGACAGCAGCACTCTGATGGCATTAGCGTCACCGGCGACGGGTAAGAACAAGCAGTAAATATCACTGGTCAAAGGACCCATATGCAAAGGTTTCCCTTCCCCAAAATCCACCTCTTCCAACCCCAGTCTAGACCACTGCGAAATAACCAAACTCGTGGAAAGATCCGTTTTAACAGTTTTGTCCTCTAATAGGTCAACCATTGACCTTACGTACTCCTCCTCTTTCAACCTCGCCTTAGCTTCCTGCACAAGTTTCACCCCGTGGTGCAGGTTACCGTCCACTAAGTCCTCCACGCTGCTCTCAGCGCATGCTAGCAAGAATCCGTTCCCGTAATACCCCTGCGGAAGGTCAACTGTTCTTCTAACGTTGACCGAGAAAAGGAGCTTCACAGTGAGTTTGGATGGTAGGGATTGGCCCACCGAGCGAATCCAAGAGCGCCAGGTGTGGGCCGCAACGGTTTCGAAGGCGGTGCACTTGAGGGAGGGGACGCACTCTTTCTTGAGGCGAAGGACGTGGGAGGGGGTGAGGGTGAAGGATGTGGCTACCAAGGGCTGTGACTGTATGAACTTTAGGAGGTCCACTTGAGGGGTTGGGTTTGGTGCGGTGTAGCCCGCGTGAAGGAACTTTACCTGCGCAGGGTGTCTGGGTTTCAGCACGTGGCGCCAGTGGAAGGGCATGATCGTCAATTCCGCTTCTGGCTTTTTCGTCAGCTGTGCCCAGGCGTGTAGGAACTGAGACGTCCCTATGCCGTCGCATACGCAGTGGTTGATCGCCGTGCACAGGATCATTCCCCCGCAACCCAGCCTCGTTACCTGCAAATTACATTCAAGTTTAATTTTTTTTTTATATTTATATTTTTCCGATTCTGCACATAAACTGCAGTTTCCTTTTGTGTGGCTGTGCTGTGATTTATTATATTGGAAAAAATGATTTATTAATACAGTCCATTTGATAGAGAAACATAGAAATGGATTAATGCTAAGAAACGGAGAAAAATGTTAAAGTATGATGTAAAAATCATTTAATATACCAGGGCCATGAATATTTTTTATATAAAAAAAATACCTCATTTTTAATTATTGAATTTTAAATATTACTTATTTTATTTTTAAGATGTTTTTTCTCATCAAACATCAATACCACTATTAAGAAATGGTTGTAAAGAAAATAACACAACTTACGGGAAAAACTCTGTTTTTTGTGGAAGAGAAACACTCTAGAGTTGTTTATTAAACATTCTTTAGAGGTTGCCATTTAGAGTTGTAATCTGAAATTACAAATGTCATCATTGAAGACATTTTTCTTTTCATGAATTATATCAGCAGTGACCAACCTACTGAGTTCATCAACGAATCAAGAACACAAAACCATTTAAAACTGATACCAACAAAATACGAATTTCCATATATCTGGCTGGTTCCCCAGGGGGTTTATATTTGTAAAGAAAATGTAGTGAATATTTTTTGTTCATGTGTTTACACGAGAGAGGATGAAAGTTTTCTGAAAATGGATTTCATCCGTGCGAAAGAGACAAATCAGAAAAGGAAGAAAAGTGGATGATAGCACATAGTCATGAAAGACGTTCATTTAACAGAAACAAAAGTGTAGAACCTTGTCACAGTAAATTCATATTATACACACACACACACACACACATATATATATATATATATATATATATAGAGAGAGAGAGAGAGAGAGAGAGAGAGAGTATTTCTAGCACACGTCTTCACGTCAAAGTTCTTTGAACCTAAACGTAAACAGTGGACAGTAAATGCACAAGGTTACATATTCTGTGTGACTTTTAACCTTTTAATGAACAGAGGATTAGAAGGTTTAAGCAGGGATTGAATTGATAAAGCAGTGGGTGGTTGAAGAATTAAGAAAATTGAAGGAAGAAAGAGTTAATCTGACCTGGACTACGAGAGGAGGAACATCGACGAAAGTGTGAGCTTCGACCTTATACAAGAACTTCTTCCAAGATTTGTTTGGAGTCTTGGAAGATTCGAGAAGTTGATGAAGAGTGGTGTGAGTGAAAGCCTCGGCAAAGAGAGCACCCTGTCCATTGCAATCGACCTCGAGCTTGTGATGATCGACGGTCCTCAGGCGACCGGCCAAGGGGTAATAATCCACGAGAACTCTGGCGAGAGAAGATTTCAACACATCCAAGTTCAAGGACTTGTTGAAGAGGTATAAGTATTTGATGGAAAACCTTAGGAAGTTTTGGTCGTCGAGATTGGACAAATAGAGAGAATGTTTTGGGGTAGGAGCGCTTGGAGGAATGCTCAATGCTTCATCACGATACATACAATCAGGGGCTTCCATAATGATTACTATTAGGATGCATATGGGAAGAATTGAAGAGAGTGAAAGGAAAGAGAAAAGATAAAATAGAAGAAGATGATGATTGAATGAAAAAGTGAGTGGAAGCAGAGGCTGTATTATTTTCAATGTGTGTCCAAGGAACAAAAACGGATCATGCTCAAATTTGTGGTTTGAATAATGGTTTTCAGGGCTTCACTTCTTCAGCACAATCTGTTTGTGGTAATTAATACTCACTTTGATTTCCTTTCAAATTAATTACAAAAGAAAAAAAAAAAAGGGGAGGGGGAAAATGCTAACTATATAAGTCAATAGGTTCTGCCGATAAGAGGGGTGCACTGTTTCACTTTAATTAATCGTCAACCCACTAACCCATTCCTTTATCAAAAGCTTGACCTAATCGATAAGAATGATGTTATTTTATGAGTATTTGAGTTTGATGAAAGAAGAGTTAAATTAAACGAAAAAAAAAAAGTGAGTAACACGTGTCTGTAAGAGTAAATGGTGGTGATTTTGGCCTGCTGTACTTGTTTAAAATATCAGATGTATATGGACTTCATTAGTCTACAATTTTTCTTTTCAAAAACGAATTATCAGACGCCACTATTCATAAATTTGTCAGGTTATAATTTATTTGTACGATAAATTGACAGGCTCCATGGCTCAGTACTTTTCAACTTTTCTTATTTTTACCAGAAAGGTCAAAGAGAGAGCAACAATCCATTGAATTTATAAAAATGGACAACTAAAGTAAACAGTGAGTATATAAAAATATAAAAATATAAAATAAAATAAAATAAAATAAAAATTGATAGTGGGAAAAGAATTAATGAGAACTGCAGCTACCTGTATCTGGACAGATATTGTAATAGAGAAGGTATATCGTATTTAATGGCTGATATTCTCTAATTTAGTGGATAATCTCTGGAAACATAAATAAATAAATCAAAATGGCTATCATTCGATCACGTGTACAATTCCATTATCCCTGTTAAAATTACGTTACTCAGCCGCAAAAACTGAAACCTGTCACATCTTCAACGAGGTTTATTAATTACATTCTTAGTGAGCCTTTTTATTGGTCATATCATACATCAAAATTTTTATTTGGGGTTAATTTCCTCATTAACAAGCTATCAAGATTAACATGTTTTAGTAATTACAAACTGCGATAAGATTTTGCACCATCTTAGAATGTTTTTATTAAATAAAACTCTCTGATGTAAAAGATTTTAAGATATATTATTTTGAGAAAATATTTATATTTTGTTTTAAATATTTATGCTGAAATAATAAAATGTTTTCTGGAAAATCTTTACAAGTGAAGAAAGTAGAGCAAGGAATATTTTTCTAATCGAAAGGATATTATTTCTGTGACTAAGCATAATATTAAGGTTTAAAATGTGATCTCGTGATTCGTACCGTAATTGCAATTTGGAGGAATAATATAATATATAAACGTATTAATTTAATTGAAAGCGTTGCGGCTAGGTTCTATTAAGGAAGTCAAAGTGAGGTGTAACGCACTCGTTAATGTCTTAATATATTGTAAAAGACGTGATATTTTTATATCTCCATTTTTGTATTCTATGAATATAACTTTATGGCTAAAATTCTATTAAAATTTAATTACATTTTTTATTTTTATTTGATTCAATTTAGTTTTTTTTTAAATGGTTGAATTAGATTTTTCTGTTAGATTAATATTAATTTTTTATTAAAAATTATATATCAAATTACTACACCTAAATAACTAAATATTCAAATTAAATCTAACATCAATTATATATATTTATATATACACACACACACACACAAGTGTGCCAATAGTCTAAGAATTCCATACAAAATATCAATCAAAATATACGCACCCACCCTTCTCACTTGCTTTGTTATAGTTCCAGAGATGCTTTTAAACTCTGATCAAGAACAAATTAAGCGAAAAAAAAAATAATGTTCATACTAATTATGGTATATAGGAGTGGTAACATGAGTGAGAATCCTTTTGAAAAACAAAAAATTGCGTTTGAACATGTGTATCATATAAAATGATTGTGCAGAATGTAACATCACTGCTTACAGTGATGCATTCATAGTATCAACTATATTGAATATCATGCTACTGCTCAAATGGCCACTGTTCTGCCGACGATTTCTTCTACCTAACAAGAAGACGTTTCTGCTTGATTTAAATCAATCACCTTGACATTTTAAGTATAGGTTATGTGCCATTCCAGCTATAAATTAATTCAAAATAAACAAATTAACGGCAAACAGCTCTGCACAAACCAAACAATGTTGGCAGAACAACTGTTAGCAGTCCAATCCTTCGTAGCTTTTAGCTCAATCAAACATGTCCATGAGACACATTATTGGGGACAGAAAAACATGGAACACCATTTTATAAGATCTAGGTTGGCTCAACTCCTCGATGCCCAACCTAAATAATCATTCGTGGCTTACACAGTGACACCTTCGCACATTATTTTACCAATGTTTGAAGAATTGAGATGAAAAACCAAGATTATGACTTTGAAGGTGTAAAATATAACCCTAAACTCAGTAATAAGGCTGCCTGTAGGCTGTATACAATTTCACTATATCGATAGCTGTTGTGAAGTGCATTATTTTGTTATATTTAAATTAGTCCTCTCAAGTCATTATATTATTTTTCACCGATACAAGGTTAACATGTGCCCTGTCCAGCAGTAAGAGCTTGATTTTATCATACACTCCTATAAATCTAAGGCATTAGAAACTGAATCGTGTGATTTTCAATATGCTTTAGGAGAAAGGAACATCGACCCAACAAAAAGTATATTGCTATTGCACTTACTCTTTGTGTGTAGTACCTTATACGCTGCCTACGACTTTCCGGTTTCATCTCACTTTTTTTCCTTTTTGACTGTTTCTTAAAGCTAGGAATCGTATTCTCGTCAAAACCAGCTCAGGTTCAATGGCGCATATACATTCCAACCAATATCTCTAGTCCACCCCATGACCCAGGAGCCTCACCACATCATAACACTAATGAGATTACATAAAGTCTTTAAAAAGTTTGAGTTTTACCAGTCTGTCCTCAACGTTACACAGTTTTACTATCACAGCCTTCCTAGTAATTTGTCTTGTACATTTTTATTTATCCAGTAATCAACTCAAGTTCCATCTGGTAATTCATTATCTCGTGTAAATCATCTTCGACTTGTACAGTCTTATGCAGCCATACCCCCAAATTTTACTGCAAATTGCAAATTAAACAACGACGTTAACTAACTCAAAATGATACTCCTAGTTTTCTGAAATGATTCAGCATACATGAACATCAATGAGTTGGAAAGCAAGTAACCTCGGACTTTGGTTTTGCAGAGATTCCAATTACAATCGGGCAACGTATGAGTTTGCTTCTGTTACATATCTAACCCAGCGATAAGGATTATGCGCTTTTGATTTCTTCGCTATTTGCAAATACTTAACCTGCATCAGAAAATGGCATTTTGGGTCTATTTAAGGGAGTTCATATAAACCGGATACAAAATCAAATTGCAATAATAGAGGAAAGTTGAATCTACTTCTAAAATCATTAGGAATGATAACACTATCCGAGTTAGCACCCAGTAACACCAGCTTCGTAAATCAACAAAGACATAGTAAGATTAATTTATAGATTATCAGTAAACTTAACGCACCATAAAATTCCAATACACACTTTCTAGCTTTGTTAAATAAATGTAATAGAAGAACATAGCTTCAAGAAAATCCCTAGCAGTTTACCTGAAGCCTTGAAGCATTGTACATAGGTATGGTGAAAGTCATGCTAACAGGTCCTGCTTCTTTCATGATATTTCCTGTGCTCAGTATAAAACAATTTAATTCATTACAGAGAACAACGCCTTTTGAAACAATGAGCTAAAAAATAATTATTAACAAGCAATGTACCATGTAATTCCTGCGAAAACGTCAGCTTTGCACGTAAAGTATGCTCAGATCCACCAACAACCTGCAAGAGGATAGACCAAACATTATTGTCATCCACCAATGACTGGTATTAGCCTCGAATATATCAACTGAAGAAACTTTTACGTACATCCATAGATAAGTATTTAAAGATATACTGATTACAGTGGAAAACAAACAGTACATGTTACCTTTTTCAGGCCCCATTCCAGTCTTCTATTTGTTTCCTTAAAATCAGTGGTGTGTCCAACTGCTCCAGGTTCTAACTCAAAATTAACACTGAAAAATTGAAAATAGTTTTACCAAAAAGATGTAAGATTAAGTAATCGGGATAGTACTTAAACCATGTATTGAATGGAGCATTTCAGCATGTATGTGCAATAAATTACAACACAAACACATAGACAAACAAAAGGTAGCATATTCAGTGGATCAGATTCCAACCATCCCATTGCATCAAGAAGAATAAATCAGCCTCCAGCATGTATATGAATGGTTTCCGTACTATCTCATTTCTTTTTCTTATCCACCAGCCACTCACCCCTGAGTCTGTGACTACCAGAGGTGCAGTGCCCGAGTAACCATTTTTGTTTTCCTCTTTTCATTTAGTACGATGAATGCTTTGAGTTCTGATGTAAGATTAGGCACCCAATATTGGGCATTGAGCTCTGATCTTGAATGCTTATGTGGGAATACTAGCGCTGAAAAAGGGATAGTTTGCTGTTCCAAGTGAGTGTGGTAAAATTGGCTGTTGTTAGAATTTATATCATTTGCTATATTTGGTTTTCACATATATTTTCTATTTCAAAATCTCCTGCGGTTTAATGTCCATCTATTCTACTGGTAGCAACAAAAAATTACAAGCAACCAGGAATGACAACAAAGGAAACCTGTCATCAGCCAGTGATTTTCTGGCTTTATGGTGAATTACTGATGTCTATATCTTCTGGGCTTGATGCAGTGCAGATAGAAAAATGAAACAGATTCTGCCGCTTATTCAAAGGTTAAGGTTGCACCAATTCTGCTGACATAAATGTTATTTGCTAAATCTTTTTTATTTTAAAAGCATGACAATTTTTTCTTTCTATTTGTGTTTTATTTTTTTACGTGGTTTGAAGGTATCTCATTTGACAAACCCAATATATGGCCTCTAGTGATTTAAATCTTGACAATCTATCAAACACCCAACCTGTTAAACAGCCCAATCAGCCTGTTAGTCAGCTAACTAACTAATTATGGAGAAGAGCACTAAATCATTACTGTCAACTATGACTAAAATTAAATGCACAATAATCGTGAAGAAAATGTAAGTACCGAGCTGTCAATGATGGCAGGGGCATCTGTACAAGAACAGTGCTAGCATTGGTACTTGAGTTGAACTCAGCTCGAACTTTAATAGTCACTTCAGCCTATTAAAATATGAAGACTATCAGTACATGCTAAACAACGTGTATACTAGGAAAGTTAGAGGGAAGGGAGATCTAAACCACCTTCAGGGGTCCTGTTTCTTCAATCAATGCAGTAATACGAAATGGTGGTTTAAAAGGTTGAGTCATACGATAATTCATGACTGGAAACTCACCATCTGGAGGTACCTACCAAACAATGAAACGGTAATTCGTCAGGGAACTCAAAAGCACGTTATTGAGTTATATATATATATGTAAGTTAGTGTACTATGTACTTACCAATGACAAAGTTCTATCAACTTCAAAATTATCAAGGTGTACAGACTCATGGAAGTTACAATCATCTAAAATCACAGCACCTGAACCTCTATAATCTGTTAAAGATGATAGAACGGGATTCAGAATGAATGAAAAGACATACCAATAGCAAATAGGATAGAAAAAATCAACTAGCCAACAAAAATCTCTTCAAGAAAATTATCCATCCATCAATGATTAGACCAACAAATATATAAACTCAACTAAAAGTATCTCACTACAAACACTAAATATATAATTATTTTCAACATAAAAATGATTTAAATATTAATACAGGGAATAAGAAATATTCCTGACATGTTACTAAGAAAATAACATGAGAAAGAAACCTAACACACTTTTTCTCATTGTTTTAACGTTCAAGGGGAACAAAATATAATATTGATTGACCTACCACTTGTCCCTATACTCAGGTCCTCGTTAAGAGCAAGTCGAATCTCTGGGTTACCAGAAAGATAACTCTTCATTTGTATGGTTCCATCTATCTCACTAGTAAGTATAAATCCCTGCTTCCGACAACAAACTCATCAAAATGCCTCGATATTATAACAGTAAATGTATGGAAAAGGGAAGGAAGACATCACAACAGACATCATGAAAAAAGCATAAAAAAGATGACCAGCATACTCACACTAGAATTGAATGTAACACTTATTTTCTCAATTACATCAACAAATATCTCATCCCTCTTCCTACCACCAGGTTCATTAGCAACCACAGACTTTGTAATAGCCGTACCTGGCATTCGTTTGGTCCCTTGCTACAAATATAGGAGTAACAAGTCAACAAAACCATGCATGAAATCCAGTAATATGCCAGCAGCAAGAAAATGAATGGACTTCCAAATAGTTAGCTACATACCATAAAAATGGAAGCAGGACCAAGGGGAGGCATCCGTGCAGCATCAATCACTATTGGCTCATTGAAAATGTAAGACTTCAAAACCTCAGTGGATGTTGTTTGCACATAACCAAAATCCTGGCACAAATAAATTTCAGTATAAACAAATCAAACAGAAAATGCAGCAGTTAAAACCGTGCAAAAGTTATCAAGCTTTAAAATGATTTGGAGAAGCTGTAGAAATGTTAACAAAGTAAACAATTAAGTTTCTCTATTCTCATAAAAAAATATAAAAAATCCATACATTTTAAGTATTGGTCAGAGTAAAACTACCAAGCATTTGTACAAATTAAATAGTTTTCCTGCCTCCCAAAGTGTGACACTAAAAATAGATTAAAAGGTAATATTACAAAAGTGTGCTTTCATATCTGATCAACCTGTCAACTTTAGCACATCGAGAGTTGAAAACTGGAAACTTGTTCATGGGAGACTTGGTATGCGAATAGTTGTAGACAACAGTCTATAAAAACTGATAGAAATAATCACTAAAGTGTAAATGACCTAAAGAAATCAAAGGTGCCGGGACCTACGTTTTACCAATGAAGTTTAGGCAAAAACATGCTTTCGCATCCAACACGCATATACAGGTATTTTCCCCAAGAAAACCATAAGTTGAAGCAAGAATAGTAAGTAAATACGTACAATCACTTCATCTAGCAATTCATAAACGAGCACAAAGTTCTTTCGAAAGGAGTCTTCATTAAGAACACCGAGATAATCTTTGATGACACGCGCAATTCTTTGCAAAAGTTCCAAAACAAGAGAAGGGGAGACATTGACCCTGGTTGTAGCAACAAATAGCAATCCAGCAACCTTCACGTGGAAGTAGTTCACACCATCTATATTCTGCGAAAAACAGAAAGGCACATAAATCAAAACGATCGGCTAAAATCAAGGAAAAGTAAGAAAACTAGGACAAATTACTCTCACATTTAGGCCTTTTTAGATTACCTTTGCATTGACCCCTTTAATTGTAAGCAAGGCAAGTGATTGGTAATACGCTCTTTTAAACACACTCTCTTAACCTTTAGTTTTAAACAAAGACACTCATTTCCTATCTCCCTTATGTATTTACTAAAGTGACAGCACCCGTAAGGGATTTTTAAAAACTAAAACGAGCAAAGTGCAAGTGTTCTTGATTTTTTTTCCGTAATCAATAATCAATAAATGACACAAAGCATACCCAACAAAGCACAACAACTACCATACCCTGCGGGAACATGCAGTCCCAGAAACATATGTTTGGAAATTTTTGGAATAAATTCTCGAGAAATGTGAAAAGAAAAAGATGATAAATGACATAATGAACGAAATACCTACAAAAACAGGCGGAGCGTCTCCCTCGACATCCTCTTTCCAGAACTTGACTTTTCGGAAAAATGTCTCGGCGCTTCCTTTTTGAGCTTCACCACGATCTGCATTCATTTAATTAAACAAAAAATAACGAGAGATGAAACCCTAGCGATAAGGTGCAGGGTTGGTGAAATTTTGTTGGCAATCACTCCCCATCGGATAGAAAAATTGAATTTGAAATTCTCTTAATGAAAATGGATTATCATGGAAACCGAAGGGAGAATGAGAAAATAAAGCACTCACAGTCGCGGTAGACGATGTTGTCGCCTCTCTGGGAAAGCACGAAAAACTGCAATATCATCTTTGCCTTCTTCTTCTTCAGTTTTCTCTGTCTTCAACTCACTCAACTCATGTCCTCCTTCTTTACTTTGTCCACGCTTACAAACAAACGACATTGCCGTTTTGCCACGCACGACCCAGGCCCAGAAGGTGGCAGCATCATTTGACTCGTGTCGTTTTATTATTTTTACTTTTTTTTTCTATTAAATAATTATTGTTATTATTATTATTATTATTATTATACATTTAACGTAACCTTATAGTTGTGTTTATCAAAATATTATAATCTTTAACAAGGATATTTTACTTCAGTTTTGAATATTTATTGTAAAGATAAAGATTTTATTTATTTCAGTTTTTAGATAAAGATTGTATCTTTAATTTCAAAATTTTAATTGTAGATTTGCTTATATTATAGATTAGATGAGATTTATTATCTGTAACAACTTATATTAATAAGATCATATGAAAAACGTGTAGAAATTATCTTAAAAACACTTTGGAGGGGCTTTTTCAAATTAACACTGTCACGCTAACGTTGTCTCCACGCTAAGCATTCGGTAATAACCAGGTAAATCTTTAATGATGATGTAGTGGACCAATCAAATAAGTAAATTTTAATTAATAACTTTATTTAGTAGCAATTAAATTATAAATAGGATTTTCAAAGCATAAAAATCAAGTAGCGGAATCCAACAAACTAAATACAATATAATTATCAATTAATTTTGTAAAAAAAGAAATGGTGTAGCCAAAAAGGAGTATCACGCAAAAAGATGATGCAAGAAAGAAAGAGAAGGAAAAAATGAGAAGGTAGTGCTAGGTGCGAGTACTGGAGCGAAAGGCGGGTGTGTGACTCTCGTTAGGGAAAGAGAGAGAGAAAGAGATATGCAGTTCCATTCAGAAACTCCAAACATCTGAGGCGACAACCTTAGGAATCTCGATCGCTGATAAAACCTATGCAGCCCCCAACACAGTCTGCATTCCAACTTGTTTAAATTCTCTTTTTTTCCGATTCACCCTTCTCTCAATAAATTTTGGGCCTATGAGACCCGATTCTTCGCCACCGTCACTGTGGTAATAAAGTTTTTTTTTTCAAATAAAAGGTAACCTTTTTCTCTTACGTTTTTTCTACATTTGTAAATAAACTGGTTTTTCTTTCTCTTTCTCTTTTTGTTAATTAATAATTACTCTTGAGTGTGTTTCTGTGTTTGAACCTGAAATTCTCCACATGACGTTCTATTTGGTACAGATCTCTGCATGTTCTCAACTTGAGATTAATTAAATGAAAATTTGATACGGATCTAGGTTCTTAGTTTGGTAGGTTAGTCATAAAGCTTTCAAGAGTCTCTTAATTAATTGTGTTTGGGGTGGGGGAATTATTATAATGATACACCAACAACAACTTACCCCACTGTATGTTTATGATTCTGTACACTTACCAGTCAATAGTGAACACTGAAAGTTTCCGAATTGTGATGATTGGTTAAAACCATCGGTTTGATTTGTAGAAAATGGCTACTCCTGTTGATCCTCCTAATGGAATCAAGAATGAAGGGAAGCATTATTTCTCCATGTGGCAAGCGCTATTCGAGATTGATTCAAAATACGTGCCAATCAAGCCCATCGGTCGCGGTGCATACGGGATCGTCTGCTCTTCTGTGAATAAAGAGACCAATGAGAAGGTTGCCATAAAAAAAATACAGAATGCTTTTGAGAACCGGATTGATGCTTTGAGAACTTTGCGTGAACTCAAGCTTCTTCGCCACCTTCACCATGAGAATGTAATTGCTTTGAAGGACATCATGATGCCTGTTCATAGGAATAGTTTCAAGGATGTCTATCTGGTTTATGAACTCATGGACACGGATTTGCACCAGATTATTAAGTCTTCTCAAGCACTGTCTAATGATCACTGCCAGTATTTCCTCTTTCAGGTATGAACCTTTGGTCCATTGTTGGTGTAATTCCATAATATTTTCTTGTTTTCTTTGTCAATTTTGATATCATAAAGCACACGGTTTTCAATGTCCTATTGCCAACTGTTTGTGAATGTTTAGTATTGTAGAGTTGACACTGAGCACAGAGCAGGCGTGTTAAACTTGTTTTTATGTCTGTGACAATCTTTTACAGGGATTTTGGTACAAGGTTGTGCATAATTACAAAGTTGTGTGTTCTTGTAATTTTGAAACAGTTAGTTTTTCTTGATTTTGTTGCGTTTTACCCCTTTGCCTGTTAAATTTCCCCTTGATTATCTAAACCTGTAGTTCTTCCTGAATAACTGACATCAATCATGTTGTGGCACATTTATAGGGTTCTTTTTTTGTGTTGCTTAGCTGGTGCTTGAATGCACTAATTGAATGTTCTCATCTGCAGTTGCTACGAGGCTTGAAATATCTTCATTCCGCTAACATCCTTCATCGTGACTTGAAACCTGGGAATCTTCTGATCAACGCAAATTGTGACCTAAAAATATGTGATTTCGGGTTAGCAAGAATTAACTGTAGCAAGAACCAGTTCATGACCGAGTATGTTGTGACAAGGTGGTACAGGGCACCAGAGCTCCTACTCTGCTGTGACAACTACGGAACATCAATTGATGTTTGGTCGGTTGGATGCATCTTTGCTGAGCTTCTTGGTCGAAAACCGATTTTCCCTGGTTCAGAGTGTCTCAACCAGCTGAAATTGATCATCAATATCCTTGGTAGTCAAAGGGAGGATGACATCGAGTTCATTGATAATCCAAAGGCAAAAAAGTATATCAAATCACTTCCTTCTTCTCCTGGGACCGCTTTTTCGCGACTTTATCCTAATGCACATCCTTTGGCAATTGATCTTCTGGCAAAGATGCTTGTTTTCGATCCAACAAAGAGGATCAGTGTCACTGAAGCGCTTCAACACCCTTACATGGCCCCTCTTTACGATCCTAACTGTGACCCCCCAGCTGTGATTCCAATTGATCTTGACATTGATGAGGATCTGGGGGAAGAGATGATAAGGGAGATGATGTGGAAAGAAATGCTTCATTACCATCCTGAAGCTGCTGTAGAGAGTGCAGGTCTGTGCTGATCATACTTCTTCCCTTCAATGGTTGTTATGTTTCTTTTTGTTGGTGCCAAGGTAGTTCTAATATCATAACTTGCATCGAATAATTAGGAGGGGGTTGTCGTGGGTTAGTTCATTATATGCCCTGTTTTCTATTTATTGAAAGGAGAGAAACAGCAAAAACATTATCATATTAAAGAAAGTGTTACTGCTGATGATACACTATATAGTCTTTAACCGCCATGTTGAGAGATTGATTTTGTACTCAACTCTGTATTGTAGTTGCCTCCTTTATTGTACATAAACATGTTCTAGTGTCATGCATAAACCATTTTGTATACTATGTCTAATGTTTATCAATAATATGTTTTACTGTTTGAAACTTGAACTACAATTTTTTTTCTGTAAACTGGTAATATAATTTTTTAATCGCCTGTGTATGTGATAGATCTCAAATCGGTAGACAGGAATTTTGGCAAATCAGATTAGTTCAACCACAGTTATCAAAACATCTGATGAACTTGTAACCTTATTTTTTAACTCCTTTTTACCTGTCAATGTTTTTCCACAACCTTTGACTATTAACTTAGCAACCTTAGCCAAAACTAATAATGCTTCATAGTATCAGGAATTGCATTTTCTAACGTCTGTGATGGAAATATGTTGTTTCTCGCTTGAGCTAATTGAATACCATCTCTTGCTTTGTCACTTTTCGTGTTATAGTTTGTCTCAAAATGCTTGTTACTTCAAAAAATTTAACACATTTTTTGTTTTTTAGAAAAAATATCAAGTGATGATTTTCTTAAAAACACGCATTGTGTACTTAATAAATTTATATTAATAAACATGTATCACTTCAAAATATAGTCACCAGAGATAGAGATAGTAATAAATTTTGTAAGCGGTAACTTTATAATAATAGTTATTGTGAAAATAATAACTTGTGTCTTTAGCATTGCAGTTAGTCAATACTTTTCTGTTCTATTTTTGGGTCTAGTTTCTTCATTTTTCTCCTATTGTTTTGAGAAGGGCCTTTTTCAAATTGAGTTTTCTATTCTCTATGATGAAACTAATTACTATGATGGAAAAATATATCAATACAAATGAAAATATTATATTACCTTAAAATAATAAACATATATTTTTTTTGATGATCTTAGAAATAGATTAGAAAATAAAATACATACATATACAATTTTAACCTAAAAATAAATAATAAAATTAGTTTGAAAGATGATATATAAATATTCTATTATATATACTAATAGTTATTGATTATTAACAAATGCAGGCTTGCATAAAATTGATATGGCTCTTGGGTAGTATCTTGTTGGGTTTCTGTCTCTATTAACTTGGCCCAACAAAAGTGCAGTAATTTCTTTCTGTACCTCCATACATTTTTCTCTACGTCCTCATGAAATGAAAACTATGTTTTTACCTTTTTAGATTAGACAGTTTGAATATGATTTTTCAAAATAAAAAATGACTTTTAAATTATACGATTCAGAAATTAAAAAAAAAAAACTTTTTTGATTTTGTAATTCGTAAACCATTAGGAAAAATGATTTTTATATTGTATAATTCAAAAACTAAAAGTAACTTAAGGATTAAAAGTAAAGTAACTTTTGTATTGTGTAATTAGAATTTTTTTTTCTTAATCTTCTTCTTTAACTTTTAAAAATTATTTTTTATTTTTAAATTACACAATTTAAATTTTATTTTTGTTTTCGGTTTAGTTTGTGCAATTTGAAATTAATTTTTATTTTTAGAGTACTTAGATAGATTTTTTTTATAAATGAATGTAGAAAAAAAAATTATAGAAGTGCACGAAAAAAAAAACACTCTTCATTCTTGTTTCCATGTCCTGTAATGGTCATATGGTATTCAGAGAAATAAGTACAAAAAAAAAACAAATTTGATTTTCATCAGATAATATATTATACCCTCTATCATAAATTACTTGAAATGTAAAAAATTTACATATACATTGAAATAACAACCAACAATTTTAGGAAAATAATTTGATTCTTTACATAAATGCATTGCTTTTTGCTACAATAATTTAAGTAATTTATGTGAAGATAAATTAGGAAAAATAAATTGAAAGTTCATTATAAATTGAAAACTTATAGGCTGATGTTATTGTTTTCCATAATTGAGGAACAATAAGAACCTGCATATAATTCTCGACGATATGCAAAAGCTCATTAAATGAAAGGCAGTCATTATAGCATGGATTAGTTTTTATACCAATAACTATAGATAATTTAAGACAAAATAAATGTTTATATTGAATGAAAAACTTTAAAAATTATTCTATTTTATGATAACTCAATTAAACTCTTGTTAAATATGCATATCATTTAGAATAGAGTAATATTTTCCTAATTATAATATTTAGTAATTTAGTTTGTTCCAAAACTATAGTTATTTTACAGATTTAGAGTAATATTTCTAGAATTTTCCCATTCTACTTTTATTTGTTTAATGTAATATTAAACTATTTAAATAATAACTAATATATAAAATTATACAAACATGCATCCGTTCAATAATATGTTACATAAATTTGAACGTAAAAAGTAGATACAAACTTAAGTCGGAGTTAAACATTATACTGATTGAGCATCATGCAATTACTTGAATGATAGTAAATAATGAAAATATATAATTATTATATGCTTTTTTTTTAATGTGACTTGAACAAACATTTTCTCACATTTAGGAATTTACTAAAAAATTTAACATTAAATATACTAAAGATATTTCAAGATAATAACTATATGGTCAAACATCTTCCAATTAATTATCAATGCCGCGTACACTTTACATAATTCCGAAAAGGTATATCTATTAAATTTCATATACATACAATTTAATTACTACATTCTTCATATATTTAAACAATCATTTTATTAATTAACATTAACTCCTCTTAGAGATAACGTATCTACAAACAAAATGTTTTCTTCAACACTTTAATAAATAGAATAAAACTCCACACAATCAATATTAAATCTTAAAAAAAAAAACATATTTCATTCACTGATCAACCAAACAAAGGACAAACAAAGGAAAAACATAATAGAATTAATGACAAAAATTGAACTATATAATTATATCACAACTATAATTAGTTCATTTTTATCTATATCTTATTTTCTTAAAAGAAGAATTTGACTAACATAATGAAATTTTAAGTATTATCTAATGTTAAATAAATATAGAAATAATAAATATCTCGATTTTAATCCCATATAATTTATAAAATAAATTAATAAAATGGATTGTTTGAACATATAAATATACAATATTAATATAATTATTTAAAAAAAATAGTTGTAATAATAAAATATATCTAAAGAAACTAAAGAAAATTACTAAATGATAAGAAAGAATATATGTAACATTATCATTATCTACCACAAGAGATGCTTCAAGTTTTATTCTTACATGTTCATACAAAAAGTGATAATTATAAAAGGAACAAACAAACACACATCAAAAGAAACATGGTAAACTAATATGAAAATAAGTCTTCATAAAACAAATATAGAAATATTATCATACATCACTTGTTCATTAAAATAACCATATCACATATAAAGACTCATATTATAGTTAATTATTCAAATACAAAAACATTGATATGAAATCTTAAAAAGTTTTGTACTTGTAATAGCCTTTGTTGTTCTGTAGAGTTATTGTTAACGAGTTTCACCCTACTATACAAAAGATTAGTCAATTATTATCTTTGACAAAGATAAAATGTAACAGATAAAAACATTGGAAAGTTGTTTATAGGGAAGAGACATGTGGAGATGTACAAGAGACGTGTGGAGGGTGATAAGAAAATTAAAGAAGGAAGAAAAAGCATGAGGCACCGAAAACAAAATGTGCTTTTAAAGGATTTTCAAGAGTGAGAGAAGGCATGATGTGGGTATGATTTTTCTTCTTGATAATTCTTCTTCTGATAAAACTTCTCTGCTCTATCACTCTCATCTCATAGCTCTGTCATTCTATACCTTAGGTTGACTTTGGACTGCACGTGACTTGGTGAATTGCTACTTAGTGACTTTGTCATTTTTTTATTACTTCATACAAAAACTTTATAAAAAAAACACTTTCACTATATTTTGTTTGTCACTGTTATATAAATATAGAATACATACCGTTTCATAAAACTCCTAGACTATAGTCTTTTGCACCTCTCACCATATACCTCATTTACTCTACCTAAGATAATGTTTAATATATGAATTCTCACATCAATATGTACACAAAAAAACATCAATATGTACAAAAAAAACATCACTATAAAATTTATGTACTAAATTTCTAAAATTACATCAAACACATATAATTTTCATATCTATTAACAAATTCATTATCAATTATTCACATTCATATTTATCCATAAATTTATAACTTAAAATAATAAAATTGGTTTTCCTTACTTAACTTTTAGTGAAGAAATGAACATCAATAACAAAATTAAAATATAAAATGTCCATTGAAATCATTTTATTTAAGAGAATGATTCAGAAAATGAAGGTCCGAAAAGATAAGGATCTTAGAGAAGTTACTTTCCATCAACTTGCTTAGAAATGTACGTTTGGAGTTAAAAATATTGCATTTGTTTTTGTGAGGTTCCCATCTTCAAGGGACCACTTTATTGCACTTTTAGTCATCAGCTACAACAATCTGGGAAACCCTACCTTACTCACTTTTCACTTTATCAACAATAATTTGCCCCTACCTTCACATTTATGGAAACACACACCATCTTCAAATCAATCAATCAATAACGCATTACAAAAAGGAGCTCCTATTACCTACACAATTTTACTGCTAATGTTAAATACCTATAATATTTTTCTGTCCGTGTGGGAATGGGATAAGAAATAAGAGATAAAAAAAGAAAAAGAAAGGGAAAAAGAAGCTAGATGTAATGCAATTGATTGAAAAAGATGATAAGAAAATGAGATACATCATAAATTACAAGTTAATGTAGGTGAGTGAGTGTTTATACCATTGCATTTTTACTCTACATATCTACATGCAGTGTTAATGAATTAATTTTTTTCTTTTCTTTTCATTTTTTTAACGACAAATATAAAAATATAAAAAATTTCAAAAAATACAATTTACAGAAATTGGTTTGATCTAACTGCGACGTTAGTATTTAACAATATTTTTTTGACAACATTTTAATATTATTTATAAATCATTTTGTGATTGATCCATGCTAATGTTTATAATTTATTATTATTGATTATGAAGTAATTTTAGATTCATCATGACACATAAATAATATTAAAATATTATCAAAAAATATTATAAAAGTATCATTATCCTATATAAAACTTCGTATTACAAAAATTATATTCTTTTATTTTTAATAACATTGACATTTTTTAGAAGGAATAACATTGACACGTTTAATTTTATATATCAAATTAAATCAAAGTAGAAAAATTAAAAGTTAAGCAACAAAGAGCATAATAGAAACTTTATTGTGCAGTTAAGTGTTTGTCATTGTCATGAGACATTTCGAAATTATATGATGAAACTCTTGTATAATAGCAATTAATTATAGAAGGTGGGCTTCTTCTTTTTTGTCATACAACTGTTCTTGTATAGAGAACAAGTCAATTTAAAAGAGAATATTGTGACTATAATAAGAAAATAACTTTTTTAAAGTTTTTTTTTTCTTATAAAAAGGATGGATGGAGAAAAGTTTTATTCTTCTTATCATTATTTACTCAAAAGATAAAATGGGTAGGAGTCTAAAATTTTAGCACTGATTTCGTTAGAATTCACTGGATTCAGAAAATAAAAATTGCAAAAAGACAGTCACTATTCTTTTTATATATATGTTTAATTTGTTTATGTTTTTTTTAATAAATCATATTAAGTTATTATTTTGATAGAAAATCAACACCAACACAATAAAAAAATATTAAAATATATAAATAGAAATAATTTTTCTAAACTTTAAAGAATTATAAGGAAAAAAAACATACAAATTTCGACAATAATCACAAAAGGAGAACATTTTCATTAAATCAAATCTAAATGTAAAAGAAGTCAAATAAAAAAAAATACAAGTGTCTATATTCAATTAATATATCAAATAATAATGTTCTTATACAAAGAAAGAGAAATCTAATAAAACAAGAGTGGAAGACTTAATTTTCTAATCATAAAAATTCAATTGACAGTTCCAACTGCTAAAATAAAAAATAATATGTTATAAATATAATGTAAAAATTTAAACTTGATTAAATAGTGAAAGAACTACAATCACATTTTTATTGATTAATTTGAACATTTAAATTCGTATGTTATAAGTATTTTCTTAGCTAATATTACCTGCAACCAAACATATAAGAAATAAGAAATAATTCGAATAACGCTGCTTTTATATTTGAAACTTTTCCGGAAGTCATTTTAACAAGGACAGAGAAAAGAACTTTGACACACACAAGCTCTAGAGTTTCCAAAAGCAATTTGTTTTTAAAAGAAAAAAGAGAGAATATAAAAGTCATTGTTAACATGATTCACAGTCTAGGATTTTAAATCACGTTTCACGAATTTTGTATTTTAGAACTGAAATAAAGATATAAAATTTTAGAATATTTTTGGAAATTATTATTTATCTTATTTATATAAGAAAAACTACTTGATAAATTAGTTTTCTTAAATATATAAAACAATGCATTCATTAAAATATTATACATTATGAAACCAGACAAAAATAAACTATTATTAAACTATTAAAGGTAAAAATAAAAATAAGAAGTTATACATTATAAATTCCAATGTTAATGTAAATAATATTTTGATAAATGATATTAAAAACAGAAATAGATACACCGTCGCACACATTTATTTTAATTAAACAAGTTATAAGTTAATTTAAGAGAGTTTAACTCAACTGGTAAAATAATTATTAACTTCATAGCATGTATTAATTTTTTTTCCAATATATATTAAAACAAGTTATAAGTAAATAAGAATGACTTGCAAAATAAGCTATATCCATGAAAATTGAACTTATGTGGTTTTCTTAACAAGAGTGGTTCTCCATTTATTTTATTTTATTTGACTTGGTTATTTTAAAATGAATGTTAAAAAGTATAAATAAATTGTCTTTAAAAAATGAAAATAAAATAGTTCTACCATGAGTATATATTATAATTATATTAAACTGCGTAAGTATTTGAACATTAATCATTAATTTTGTTATTCTTTTAACACATTTAATAGTTTTATATCTTTTAGAAATTCACATCAAATGTAGTTTAAATATTTTTTTTTTATTTTTTGAGATATTTTTAAAAAATAAAATTATAATAAATAAGACTCTAAAATAAATAATATCATATATATATATATATATGTGTGTGTGATATCATTGAGCCTGATAAGTTAGAGTCGAAACACTTATAAATAATTAAAGTTGTGTAGTATATGTTTAGTTAATTATAGAAAGAAAAAGTGCATTGTGTTTAATACTCATGTTATTGAATGTGTGATGGTTGAAGTGTTTGCACACCTAACGAATATATGGTATATCCATTTATAGCGATTGATCTCCTTATTCAATAATGCACCCAATGTTTTTAGGTTTTGGCATTATTCCCTACACTTTCTTTCTTATGCCTTTCCCTCAAATGGAAGAGGTAACAAACAATTTGGTATTTTATTTTTAAACTATGTCACTATTGTCAAATTTCTATCAACCTTGTAAACAACTTCATTGATTTCTTTTAATAAATTGAATTACCTCAATCACATTTTTAATTACAAAAATCAAATTTAAGATTTTTTTTTTTAAATGTATTGTTAAGTTTAGATAGTGACAGTATGAATACATTTAATATTTAATATATATAATACTATGTCATTAAGTATGTATCATTTGAAGGAACTCATGTTAGTTTGTTTCAATGAGAAGTTTTTTCTGAGTTAGGCAATCACGTACCCCTTACGCAATACCAATTTTAAAGGAAAAGAAATCCATATTTCTCACTTGAATGAATTTTCATTATTAAAGTACCCTTCACTTAATTAGAAAGGCTACATTTGTTAATAAAATAAAATAAAATAAAATAAAATAAAAGATCAAGAAAATTTATGGTTTTTAAAAGTTGCTTTTAGTTTATTTTCTAAAATTATTTATCAAAGCACGAGTAAAGTTAAAAGAACAAGAACCATTTCATTAGCACGTCAAATTGAAAAAAGGTTAGATTTTGACAACACTTACTAAAGTTTGAAAGAGGGATATGAATTTATGAAGTAGATATCAATCTTGTTAGCTTTTGAGACAACCAGAATGTTCTATCGACAATATATTTTTTTTTCTTTTACATGTTATAGCTGAGCTTAAAGGAAATTTAACGGCAGCTTCCATAACTTTTAAAAAGGTTCAAGATGTATAGTTGAGATGGATTGTAATCCATGAGTTAATTTAATCATTATGGGTTTAAGTCAGGTTTGAAAAAAAATATTTTTTTTATGCGAATTAGTTTTTAATCCGGTTTACTTAGAATCCGGCTTATCCGGATTGAATCCGTGATAAATCAAGTATGTTCATCAACCCACCTAATTTAATTTAATTATTTATTATTTTGTATTTCAATATTATTAGTTATAATTTTTTTTATTATATTGTAGTTGGGGATAAAAAAAATGTTTCAAGAAGGATAAATATTACAGATTTATCTATTTAAGACTCTAATATTATAAATGGACAAATGATACAAAAATTATTAATATTAAAAACTTATTTGTTTGTCTTTTGTGCTTTTTTTGGATTATATGATTTTATTATTATTATTTTGAATTGTTGTTGGAGTTTAACAATAAAAATAAATTTATTTAGATTTAAATTAAAAAAAATTATAATTTTTTTTCTCGTAAAAAACTCTTATAATTAAGTGAACTAGTGAACCAACTCGTTTACTCACTAATCTGTGATGAATTGGATTGAATTCGAATTTTTTCAGCTCGTTAATAAGTAAACCGGATTGGATTGACTCACTAAATGACCAACCTAACCTATGATAGACTAAACTAGATCGAGTCAAATTACTTGTTTTGACAACTGATAGGTTAAATCGAGTAACTAGTTTATTTAAAAAAGATAATAAATTGATCGCATATCTCATTCACCTCAACGTAAAAATTTGACCTACAAGAAGGGAAATTTCTATTGTAAAATGCTTGGATTGGAAAATGTTTTCAGTCACATGAAGCTTTAATAGCAGATTATACATCATAATGCATTGAAGCCTATAACTTTCATTAATGTTTTACACCATAAGTTATCAACTATATTTATTTATACATTTACATCTTTGATTCATTTTAATTTTTATATTTATTTTTTATTTAATTGAATTTTTATTTCTATAAATAAATTTAATATGATATTTTTTTATTAAAACAGTATTATGTGTCAAAATTTAAATTTATTAAGTGTCAAAATCAAAATTATTTTTTATTTTTATTTTGATATATGGAACTTTTTAAATAAAAGATTTAATTTTGATATATATAACACATTTTGTGTTAACTTTAATTTAATTAAAAGAATCACATTAATTTTTTTTTATAATAATAGAAACTCAATTTAATTTTATTTAAAAATGAAAGACTCAATTGAATAAACAAAATATATGAAAACTAAAATAGATCAAATACTTAAATATAATATTCAAATTATTAATTAAGCTTATATTTATTTTATATTAACTGTCTAATTTAATGTTACAAAGAGAAAGTGAATTTATTTGTGTTTTAATATGAAAACATTGTTATAATTGTATGTTATAACGATCCCAATGACATCAATATCGTAGAGGATTCTCTCACAAGTTGAGTTGTCCTTAATTAATCAATTATGAATGATTAATTATATAATTAGAAAAAAATGAAAAATCCATATTTTTTTTTAATGAGTTTTTGGTGTTCTCACATGCTATAATTAAAAATACACTAACAATAATCCAAAATTTCTGCTAGACTTTTTGGTGCTGTCTTTTTGGTAAAAATTAAAAATATACCAATGTTGATCTATTAAATTTTTTAATACATTTTTAAATATCAAAAACAGTGTTCATGAATACATTTTTAAGACATGGCAAATGAACAATACAACAAAATCCAATAAAGAATTCAAACTCAATAAAAGTCCACTAAAATAATATAAATAGACGCTATTTATGATATAAAATACTATTAATTTATTATCACATTTACTATTATTCTAATGTTGGTTGATTTGAGTGTTAAACTATCCTTACATAGACTAATTAACATATCCATCTCGAATAAACCCATATTAAAGTAAATTAACAAACATACCAAAAACAACGTGTAGGACCTATTTTGAACACGAGGACATCTCTCGGATGTCTTTATAAATACAATACTAATTTTAATAATATTATATGATTTTTAAAGGAAATTTAATTAAATTGTACAATATAATGATTTTATGCAACCATTAAAGTGGATTGTTTTGTTGATTTTTATAATGATTATTTTATAATAATTTTGGGATAATGTTTATTAACTCATTGTGTAAACATGAATATATTAATATATTAGCTAACACTTATAGTATTATTAGCACTTACTATTTGTATTATACTCCTTTCACTAAAATTTAATTTTATAAACAAAGTATTTTTGTATCTTAAAAACTATTGTGTCAGTGTAAACAATTATTTTAGGATTATTTTTATTTATTTAACATAATAACAAATTTTTGCTTAAACTCGAATTTAATTTATTTTTTCGAACAAATTTAAATTTTAAATTTATTTCAAGCTAATCAATGAAAAATTAATCAACTACTATTTTATTTTATTTTTCTTAAAACGTATTTTTTAAGTAAACAAAATTTGGAAAACATACGCAATTTTTTCTATTTAATAATCATTTTAAAAACATATAAAATAATTTTATTCACAATAGTTATATCTAACTAAAAATAGGGTTAACCAAAGTTCTTTAATATAAGATGTATTCAAATAAAACCTAATATCGTATCCAACTCTTCTTATTGTCATATTTACAAAGGAAAATGCTGACAAAAAATTTACAAATGTTATAATTTGAGCATAGTGTTAAATTTGCTTATCTTTTATTTTTATTTCCAAGAAGAAAAACATTGACATATATATGAAATATGTCATATATTAAACATCTTATCATAAATTGTAATAAAGTTCAAATTACGAATAAAATACACACACTACAAATTAAAATAATTAATTGATATAACAATATTATGTTTGGTCTTATAATTTCTTATTTTATATTTTATTTATTTTTAATATAATATATAAAAAGCATATAATACAAAAGTAAAGATATAAAACTATTTTTACGCTAACTAAGTTCATATTCACAAAATCATTAAACGATAAAAGCAGTTTATATTTTAGGTCGTGGGAAATAAAAAAAATAAAAAAATTGCATATACAAGTGGCAGAATAATTTCCCAAAATAAATATATATGTATATGGTTGAATTTGCACTGCACTAATTTAAAGAAGAAAAAAAAGGTATTATATTGTATAGATATTTTACTAAAATGAAATAAGTTTATTGTATTTAACGATTCTTCAAAAGAACATTTTTTCTAATAAAATAAAAGAGGGGTTAAGACTCTGTTTCCACCAAACGTTGGAGGAGATTCCAATGCTTTTTTGCTTTTTCCTCCTTTCATTTGCTCTTATGCTTTACTTTTCCAACCTTTGATTTTGAAAACTATTTTCTTTCACTGTGTCTCTTCTTCTATAAATTGCCCCGACTCACCTATACAACTTCCCCTTCTCTTCTTCATCTTTTTCTTTTCTACCTATTCATCTTCTCTTTCCATCTTCAACCTTTGATGAACCTTGATGCCTAACATAGCTGTATGTTAATGTTTCAAGTTCCCAGTGAAACCCTTCGTTCCGGTTTTAGGTTTATGATAAATTCCTCCTTCAGACGCAGGACCCAGTTGGTTCAATCTTTCTCTGTTGTCTTCCTCTACTGGTTCTATGTTTTTTCGTTAATCTGCTATTTCATCTCATGTATTATATAAATTACGTGTAAATTATCAGTGTCATCTCTGGGTCCTGCGTCTTAGAATTGTTTTTTCAACTTTTTTTCGTTTCTGTACAATATCATTCCATCTTTTCCATGGCATCATCAAGTGGAAACTCGTCTATTTGCACCAAGATTCAAAGCTCGGGCTCCGAAGGAGATTTACAGGTTCTGACGTTGGACGAGAGAAAGAACAAGAGAAAACAATCGAATCGTGAATCTGCGAGAAGATCTCGGATGCGAAAGCGTGACCACTTGGAAGACCTCAGGAAGCAAGTGTCAGAGTTCACAAAGGAGAACAGAGAAATCATGGCGACCATAGACACGACCACACAACACTATCTGAAAACCGAGGCAGAAAATTGCGTTTTGAGGGCCCAGATGGGTGAGCTTAACCAACGGCTCCAATCGCTGAACGACATCATCGTGGACATCATCAACACAACCACCTCCTACGAAAGGGACTGTTATCTAACAAGTTCACAAAGTTTTAGCAACATGGTCTGTCTCAACCAACCTGTTTTTCAGTGGTGAATTGTGTTGTTTGAAGCTATGGATCTAAGAAGAAAAAAAGAAGAAAGTTGAATGTAGTTTTGGTTACTGATATTGTTACGTACAGTGGTTAGGGTGTGCTGGGGCTGTATGAAGTGGGAGATGGGTAAGCAAAATCTGTGCCGAGTGCTCAATGAAAGGGACAAACTCATTTTCAACCGTGTCAGCTCGTTATTAATTAGTACTAATTACTCGTGTTTACTTTTATCCAAATAAAGATTTCAGTGCTGCTGTAATTTATATTTACATATATGTATTAATGCATCTGCGTTGTCTTTGCTTTAAAGGATATTTATTTTTCAAACTATTTATTTCACTACTATTATTATGTGTGCTTTAGTTTCTTCGGGTGGAGTTATTTCCATATTTGTTAATTAGGTGGGATTATTTAATTTTCTATTAAACCATTTAAAGGATACAACGAACTTTAAATTGAGCATAAATTTGTATATTTTGTGGGTGTAAATAATTTTTTTAAAGTAAGTTATGTGAGGTTGATAATTACAATTAACATTAGTCAATCATTTAACATAGTTTTAAGTCTATGTTATAATATTATTATCAATTATTCGTCTTTAAACTTCGAGTTAAGTAACTACTTGTTAAAGACACTATGAGTTCAAGTCAGTTACATGTAATTGATCTATTATTACAGTAAAATTTTAAATTCACAATAAATATAATAATTTATCTTTGTTTATAAGTTTCGAAATAGGCTTTTAATTAAAACTTACTTAATTATCGTCCAAAAGTTAATAAGTATATTTTATCTAAAAATATGTTGGATTTATACGGCTGATCTTAACTGTAGTCGCATTGATCGTCTTATCGAAAAGTTATCGAGTTTATATAAACTTGAAATTAGAAATGACATTCTTCCAATATTATGAGAAATGTTAACCGTTTTATCAACAAGAAATCAATGAATTATACAATACACCGAATAATTAAAATGAATAAATTAATTACACGATTAAAGATTAACAAATGAAAAAACTTTGAGAAAGAAGATAAACGAATTCATTATTGAACACATTCTTAATTTGTTTGATTAGAATTAAGAATCAAGGATAATTTTTTTAAAATTATTTTACTTGTTATAATAATAGTAATAAATAATTAAAATCTAATAAATAAAATTATTTTTCTTTTTCATTAATTTCTATTACTTTTAACTTATCAAACAATTTTTTTTTCATTTTAATTTTATATTTTCCTTATCTTTGTCCTATTATTCGCTCCATTTCAAAAAAAAATGAAATGGTTTAAAAGTTGTGGAACTGTAACACTATGCATCTGAAAAAGCATTTTATTCAGCTAAGAAAACTTAAACATAGTAGTCGCAATCAAACGCTTTGCGCTTAAACATAATCTCTCTTTTAAGATTTTTGTAGTAAAATAAAAGAGCACTACGGTCATATAACCTTTCACGTGGAAAACAATGATTGACATTGAATTTCGAGTTTAATCTAAAATACAAAAAATAAAACTCACTGTCGACCTTTTACGTCAATTCTCTATTATTCGATACTGACTTTCATTATCTTATCATTTTGTATCATCTTCATTATCTTATTTAAATAAAAGTATCATTAGTTTAAAATGTTAATTCTTTTTAGCAAATAAGGACAAAATTTTAAAACCCAAATAAATAAAAAATTATTTTGTTAACGCCACGGTCTACTATTTTTTATTTCAAATTTTAACATTAAGTATTTGAATTTTGTTGGCTAGTTGATGCATTTATTGTTTCTCTTTTATTTTTATTTAATTTTTACTAGCTGTAATTCACCCGCTTGCTCACCCTACAGCCTCTTAGCCATTGCTTATTATTTACGAAGAAAGTTTGAAATTTTCTTATGATGTTTTATACTATTATTTGATCTCACATTATCACATACAGTAAAATTGTTGATTTTATAATAAAATTTCAAAACTCAATCTGATTGATTGATAGCAAATTTTTATGCAAAATTTTATAAGTGATCTAAATTCATATTATTTTTTTATAAGCAATATTATTTTAAAGTTTTTTTTTTCTCTATTTTAAAAGATAAATTTTAAATTCCATGAAAATAATGACAAACATATTTATGACTCACATGATAATATCACCTAACAAGAGAAACTACGATTCTAAAATATAATTGTTTCATGTACAAGGTAAAACAACTTTTATAAACACACATTCATACTTATTATTTGACCTCGGGTAGTTATGTTTATTTTTAGTCCAAATTCTCTGTTTGCACTTCAGATTGGTCGAGTGTACCTGTCAAAGGTACTCGGATACTAAGTCAGTAGATAGTCCAAATGGGAGTCAGAAGAGAGTCTTAAATTCACAGTAAATGTAATCACATACCTCTTATCTTTGATTTCTATTTATAGTTTTTGAGATTGGGCTTAAAGGTTTAAAATTAGTGAGATTTGATTATTTTAAAATTAAAATATTTTAATATAAATAATTTTATCATCAATTAATTTTATTATTTTAAAAAAAAAATATTTATTTAAAAAATATTTTTCTAAAGTCTTTTTACTTCTCTTTAATAGTTTTTATCTTTACTCGTCTGATTAAAGAACTACAATCATATGATTGATCATTTTGGCGAGCTATTCAATTTAGACTAATCAGTTTCTCTATTCGTGTAAGTCGAGTTTTAACCATTTTTCTTATTTTTTTTTGTTATCTATTGCATGCGAGTCTTCTTCCACTTGTATGCGTCTTTTTAGTCATCTATACGAGTTTTTGTTAATCAATGATCATAATGGTATATCCTGATCATTCTGTGATGTTTTTATGTATAGATAGAACATTTTGCAAGTTGAGAGGAGTTTCACTGGTTAGAATCTTATGAGTTGTTGGTTAGGTATTGGAAACTAATTGTTTTTATGTGCATGAGTTTGATAAATCCGATGTTTTGCATGTTGATGTTAATTTTATTTTGAGAATGAAATTTGGTGTTATAATGAATCTGATTTATGTGTGTGACTAAATTGATTTGTATAGTTAGAATGATTGTTTCCTAATTGATTGTTTTTAATTGGTTTTGTGTGATCGAGAAAGTTTATAATATGAATAATTGGGCAAATTGGTATGTGTTTCCATGTTTAAAATTGTTTTAAACCAATGCACTGAGAAAAGGAGTACCAATTTGATCAACTAAACATGTTTAATTTCCCTCAAAAACACAAAAATGAAATATTTGATATTTGATATAACATTGAGCGGTGACTAACTAGCATTGAGTGTCAACTTCATTGTGTAGGTCTGAAAGCATTTTAGTTCCCGGTCGTTAAGTGCAAGTTAAGTTTGTATTGTTGAACTTTGTATTATGCAAATGTTTTGACATTGGGCGACAACAAGACACAACTGAGCGCAGACCGTTAAAAGTGTGTGTGTGTGTGTAGAAAGTTTTTGTAATGATGAGATTTAATAAGGTGATGTATTGACGCTTTAGTAACCATTCACATTAAAATAAAGTATAATGTGGGTATGAGCATTGTTTAGTTCTAGGTGTGAATGAGATTGACCTTATATGTGATCAAGCGATAACCCCTTAAGGTTATGACTCTGTAATGTCTTTTTTACGATGATTACTTCACAATGTGATCAGATAAAGAGTTAGGTGATGATACGCCTGTGGAGTAGTCTTCTTTAATTTTTAGTAGTTATTTCATATAAAAAACTATCCTTAATTATTTTATATATGTTTATTATTACAATTATTTACTTTTTTATAATATTTTATTTTATTAGTGATAAAATACTAAATAAGAATAGATTAATCATTTAAATAAATGTACAACTTATATAATATCTAAAGACATTTTTAACTATTTATATAAATTTAATGTTATTTATATATTATTGGAACTTACTCATAATAATGTTAAGCAATATTAATTTTTTTAATCTGTATTTATATTTTCTTTTCATATTTTCTTGAACATATTTGAACATTTATTGGATTGATAAGCTTGGATTCAAGTATAAATTAAGTTTAACATTTAAAAAATCATATCTAACAGTTTAATTTATCATAGTATCTTAGGAGTTAACTTAGATGAGTTATTTGAATTTAATTCAATTTAAAAATTTACATAAAACTTTTATTTAATGTCAAATAAAAAATAAATATACTAAATCTTTAATAAAATATTCATATAATTAATTTTAGTAATTATTTTTATAATAAATATAATTATATATAATTTACTATTAAATTTTAATAAGAACGTTTCATATAAAAAAATAAAATTTAAAATTTAAAATATAAATATCCAAAAAAGAGTTATAATTTACTCTTCAAATCTTATCATCATTATTTATTTTACTTAATTTTATTTTTCAATATTATCCAAATTTGTTTCCTGATTCTTATTTTGGCTGGATGAGTGTTATTTACTAATAATACAAGTCAAAATTTTGCATCTAAAATTACTAGCATGTATTCTCTCTATGTGAATGAGTAAGTAATTTGTAGGTGGTGAAACCTAAATTAAAAGTAACAAAAATTAAATATATTATTTATATTGATTAGAAATAAATTAAAAATTTATTATAGGTAGACAAAATAAAGTATATATTAATTTTTGTTTTTATTTTCTTAAACTAGAAGAAGTTGGCAGAAGAGACAAGGCCGGAAAAGAAGGAAACACAGTGTTGAACAAACATCCTCCAGCCATAGACTATGACCTAACGCCGTGATAACGATTGTTGTCAAAGTCTGAGCCTTAAACAGACTCTGACTGTGTCACTCAAACACCGTACACTGCTGAAAGGCAAAGATAGAGCGAAGACGAAGCCGAAAATGACTAATTGGAAATGGTTTCCATTCTTTTCTCCCAAAAGACTCTAACTTTTCATTTGAAGAGGTAATGCAATCTAGCATCAGTTTTTTCTTCCTTCTCATCTTTTTCTTTCCCTCTCTACTTTTCTGTTAATCAATTTCTCTTTTCAGCGCTTCAAAACCCTAGCTTCTTGCTGTTATGCTGACAAATTTTGTTCTTATCCTACACCACAAACTACGCCTTGTTTTGTGACTGACTGAACTATTTGTCTTTCTTTCTGTTAAGGGGCAAGTGATTCGCGTTACCTGATAAAAAATTGCAACTTCTTTTTTTTGTCTAAAACAATTTATTCTTGGTGGTTTTATCTGTGAATATCTGTATTTACTTTTATGTTTTGTAGAGTTTTGTGGATTTTAGGCATAGCATTTAACTGAGCATTTCTCAGTGTTGGTTTTGGAGTGCGATTCTGTGTTGCACTTTCAACCGAGTATGAATGCTTGGAGTCCCTTTTAGAATTTATGCTGTAGCTGTTTTGGCTAATTTATTATGGAGGTGTTTTTTTCTAGGACTGGTGGCAGTGAGAAAGGTTGTGGTGTCTTTTTAGGGAACATGTTCCATGGTTGTCATTATTTTACCAGACAGAGTCGTGTCATCAAAGCTTTTATACTGTCTTGTGGTTTCTAGGAGGGTTTCAGTTGTATGCAAATTTATGTTTGGGGCTGTCTTTTCCATAATTCCATAACATGCAATAGTTATCCCATAGTATCTATTTTTTAATTGGCTTTTCTTGTTTGTTATATAAGTGCTTTTTACAAATTGAAGAATATGTCTTGATGTTCACTGCTTGTTTGGTTGCACGGAAATGAGATGATTATGTTGTTGTTTTATATTTAGAACTTTGACATCTGGATGGTTTTTAATACTTGTTACCAGAGTAAACTGAATTTAATTGAATTTTCATTTTGTTTATTCTTAAAAGGAGATAGGATTAGATTTCGTTAATGGAATGTTTGGGTTGCTTCGGATATGTAAGTGGATGTGTTTTCTGCATTGCCTGGTCTTTAAGTTACCTTATTCTAATTTGTATCTTTGAATGCAAGATAGATTGACTGTTGTGTTGTGTATGCCAGCAGTTAACATGGGATCAGCTTGTTGTGTTGCTGCAAAGGATCAAACTATTCCCAGCAGGACTGAAGGTGAAAGTGTACATAGAAATGCTGTATGTTCACCATTATGGAATTTTCGACGGGATAGTTGGGGCCGTGTTGCTAGAGAGATTGAGAATCCTTCATTTCACACATCTCGGGGAGTCAGCAGAAATGCCAGCATGGAGTTTAAAGGATCATTGAGTTCTGAAAGAGGCCATTTTTCTGATGGGGGAAGCACCTTGGAGAATTCTGTAACACCTACATCTCTGAAGTCCCCTGTTCGTGAGTATTTGGCTAGAAATCACACGACTCCATCTTCAGGTAAATTTTAAGTCTACTAGTGGGATTTACTTGAACAATTAGAACATGACAGTTCCTCAAATCAAAGCTGGTTCTGCTGATGAATAAATTAGTTTCGCTATTATCCTCAAATTTTTTGTGCTCACTTTCTCAAGCTTCACTTTTGTCTTTCCACCAGAGGCAATAAGGAAATTTTTGGTTAAGTCCTCTGGCTGAAACCCAACCCAACTTTTGGTTTTCTTTTTCTGTACCTTTCGCTATACTTATTAATAAGGTTGTATAGTGGTGTCTAGAATTGCTTTGGTCATTTAGTGCATGTTTGGTTTGGCGTTGGATCAAATCAAAATGTGGACAAATAATCTACATTCAAACAGAAGTTACTTTGAGTAGTTTATATTTTTCACATCTAAAACATGGATCCAAGGCCCCAATATGTCAAACCAAACAGGAAGTAATATTAGTTACAGTACCTTCTCCCACTACCACACAAAGGGGAGAAGTGAGGATGAATGTAAGGCTAAATCGGTTATATCAATATGTTCCTTGCACTTCATTTTTAAGTAGCATTGGGGGCTTAAAAATTCATTTATCAGCCATGCCCAATTTAGATTCTTTTTCTTTTTGAAAATATAATAAAGATGTCTTTTCAATGTTACTGTTTTTTAGTTTCTTTTTCATTTTTATTTTTGCTAGGATCTTTTCCGCACACTGTTATTCTTTGTAGCACGTATCGCCTTACATCCTGTTTGTTTCCCCTCTCTAAAAGGTTTTCTGTTTTGGCGGCATGTGTTACTACCTGACATCCGGATGAATATGCCCTCTGCTTTGTGGGTTGATGTTTTTATGTTTGGGATTTAATTTCTCATCTTCTTCTATATGCTTGTTGCAGATATATCCATGACAAGTAATTGCTCTGCAGTGGTGAGTTTTGAACTGCTAAATTTGACAAAGAAATAAATGTTCATTATCTGAATTGCAAGCCATTTTACTGCATCGCACTAGCCTCACTCTATCTATATTTCTCCTCAGGTGAAGAATCTGATCGAATCACCAGAGATTGCAGAATGTTCAATACCAAATTGTTCAACATCTCCAGTTTTCTCAACACCTACCATAGATTTAATGCCTAATCATAATTATCACAATCTTGCTACCTCAGTGCCATCCAGATGGAATCATCGTTCTCCCGGGTACCCACTATCGAGACAAATCTCTGATAGTCGAATTCTGGGTCTGAAATCACCTGACACATCAATTTCTGAAGGCAGACCATCGTTTGTACTCTCTAATTGCAGCAACGATATGGCATCAGGATCCCAGTGTGGTTCATCTGATGGCTGGTCCATGCGCACCTTTTCTGAAATGGTGGTCTCGTCTCAAAAGGAAAGGTGGTCTTTTGATAGCGAGTATTCAGGTTCAGGTCGTCACAAGATGAGTGGAACAAGCAGCAGGTTCTCTTATTCTCCCTCCATGGACGTACAATCTTGTGGGGCTTGCTCCAAGCTCTTGACCGAGAGAACTGCATGGGGTAGCCAAAAATTTATGGGCAGCAGTGACCTCTCAGTTGTTGCAGTACTGGCGTGTGGTCATGTTTATCACGCGGAATGCTTGGAGACTATGACATCAGAGGCAGATAGTTGTGATCCAGCTTGTCCAATTTGTATGATTGGAGAGAAGCACTTGTCAAAGTTATCCAAAAAGGGTCTTAGGAGTGAATCAGAGACCAAGGCCAAGAACTATAGAATATCCAGAAACCGAGTAGTTGATAGCTACCTTGATGGTGGGTTAGATGTTTTTGATCGCCTAAAAGACGTGGTTTCAAAGATGGAGCCTAGCTCCAGTAGGAGACCTTCATTTGGAAAGCCCTTCTTGAGAAGACGTTTTTCATTGGGATCAAAGTGGAGTCGGTCCCTATTGGAGAATGATTCAGTTAGGAAAAAGGGCTTTTGGGCCAGATACCGCAAGGACTGAGCTCCTTTAGCCATAGCTTAGTCGCAGCAGTTCTTTTTATATGCAGTCTAGCTCTAGTAAAAGTTTGGAATTGTTTTAGATATATATATTTTGACTTGCCAACAGAAGTTACCAACCGTGTTGACGTGCTTCATACAGAATGAGACTTCCTAAAAACCAGAGCCTATCACCGACGAACACAAGGATGCCAAAGGACACAAGCTTCGCTTGGGTGTTGTAGAAACACTCATTCTTTCTGCTTCAGTCTACCTTTTGCTCTTAAAAATCCTATACGGTGATCAGTTTTTATCTCATTCGTATTAGATAGATTGAAAGTGAAAGAAATCATTCCGGTGGGTGATAATTTCTGAAACTTGTAATCATGTAATTTTTTGAATTAATTTTAAAGCAAATTTTAAAAATAGTAACGCGTGTTATTCATTGCAAGAATTCAAGGTAGATAATATCGCTAGTTAAACGAATACGCCTGTTAAGGAAGACATTGGCAGATGAAGATTGATTGCTTGAACGCCATCTGTACAGCCGCAGCCGATAATTGTGGGCACTTAATTCAAGAAATGCATATTTTCGAGGAAAGCTCTTTTGTTCAGTTTTCTTTTCTTTGGAAACAACTCTTTTTGCAGTTTTTAAATTACCACAATTAATTAAGCGCAGTGTTTTATAGAACACGTTATAATAATATCAAGAACTATATAATGAAAAAAACCCATCCATTTTTGAAACTTGTAGGAGCAAATAATGTACAACTTCGCTTACCCCTTTTCTCCTCTCGAAAAAAACTCGTTTTAACGTCTCCACATACAATAATAACATCCAGAAAAACAACGCTATACAATTAAACGGGTAGCTATTCTGTTATTTAAATAAACAATAAACCGATAATGAATTCAATGTGCAAAATTAAGCAATTTAAATTTTTTAGATATAAAAGAAATTGTGCACATAAAGGATCCAGTATAACATGTGAGTCACACTAATACAATCCAGATAAAAGGGGTTCGGTGGGGCAATGATAAAATACAATTCAATTGAACATCCCTTTACCGTTTGATTAAGTTATCCTTCCAAATTTAAAATTCGGATAACACAAACCATAACCCAAAGGGAAAATCACGCTTAGCTCTACGAATTCAGTTACTTGCCCAAGGTATTTCCAACTCCAATTGCACTGCCTAGATATATCCATGGCTCTGCAGGAATTTTGCATAGATTCTAGTCTTTACCAAAATCCGCATTGTAGTGTGCACTGGATTCAAGTTTCTTTGCCTCGTTCAATTTTCTAACAGCCTGGAACCAAAGTAATAAATAAAGTTATTGTCCCCTTAAGTCACAACGAGAGGTAGATCTTTCGTAACCATCAATAAACAGGAAGTTTACTAACTAAACAAGGGACTCACCTTCATAAAATCTTCATGGATCACATAATCACGCTCAGCACGAATTGCTGACATTCCAGCTTCTGTGCAGACATTTCGAAGATCAGCCCCATTAAATCCCTGCGCAATTTACAAATACATTAGACATGCACCACATGTTAACAAAAGTCATCAAGAAGTCAAGCCAACTGCACTCACCTCTGCAAGCTTCACAACAGCTTCGTAGTCTATTTCACCATGCTTGGCGATTCCAGCAGCATGAATCTTGAGAATTTCCATTCTTGATTGCTCATTAGGCAGAGGGATTTCTATTTTTCTATCCAATCTTCCGGGACGGAGGAGAGCAGGATCAAGTACATCAGGTCGGTTTGTAGCCATTATCATTTTAACCTACAATAGAAATGTATACAGCAATGTCATCATGAATCCACCATTAAAGTTTCGTTCAACAGTCATTTTGCAGAAAAATCACCATATCCATGAGAATACTTGAAAGAAGAAAACAGGTCAATGATTTTATATTTATTTCATTTGAATTCTATATAGAAAGTAATGAACTGTCGTATAAAATATTCCATACCATAAAAAGCATGTAAACGACTGATTTTCTACTACACAATTTCATTATCGCCAGGCCAAGAAATACAGCTCTTACTCATTCTTTTGGTAAATGGTCAAATACTATAATTCATGACACGATTTGATAGTCCATTTTTCATATTAGAAACAATTCAACAAGTGAAAGTAAAATCAGAAGCTGAAATAAAATCACAATAACAAAATGAAATGTATCTTTAACATGTGGTCTTGATGACTTAGCATCCCCTCACCCCACCCCCATCCCACCCCACCCAAAAGAATAAATAACAGCAGAATAACAATCCTTTTCCTCCAGATTCTGATACAAGGAAGGTTCTGATACAAGGAAGGTTCTCCAAATACAGGTAACATCGCTAGCATTTTTGGAAGTTCAACACAAAATTACAAATCTCATGACTACATGGCTTGGATACTAAAGATAGATGATGCATCTATATCCAGTATATGTATTTTTGGCATAAATACTCATTGCCAAAAAAATTGCTAGATGTATGATCTACTAATGTCCAAGCCAATTCAGTCCCTCAATGTACTCTCACTTCTGCACTCTTGTCCTATGCAAAACCATCGCAAAGTACAACAAAATTTCACCCACACTGTACAACGATGATGACAGAGTAAATAAGACATGGATTAAAATGAACTCAGGTTACTTTTTTACTGTATAGAAAGTAGTAGCAGGCTTAGCGGGAGTGCATTGACAACTATAAATGTTATACAATACTTATCTATAAAACTATCCAATTTATATTCCTTAGTTCAGTACCTTTGAAACATTGGTTAGAATTCTCCCTTTTTCTATTTAATATTCTTAGCAGCCATGTTTATAACTTCTTTAAGTAAAGACGAATTGCATTTTGAACAGACTTACCACAGACCCACCACCTCCACAAAATAACAACAATAAGTAAAGGAACTTAAGTTCCTTAACCCCGGAATTTGTTGCAAGGGATCAAGCTTTTCTATAGAGGTTAGGTTTGACCACTTCTTTTAAATCAAGTTTAATGGTGTATTATGAATAAAATACCTTTCCAAGTTGATCAAATCCATCAAGTTGATTAAGCAGCTCCATTAGTGTTCTCTGAATCTCACGATCAGCACTTGTTCCCTCACTGAATCGACGACCACCAATGGCATCGATCTCATCCATAAAAATGATGCAGGGCTAATATAGCAAAATACATACTTAGATTATCTTTTAATTAGTACATGTAAACATACAGGAAGACAAATTCACACAAGCATCTAACCTGATGATCACGTGCATAGCCAAACATCTCCCTGATTAACCTGGCACTCTCTCCAATGTACTTATCAATTATGGCACTTGAAACAACCTACATCAGAATGAAGGAAGGTAACATAAATTTTACAATGAAGAAAACTTCAAAGCACATAATTGACAAAAAAGAAACATAATCTAACCTTTAGGAAGTTAGCATCAATATTACTAGCAATTGCCCTGGCTAACAATGTTTTACCAGTACCAGGAGGCCCATAAAGCAGAACACCCTGAAAAATATGTATTGAAAAGATGTTGATCAAATGTAAAATTTAAAAGTATAGCTATTACAAATAAACTTCCACTAAAAAATATGTAAAAAAATGACATGACACAGATACTATCTGTCTAAAATAGAGATTAACACTAATAGAGGTCAGAGACTAAAACGTGCACTGAAAGGTAAACCACCTTTGGTGGTTTAATTCCAACTCGTAGAAAGAGCTCAGGATTCATCAGAGGTAGTTCGATAGACTCCCTCAATTCCCTTATCTGATCAGACAAACCACCAACGGCTGAGTAGCTGACATTACCAGGATCTTCATGCAGCATATTGTACACAACTGGATCAACCTGGCAACTCAAACGCAGAGAATTAGAGACAATAGAGACCACCAGGATTAAATAAATCTGATGAATCCCAACAAGACAAGAACATGTTCACAAAGTGAAAATATTAAAATGATAAACTGTGACTAGACTTACTTCACGAGGAAGTGCTCGCATTATGGTGAGTGTTGTCATATCCAGAACCACCCTTGTTCCAGAAGTCAATTTTTCCTTATCAACTTTACTGCGGCAGCCAACCACATACCTGGGACCGCTGCTTGCTTTAACAATCACTGATAAAACAACAACAAATATTCTATAACCAATGGCTTACACTTATGTTTCTATCAAGAAATAGACGGGAAAAATTACAGGGTAATTAGCTCAGGAAATTGAATTATAAAAGAGAACCAATAATCCTAAGACACGTGTTTTGTATTTGTAAGAAACAAAATTCTCTCAAGGATAAAGTCGGTAACAAAAATAGAAAAAAAAAAAAACTTAAATGTAACTCAATTTTATAAATCGTTAGGTTGGCAACATAATTAAAGAATGAAGTCAAACAAAGGGATGAATAGTTACATCGTTCATTGTCAAGAGGCCTGAGAACTTCGCCAATGATCTGCCCAACACTTTGAAGAGACTTCAAATCATCTTCTGTTTTATTGAACTCTTTCTTTGAAGCACGCAAATTCTCCCTCACTGTAATTTGTGTTTTCAAGGTCAGTAAGTCACCAGACTCATCATATAAAGATTCAAGTCCATCATATATATAAGACAAAGTAGGAGTTGTGCCATCATAAAGGAAAAATTTAATGAAACTTGCCATAAAATTATGAGATACAGAGAATTTCCATTTTTTTGAAACAATACAGGGCAGCAGAAAACAGATTGTGGTTTATCCATCAGTAACAATGCTAAAGATATAACGACGTTGTCCTCTCTGACTAAGAACCGTGTCAATATTTCATCACTCGACTAGGAATTCACTTATTTCATCAAAAGAACCCCATTTGATTATAACAATAGATCCAGTTGATGAAGAAACCCTAGTTCCCAGAAGATGATGTAAAATAATCAGAAACAAAATTCTTCTAGGTCAGACTCTCAACTCAACCTCACCGCATAATTATTGTCCCAGAAAAAAACAAAAACCTAACCAAGGAATATAATAGGGTTGTCCGAAGTCAAGCAAATCTATAATTACAAAACCCTAAAACTATGAGGATTGAGAATAATTGAAAATTAAAAGCATGGTGTAACTGCAGAGGCTATTAAAAGTGAGAGAAAAACGATAGACAAACCGGATCGGACTCTGGATTCCAGTTCCTTGTGCTGAAGAAGTTTCTTCCTATACTCCGCAACCGCATTACGGCGTCGTAGGGCATCCTCTGCGTCGGCCATCGCTGTTGCGCTTCAAAATCGAAAGAAGGAAGAAAGAGTGAGGTTGGTTAGAAGAACTCGGACGCCGAAGCAGAACGGAGTAGCTCGAGTTATGTTGTGACTAAGGAAGCCTAAGCTGGCACGTAAAGTGACGCAATTTTAGTTTTACAACTAACCCCCTGTATTTTTAACTAAACCACAAAATTACCATTCCTCCTACTAAAATTTAAATTTCAAATAAATAATTTGTCACTGGCCAGTTTTTTTTATTGAAAAAAAATAGTATTGTTTGCTCGATTTATCGGAATTGAATTTATTATTTATTATAAAATAATTTTACAGGGTAGTTTGGACATTTTTATTACTTTGGTCTATTGTGATCTATATAATAATATTATAATTTTTTAGGTTGTATATAAATAATCGGAAGTTTTTGCTAGAATTATTATTAATTGAATTTAGTGAAATTTTCAGCCCAATAGTCTAGTTGGAGAAAAAAAAATTAATAGTAAATCCTTAAACATGTAGCGTTGTTGTTTTTTCTTTTTGATTTGTCATCATCCACCAATACTACCAGGGAGATAGAAAAAATTAAATTGATTTATTGGTTCAATAACATTATAATCATAAGTTCAGTTCAACTTTTTATCCTATTTCTATAAATCAAAATTGGAAACAGTTGATAGTGTTATCCCTCACGTTTGAGAATCACAAAAAACCAGAATTTTTGGAATTTTTTTGCTTACACAAGTTTAAGATAGTTTTCATGTTGAGTAGTATACACTTCCCACAAAAACAAATCCTAATACAAACATAAGCACGCACATGAAAAAAAAAAACTTTAATATTTAGACAACTTAAATATTAGCATATTATAGCGTGGTAGATTTTAATTAGACAAAATGAAAGAAAAAGTGACGTAATTTAATAATAAATTGTTGTCTTTTTTTTAAAAAAAAAATCCTTGACGAATTTGTGAATCAGTTCAATTATCTACAAGCCTTGAGTGCCAGGTACTGAATCGACCCATATACCCATCCCAGTAACAAAATATCCATTCTAAATTTTTAAATTTTTTTTTTTCTTATATGCCAGTATGAATCGTGTCAAAACTTTTCAAAATTTAACAAGGAAATATAAACTCACTCTGAAATCAAGTTCCGACAACTTTAATTATGTTATCCTTTATTTTTTTTCACCTACACAGATAATGATACATATCGTATGTTTTTTTTATCAGCAAATAGATATTGAATGTGTGCCTTCAAAGGTTATTTATAAAAAAACATTTTAAAAATTTACAATAGTATAAACACTTTTAGTATATTATATCTTTAACTTGATATTACTTTTTATTGTCATTAAAAAATTTCTAATAATTTTCAATTTTACATCTATCATTTTACTATGTATGATGTTGTCATAAATAGGTATTTGTACATACTACGAGCTCATTATCGTAAAGCTGATCCGACCATAAAGTCGGCACCATCGAAAAAATATATGTACCAACCTAAACCTAATTGAGTTTTAGCCTAGTATTTGCTTGGATGCTCTGGTAAGAAAGATAAGTACTACTATTAGATGTGCAGTATTTCCAACAAACTCTAATTTTTCGTTACATAAATGACAATTCTAATTAGTTTAAATTGATGTTAAACTCACTAAATAAAGAGTAATAGCCACTTCATTCAACCCATTTTACATTGATTTCAACTAACAATGAACGAGTGCGTGTCCAAAAGAGTGCAAGAGACTTCCTCGCATTCGTATGGTATTAAAGAACATTTGGATATACAATTCATTCTCACCGAACCGAACCAATCTCGTTTTCCTGTGGAATCAATATACAATTTAACAGATAAGTACCTAACGTGGGTTAATTTAATGTCTATTGCCTAGCCTTCCGTAAAACTTCCTTCAGAACCAATGCAATTCTCTGTGACATATGGTGCTCCATAAACCTCTCTTTCACCCTCTCATATCCTTTCTTTCCCATGGTCAGCCTCTTCTCAACATGAGTTGCCAATTTCACAATGTTCTTTGCCAGAGGTGTCACGCCTTCTTTTCCAGCAGGATGCAGCAAACCGGTTGTCCCATTCACCACAATCTCCATCGTGCCTCCAGCTGCAGTTCCCTGGAAAAGTTTTTAATGGACAAACAAGTTACCAAAAGAAAGATAACAAAAATAGACAAGCACATACACGTTTGGAAAAATAAAAGAAAACAACAAATAATAAGTTTGCAACTGTATAGATTCCCAAACTGCAGTAAGCAAGTTGAAACAGTTGGAAGGAAAAAGTATATCCTCTCCGATCGAAAATACAAGCAAACTTAACCAATGCTTGCACTAATTAAGAAAGTTAATTAACGTTGTTTAATTTTACAACTCACATCCAAAGAAAACCTTTTTTCTTAAAGTATTCTTCATTGAAATGATATCAAGAGGATATTCATGGATTGATATATCACTAAACAGGATGAAAGTAGTTCATATTTACTTATATTTGAGTCCAACATTTTTTTTTGTTGCTTGTAAGTTGTAATTGAATCGAATGGAGTAGATAACTGATTTAGCAGATAATCACAAACATTTTACTATACACGTGATAATAAATTTAAAATAAAAAGCATAATTAAACATCAATATCGTGAAACAACTAAAATTTCTCGTGCTCTAATTGAAATCACCAGCAGTTGACTACGAATAAAAGCTACCTCCGACTGCAAACAACACTGACAGTACACGTTAGCCCAGCACTAGCAGTATACGGGCTTCCTAATTGACTAAATATCACTTCTTGATAAAAATTACTTGTATAAAGCCATAAACTAAAATATAATTCTCCCCGATTTCAATGACCACAGAAGCCTACCTTGAAAGCAATTTCGATAACTAAAAGGTGGAGGTAGAAGATTTAGCAAATTGGTAGTAATGAAGTGACAAAGGTTGACAAATTCAGTTGAACAGTGCAAAGGGTGATGAGACTTTTGTTAACATAAGTTATCCCCATATTTTTTCTAATGTTAGGATTGAGCAGAAAGCTGTTTTGTGCTGTATCTATCTGTAACCTAGCATCTTAGGGGTCTATTTTTTCTATTTCCCTAAGCTTTTGTTGTAAGCTAGTTAAGATCTCTTAAAATGTTTTTTTCTCACATTTGTCGAAGATATGGTCAAATTATAACATAAATGGGTGTAATTCTCACTTTATAAGTAAGTTTTATAAAGTTAAGAACGGTGTGTTATGATCCCTTATTGACCAAAGGTATAACAAATTATAGTATATAAATGGGTGCATACCTTATTCTATAAACTGATTTTCTGTGATCAAGTTAGGCTTAATTTCTAAGAATATAAAAGAGATTTCAGACAAGTGAATAAACAAACTAACAAAGTAAAAAATCATATAAAACTGGATGAAGAGTACAGAACTAGACACATATAACTGGAAAGGTCATATTGACAAGGCCACTATAGTATGTACTAAAACAAATACCAGTACAGGCAGGCGAAATGCCATTGCTTCAATGGTTATCCTTCCAAAACATTCTCCCCGTCCCTGATATGAAGAAAAGCACATTAATTAATGAATCCCAAAAACCAAAGTACAGAACATAAAACACTACAAATAAAATCTTCAAGTCCCTTACTGAACTCTGACTTGATATGTTATGGAAGTAAAAAATAAATCGATGAATGAATAAGAATCTTGCTATGAGCAGAAAGATTACAAATTAAGGATTTTTACCATTAATCTATATTTTTACTATCCTTTTGCAGTTATATTGCTACTTTCATTTTTCAAAACAACAGAATGCAATATATATTCGTTTCATAATCAACTCAACAGAGTACATATCAGTGGATACCTGAGAATTCTGAACAAGAACATCAATAGAAACCAGGTAAGGAGCCACAGCCAAGGTTTTGTTCACAAAGTGAACACGGTCCTGAATCTTGTTATCAATAACAAATTTGCGCAGTTGCATTTCAAACTTTGTCTGAGCACTAAAATCACTCCCCACTACTACAGCATGCAAAGATGGCAACTGGAGTTTCTTCTCCTGGATAAGTTGCAAACTTTCATAAAAGGCTTCAAGAAATAGATGCTGCCCTTTACCACGAGAAACACCTGCAATAATATCACCCTAGGGCTCAGATTGTAGACTGGTAAAAAGATTGTCAACATGGATACAAGAGTGTGTGTGTGTGTGTACGTATTTGTGTGTGTACAATGAATAGGGAAGGATTAAATTAGTGCACAGAACAAAAAGAAAAGGTAAACTACAAACTACAACAAACAAGATGTTAACTGGGTAACATACCTTGCTAACAAAACTAGTCCAATGAACTAAAATGAATACTGATAATGATCATTAAGGAGAGAAATCATACTATTTATGATGGCAAAAAGTAGATCATCGTTTCTCACTCCAAGAGATTCACGAACATGCTCACGTAGAACCCTCTTTGCTACACTATCTTCTGCAACTTCCATAAGCTCCTTGCTATTTCCAAGATGTACAACAAAGGTTTCAGGCATGTTAAGCCTATAAAGTTGGATCAAAGCGTAGAGTTAGAAACTTGACTCAAATTATAGCACCAAACAGAACAGGTAGCAGTAAAGAGCTATCGAATGATGTCAGAAGCATACTTTAAACGCTCCTTAGTCCTATTCTTCCAGTATTCTGCAGTTGTATGTGAATCAATCATGGCACCTGCAACAAAAGGGAGGTGCTTAACATATTCCATGTCGAAATAATGCCCTCGCATTTCATGAATCCACCATAAAACCTTTGGAAGCACACGTGCAACTTTTTCCTTGAGAACGGCATCCAGCCACTTCCCAGCTACAGCCGTGTTTAGAATGACTATATCTGCTTTAAGAGCTGTATCTATAGCCTTTTCACCTTTGGCAGAGAAGACCTAAGAGGAGTCAAACATGTAAATAAAGGATGCACTTAGAAGTCCAATGACACATGGATACAAAATGCTGGTCTAGACATTTATTACATGTCAGAACTAATAACAAACTCAATCAATTCAAGAAACAGAAGAAACGGGTGCAGAAAAAGTCCCCTCTTTATCAAATTTTTGAAGAAATAAATGCTAAATTGTAATTGTGTAAAGATATTTGAACAAGTTTACAATAGCATATACATGTTCTAGAATCTCTAGTGGATATATGTCTATAGCCAGTTATAAGGTTAATAGGAATAGTAGATTAATTACATGTACTTTTGTAGTTTAAATACATGCTTGCTCCTATAGTTTACCTTGATTTTGTTTTTTTGTACATATATAGATGTATACACATATAGATATAGATATATCTATATGTGTGTGGGGTGTGTGCGTGTTTTAAAAATGGTTTTTTGCTTCCTGTGATTCCATTCCATTTAGGATTTGATCTCTGCTACTAGTAGTGCCGCAGCAGGCCACCATCCATACACTTCAAGAGACAACTATCAAAACAAATTTCAATAAACTATAGCGACCAAAATTCAAACAAAATGAAATTATGGGGATCAAAAAGAAATATTTCAAAATATAGGGACCAAAACCAAAATCAAGAAAAACTTAGGGGAACAAAAACATATTTCAACTTAATCTCACTAGATATTTGTTATTCGCAGACTATTGATGCACACAAATTTACAATATGTGTGTGCATCTATCTATACATACATACACACACACACACATATATATATATATATATATATATATATATATATATATGTATGTATATATGTATATATATATATAGAGAGAGAGATACACACATACATTCACCTCAAAGGACTTTCAATTACAGTTCTATAAATTGCTACGAATTAAAGGTAAATAGAAAAATAGGAGAATATTATCAATTAAAGTTTAACTTGAACATACCAATGGGAGAGGGAGATATCGTTACAACCAGTAACTGAATTACATATTGAGCACTCGCTCTGGCTCCCCGTGATTTACGCTGGAGCTACGTGACTGTATAGTATGCACATGTTTTTTAATCATATAATACACAGTTTAGCTGAGTTTGAGAGTAGGTTATAAGTGAATCCCTGAATCTCTTGTAGTAGGTGTATGCATTTAGGGTAGTTATCAAGTTCATCCCATTTATTTGGTGTTGCATATTAGTTTGTATGATACTCATCTCCCCCATCATGTAAATGCATGTTGTATTGATTTGTACAACAATCTAATTCAATGAATCACTCAATGATTTTCTATGACACTACCCTTTTCTACCTTCAGTTCCATGACATGAGGTCACACCTAATGATACATACACCATTGTCACCAAAATAACACCACTAAAAGGGAAAGTAAATCACCTGCACTCCTCTGTCCAACAACTTATTTTCCAAACTGTAAATGACCTCATCAGGTTCCGCCGGTTTACGGTTGGTGATCCAAACAACATCAGAACCAACGCCTCTCAACAGAAACGCCAACTCCATCATCAATAAAGGCCCGCCTGTAAGTGAATCCAGTCCATTTTTTTTCATCTCACAACGAAAAATTAAAAAAAAAATAGAAAAAACGAGACTCAGTTTTGCACGTGACAAAGAACCTGAAAGAGATAGCTCATGTGATACCATGAGAACTAGCTTCGACTTCATGAAATTTAGGGAGCTCGAAGCTGCATTTCCGACTTGGACGGATGAACGAATCTGTTTATCCTGTGCAAGATTAAAACTACTGACGTTGCAGGAATCGGAGTTGGTAGCTCTCATTAAGAGCACTGTCACCGTCGATACGGACAAAAATGCTGCCAAAATTATCGGCCACCGTTTCTTCGCCATTGCCACGGAATGCTTCGCCATTGTTATTCCCAACTTTTGCAATCTTTAAATTCCCATTGTATTTCTGATTCTAGGGTTTACGCTCGGTGTCGATTGATTCGAGGTACGATTGCAAACTTGGTCGCAACCTGGTTTAGGAATCACGAGAACTTCTCTCTTCTACTTCCAGATCACAGTTAAACTGAACTGATACACTGTCTTAATCTTCTCGCCGTGATGGGGGCGAAGAAATGTACGGGCTAAACTCAAACCAACCCCTTCAGAATGGGCTTATGTCTCGCAACAAGCCCAGACCAATTTAGATTTAGAATCAAAATACTTCAGTCTTAATTAATGTCAAATTTAATCTTTTAAATAATTATTTATTTTAATTAAAAACTGGATAAACAAACCATCTCATCTCACTGCTAAAATAGTGAGAAAATGAGGGGTTGGTACACATTCTAATCCCCACATATCTTTCCTTCACCACTATCTGTGGATATAAAAACTTGTCTTCTCTAGTTGGCTATATAGTAAATATTTTAATGCCTGCTTAACAATTTCCGAGATAACATACTCCAAAAAAGGCCTCTCAAATCTTTTGAACATGCTATTTAATCAGAACTCGTAATATTCAAGTAATTCATTTTAAACAATATGAACAAAGACTCTTTACTCTATCAAATTTGGTCAATCTCTATATAATTGAATCTACGTTCGAGATAGCACGACTTCTTTTTCACATTTGATCAAGCATTTACTTGACACACTAAAGCATTCCAAGACAAACCATTGAGTTTTGTAATCTTTTTTTTTTTTACACTGAGAAGAACAAATAAAACTTGTACGATTAAACATAGAATATAGTCAAATTTGAAGTCCGTAAAACCTGAAATATCATATTTTTTTTCTATTTTTAATTCAGGTTAAAACACATAATTGATCATCGTATTTGTATAAAAATTTTAAATAAATTTTCATAGTTTTATTGGTCTTATTGAGTGCCAAATTTTTAAAATATATAACATTTTTAAGTACTGCCAACATTAATAAATAACACGTATGAGTTTATAATTTTTTATTTTTTTTATTTTAAAAATGTTGTAGATGTCAAGTCAACGTTTCGTACGTCAAATTATTGTAAAACTCAATTTGATTTTTATATTGATTTTTTAATTTATTTTAGTCACATTTTTTTAAAAATGAATAATTTAATCTCTTTTTAAACTATATCACATTTAATTTTTTATATAAATATTATATTAATATTTTTATTAAATATTTTGAAGAAGATTAAATTTATTTCAGTTTATATTTAAAAAAAAATTAATTATTTTTGGAAATTTTAAGTGTATTTATATTCATATTTTATCATATCGAACTCTAATTTTACTTTTTATTTGAATTTATATTTCAAATAATTGTATATAAAATTATATATATTTATAAATTTACATTTCAAATATTTCTATAACATTATGTATCGATAATTTATGTAATGTTAGAATTGGTTTAAAAATAACCATTTTATAAATTATATAAAATGTAACATCCAAAACATTTTGCTTTTATAAATTTATAACTAGGAGAGTACATAATTTAAAATAAAACTTCATTCTAATTTTTTTTAATTTCATTAAACAAAAATATATAATGGTTTACAAAAATTTGGAAACAAAAATCTAAGACTAAAAGATAATCTAAAATATTCTCGGCAACTATACTATCATGTGTTCTCGTATACAATATGATTATTACATGTAAAAATCACAATGTCCAAAATAGAAATATGTCAACTATAATATAGTCAAGTATTTCAACACTATACATTTTCATCATTAGTCTTGTATAATCGATTACAAAATATACTATCTCAAATGATAATTTAAACATATCATCACATGTTCAAATTTATAATTACACGTTCAAAATATGTCATTACAACAGTTTAAGTTTATATTGTCACTAATGATCTTATCATTAGAAACCAATTCATAACTTATCAACAATCACTCACCATTAAAGCAATCATCGTTCTTACTTTCCTTAAACTCTGTAAATATGGTTCACTTATTATCTTTGTAATCTGAAAGCTTCCCATACAAAATATACAAATGTCACTTCTGATCACTCTCTTTTTCAAGAATGTTTCCAACAAAATTTACCTTCCAATATAATTAAATAGAGTTATCTTTTATGTTAATGTTTCCAAACAAACACGTATTAATGTGTCATCATAATCCTATTAAATATTATTCGCTCAACAATTTATATTTGTATAAAATAACACACCACACATAAACAACAAATAAAAATTAAGCTTCTTTTAAAATAATACACCACACATAATTTACTTACTCCTTTAAAACTCAACTTTTAAAACTTTCTCCTTTATTCCTTGATTTTTCATTGTTTTTATTAAAACTCTTTTCCTAAACCTTGTCCACATATATAAGCCTAACACATGTAAGGAAAATATTATATTTTATCATTATTATTTAAAAGAATATCCCATAATATCTAATCATATTTCAAAATATCCTTCAAATTTGTAAGAATATAATAATATATAAAATATAAACTAACATGAAACAATATCCAATAATACTTTTATAACTAAATAATTATACACCAAATCAATTTTTTTAGAAAATATTTCAAAATAAAACAAATCCATTAAATTATAACTAATAAACAATTTAATACTTCACTTGAAGTATTTAATCATACGTATGTTTTCAATTATAGAATCTCACATAAAAATTCAAAACAATTTTAGAAAAATTTTAAAAAAGCATATTTAAAATTTTAAAACAAAATTTAAATAAAGTTTAATATAAAATATAAATTTAAATAAACTTAATATTGTCAAAAACAATTAATAAAATATCAATTTTAATAAGAATATAATTATAATATTTATATAAAAGTTAATTCTATTTTCAGTTTGTAAATAAACAAAATTGTCCAGTTTTATGAAAAAAGTAAAATTAAAATTGAGTCAAATTAATCATTCGAGACCAAATTAAAATTCGAATAATTAGTATATATGTGGCAACTTTACATATGACAAATAAAAAAACTATAAACTATTATGCGTATTTAACTTTGTTAATACAGTAATGGAAAAGATTTAATTGTTACATTTTTTTTATAAAAATCTAATTGAGATTTATTAAAATATAGAAATCTAGTTAATAGTTTCGAATAAATATAATGACCAACTAATTATTTTAATATTTAATATAAAATTAATATTATTCTATATAGCGCATCTTATGCATTCCCATTGATTTTACTAATGTTTGTTTGAAGTTTTAGGTCAAAGTCAAATCATCCGTCGTTGGGCTTGTTGTAGAATCCATCGGGCTTAATTCAAAACCAAAAGGACCTGTCATCTGTGAGTTGCAACGGTAGCGTTCCCAATTTTCCGAAGAGCGGAAATGTTGATTCGACGATTACCTTGGTCAGCGATTTCTATCGCCACACTATTGCCATGTCGTTCCGGTGGTTCAAATGGACTTCGCATTCCCGTTCGCAAGCAACTTAACTCTTCTCCCTACCCCTTCTGCTATAGCTCCGGCATCAATCTCCCTCCACAACCGGTAATTTCGTTTTCACGCCACGCCCAGGGTTTTTTCGATATAATATTTATTGCACCACTCACCTAATTTGAGTTTCCACTCGCAGGGTCACGAAACGGATATTCGTCACTCGCAATCTCTAAAACCCGGTCTTTACCTTGTTGGAACACCGATCGGAAATCTCGAAGATATCACTCTGAGGTACGAAACATCTAACTCTTCATTTTCCTCGTTCCAATTTAGCGTTTAAGTTTAACTCTGCATTTGTTTGATGAGCACGGGCAGGGCTCTTCGCGTGCTGAATTCAGCTGATGTTATACTCTCGGAGGACACCAGACATTCAGGGAAGTTGCTTCATCACTATAACATCAAAACGCCTCTCGTAAGTATCGTCCAATAACAACGTGTGATTACTTTTCAATTTGCGTGTTCTGATGCGCTTTTGTAGTTCTTCAGATGAGTTATCACAAATACAACGAATCGCAAAGGGAACAGGTTGTGCTGAGGAGGCTGAAGCAGGGTGATGTTGTGGCTCTTATAAGTGATGCTGGAATGCCAGGCATCAGTGATCCGGGTATGGAGTTGGTAAGTGTGTTTTTGCTAGCAAATTTGTTGTTGTCGACGGGGTTTTACATTTTTTGCCGTGGCGAACACATTTTTCCCTAATTTCTTGATAATGTGGAAAATTGCAGACAAGTGCGTCTACAATTGCTGTCCCGACCTCATTTTTAACCTTGTTGACAACAATAAATTTGCCATGGAAGTTGCAGTTGAGGACCTTTTTTTTAGAACCTTAGTTGTGAATATTCCTATATGTCTCTTAAGTGTCTGTTTGATGATGTAGAGGATTTCTTTAATAAAAAAATGCAGGCAAAATTGTGTGTTAGTGAGAATATCCTGGTTGTGCCAATCCCTGGTCCTTGTGCTTTGGTGTCGGCTCTTTCTGCCTCGGGCTTACCTACTGATGAATTTACATTCGGTAATGTGCTGAATTAATTGAATTTTAGCATTCATGGTATTTTGGGACCTAAAATGGCTTTTGTTATGTTTAATTTGCAGTTGGTTTTCTTCCTAAACATTCTGGTTCTAGAAAAAAAAGGCTTATGGTTTCAGCTGATCAAACTACTACACAGATATTTTACGTTCCTCCTCACAAGCTTTCTCAGTTTCTTGATGAGAGTTCTTCAATTTTTGGTGATGCAAGGTACTGACAGTTAGCTTAAAAGTGGTGTACACTTGTCAGCCTTTTCTTCTAGTTTATATACCTTTTGCTCTCCTCTCCAATTTCCCAGTTGGAGAGTTATTTGTTTGCATTTGATATTCTGAACTCTGTGATCTATTTGTTTAGTTTATCATTCAACTTTAGCGTGCATTTTGACGTCTCATGCATTAAAATTTTTCAATAAACAGAAGGAAGTTGCACAAGTAATAGTTTATGTAAGTTTCTTTTTCTTTTTTTTTTAATCTGGAAGGTATTTGATAACTTTTTGGCAAATATACTAAATCTTTACAAGTAATACAATGAATAAGTAAAGTATCGTTCTTCCAAGGAAATTTGAGTCACTCTATTCAATTAGAATTATTTATCAAAATCAATTACTGATGAAAACATTTTGATTTAAATTTGGGAAAATGGCATATAATTAACAATGTAAAAATTTAAGATTGTAAAATACGATAAAAGATTACTGGACTTTGATCCTGGACAAGTTCTCTGTTCAAGCATTCACATAAGCGTACTTTGATTTAATTTCTTAAAACAAGTTCTAAAATTATCTATTAAATTATAATTATTAATTTCTTAATTAATTCAACCGATAATTTTGCATAAATTTCAGATGTTGAGAATGACCAAAAGCACAGTAGTGTAGTTACTTTTAGTTTCTTTTCTTAAGTTTCAGTTCTAAAAATACTTCCAGTAAAGACAAGCAAGTCAAGAACAAGAACAAGAACAGAAACATATATTGCACAAGAAATTTACATTAATGCATTGTCATACAACCAATTCCAATGAACATAAAAACTAGCCTCTCCTAGACATCTAAAACGTACTCTTTACTGTAATTGCTTGCATAAAGTGAAGTCTTGATGTCTTGAAAAGTCTCTTGAGCGTCTCTTGAAGTTCTCCAGAATTTTTCTTGCATTTGTTGTCAGAAGATATTTTCTGTCTTTGTCACGTCTTTTTAAGCCACATGACTTCATTAATTGTGCGATGTGCGAATTTCTTAACTGTCGCTTTTCAACTAATGCTATTTGCTCAGCGCACAGTGCTGGTGTGCTGTGTGAATGTCTTCCTTTTGGCTATGCGAATTATGACTTGCGCTTAGTGAGAATTGGCTGACAGCAGTCCAAAATGTTTTACATAACAATCTACTTCCTATTACAACTTTCATCGAGTAACAACATGAATAATTACTAGATTGAGCACATTTATAAGTGTAAAAAAACTCTTTCACACTTATTAGTATTTACTTTTTCTGCAGAACCCTCCTTTGGGCAATATAGGATTTCAGAGGTGTGGCTTAGGGAATATTGTTTCAGATTGGTTGACTCTTCAATTTGATGATATTGCAGGAAATGTGTTATTGCTCGGGAAATGACTAAGTTACATGAAGAGGTGAGTTTAGCATTTAACTCCCTGCAGTCAGTGTTCCATGGGGGTGGCTATTGGATCTGTTTATCGGTTATCCCTCCAGTTCATCCATAAATGGAACCAACCAAACTATCAAATTATAGAAAATAAAAATGAATGGATTGGGTTGGATAGTATGAGTGAATAAGTATTAGATGGCTAATGAACCATCTGATATATTTCTTTAAACCACTAGGTTAATGGCAATAACTCTAGTGGATCCAAAGTCCTGGAGAGCCAACCTTGCTTCCTCAGTTCATAACTTCAAATTCGATGAAATAAAAATAGGAAAATATATTAGAGAGGAAAAATCTTGGTTGTGAGAGCTATTGATCAAAGAGAAATAAGGAACCTTGGCAGAGAAAATTGTATGTCTGAAAAAAGAAAAAGGAAGCTTCCAGAGGAAGAGCACAAATTAGAAAAGAAAGAGCTAGGAGAAGTATGAGAGAAATGCGAGCAATTGATCAAAGAAACTGAGGAAACTAATAGAAATCTGTTCAGAAAAATCTCTTGTAGAAAAGAAAGAAGCATTGTGAGAAAGAGCTGAAATCTAGAAAAGAATGAGGTGGACGTGTGAGAGGAATGAAAAATTTTTAGTGTCTCTGCAGAAGTTGACCGGGGGACTTGTGAAGAGGAAGAGAGAATGAGTGAGATATACTATATGGAATTCATTTTTTTCAATTAACTATCATAATATTTCTGGTATGGTTATTTTGAAGTTGTTGGTTCTGCAACTATATTTCACTTAATTTGTAGTGATGCAAATAAATGGGGACTTACGACACTTAATAGCAACCCAGCAGTATCCCTTTGTTTAATAGAATTTTGTTAATCGTTAGCTTAATCAATATGCAGTACTCTTGCTCTCATGATAGTTTTTAACTGATGCAGTAGATATTGCTTATGTAGTTTTGGCGTGGTACACTTGGTGAAGCCAAGGAAGTATTTTCTATTCGTCAAGTGAAGGGAGAACTTACTATATTGATTCAGGGGCAAGCAAATTCTAAAGTTGAACCTCCATCAGACATCGAGCTTGAGTGTGAACTTAGAGAACTGATTTCAAGTGGCGAGAGTCTTTCCATGGTAGTAACCTCCTTACATTTGCGTGTGTTCTATTTTAGTTTAAACAGAAGCTTGATATATGGTTATATGTTGTTTATAAATCGAGTTAATGAAAATGGTTTGTGGATTTGAACGCTGGTCCTGGGTGGATGTGTACAAAAGTGATAATCAATTTTCTCTAGCTTTAGAATTAAAAGAAATGGGGAATGGGTAAAAATTATCCATATTATGACAGATATTCATTTTAAACTGAAGATGGTGGCTGCCTTTTTATCTTTCTTTTAGTTGATGTCGTCCCGTCATTTTTGTGAAAAAGATCCTGTTCAGCTCTGCTAAGAAAACTTCATCGTCATTCTTAAAGCGTTTCTCTTTACCTCTGTTTCACTACCTTAGAATTGAATTTAATCATCCAGAAAACTAGCTTAAAACTATCTAATTTACGGGTCAATTAACTTTTGAGTATTCACAGTTAATTTCAGCATTTGTTTGATGTGTATTCCAACACATTTGTTTGTTAAGTTCAACTGCTGGGTCTGTAATAGGCTGTCAAGTTGGTCACCGGCAAAACATCAGTGAGTAGGAAAACTGTATATTCACTGGCATTAAGGAAGTTTGGGAAGCAACTCGAAGTGGAAGATGATTCAAATTAGCGTGGATTATTTCCGCAGGTAAGTTTGATATTTCTTTGCTGGTGTTTCACTGGTTACCGTATTTTAGTCGAGTTATTGTTCTATTAAAAAGCGTAAAATTGTTTATTGTTAACAGCGAAAGAGATTCTCTGCTCAAACTTTCAACCGGGATGGTGATGGGGGAATGAAATGATCCATCCCTGCTGTTCTAGTTCTATTACCGATCATATTAAGAATGGTTGGGCTGGTATGTCAGTTTTCAACATTGTATTCTTCTCTACCAAGGTTCTGGTCTTCATAACGCAACAAAATTGATTGTAAATGTTTACTCTGGGCAAAATAGCTGTTGGGTAGGATCGTGCCGGCGAGGCAAATGAATGGCATAGCTGAATTCCACATTGCTTTAGCATCTGGCGCCAATTTTATCAGGATTCATTTCAGCCCTTTCCTTTAGGCTTTAGCTGAAGTAGTAATATATGACATTGTAAGATGTACAAAATTAAGACAAATAATTTTTTTAAAACATCATGCGTTGTGGATTTTATAACAAAATTAGGTATATACTTATGCAGTGTTGCCAATGAAGAATATTTAAGTAGTTCTACCCTCCTCTTGATCCACATTCACCACAAGAAAACCAATAACATCCAGGTTTCTTCGTACTGGTATGTCATTAATTTTCCAGTCCCATTCTATTAGTTCATTTTTAACATAATGCTCCCAAACCAAGTTTCTAGAGGACCTGCGGAATTAAAGAGAATAATTAGTCTGACTTTAAGCTTATTTTCCCGTAATGAGTATCTCAGTGGGGAAATCGCGTGGTTTGATAATATATGTTTTTAGAAATCACGACCCTAACTAATTGCGGGTGTATATATAACCAGGGCCAAGGTCAAAGGAGTAGACAAGTTCTTCAGAGACAAATTTGTGTCATTTACTGGAAGAAGGATGATAGTTTAATATACCAATATAAAAATTTAACTCGAAAAATATATTATTTGGATTAAATTATTGATTTTTACTGAATGAATAAAAGTCAATTAAATATTATTTATAGGTTTAATTATTTATTTGATGCTTATAGTTAAACAAATATAATCTTAGATCTTATATCTAAAGTAATCTGTTATCTTAGTTTTTACTATTTGTTTGTCTTGCTTAATTCCTTAGTTTTAATGGTATATATATATATATATATATATATATATATATATATATATATATATATATATATATATATATATATATATATATATAAAACATCGATAACTATCCGTAGATGGACAAAAAGAGTTGGTTCCTTATTACACTATTTGAAAGAGAATGTAGTAATTTAGAAACTGGTTTGTGCAATTAAACTCAAAGGTCATTAAAAATGTATAAAGACTGCTTTTGCAGCAACATTACCTAGTACAGGTCAAATTCATCTTGCCAATGCTCCATTTCGATACATCTTACTTAACCTTAAAAAACTAAAAAGCGTTCGCATCTTATAATACACAATTCATTAACTGAGTATATATCTCATGACAAACAGTGATGCATTCTGTTACACCCATGTTACCACTGAATTACTGGTTTTAATTGATCAACAGTTAAAAAAAAGTTAAGCTGAGGAAAACATGTATTAAACTCTTAACCTATTGGCATTATTCACAGATAAGGAGGATTTTATAAATATATATTGAAAAATGTGAGAGTGAAAATGGGAAAAAGATTGAGAAAGGAGTGGAAGTGGAACAGCTGCGTGATTATGGACGAGACAGCCAAAGCAGACAGACGGGCGGTCGGGATCACGGGCACTGCACAGCGACATCTCATGTGCACATGCACATTGCCCTTTTCATCCCCTTGGCATGTCCCACCACTCCTAAGACCATTCAGATAAACTCCAACTTACATGACAAATAAATACATTGGGCCAAATTACCCCACTTAAATTACCTACCTCATTATGCCTCTCTCTCTTTCACATAACAAAATCTCTCCCTCACATAACAAAAACTCACCCACTCTTTCTTTCCATTTTTTTTTCTATGATCCTAATACCAATAATACTACGTACACTTGTTCTACACTGCATAACTGCTAATAAACTTGAACCACATCACTGGATTTCCTTATTTATCTGTTAAAGAGAAAATGTTTTGCATGTTTCTAGCTAACTAATGTAAAAAAATTACATTACATTACATATCATCCTCCTTGGTGAGGGCCGAGGATGGATGAAATTGAAAAATTTGCTGCCCTGTGGCTAAGATTTTGCGAGGATCGAATTGCATCTTTCTGGCATTGAATTGGGTCCACTTATCGCCAAAGTGGTCCATCCACTCCTTCTGCGTAGTGTAATGGGGCAGGTACTGTTTCACCTTGATCTCCGAACCATGGCAGAATCTCAGAATCTGACGATTCTGATTAGTCAGGTACTCCAGTATCTCAGTATCCAATGCTGATCTCAGAAATGCCACCAGGTAAAACACATCTTCTTCTGGTGTCACCACCGAGCTCCTAGGGTCCCACCTATACATCACCATCACCAAAATCAACTTTTGGATCTTTCTTTTCATCCATGCAATCATCCTACATACACACTACACATTTGTTGGGATTTACTTACTACTACGTTGTTAACAATCCTTTGACTTGTCAGATACATTGCTACCTTGTCATATTCTTTATGCCCTTTGTGCTGCTTTCTTTCTTTTTTACCCATACGCACTAAATAACATCTATCTTTTCCTTCATCAACACATCATACTTAATTTTGACACCTTCTAAACTGAAAATAATTGTACTGAACGGTGTCTATGTAACTAGGTTAGTGTACAAGGAGAGGACATGGCATCCCTACCTACCATTGGAGGAGTGGTCCCTATGGAAGATCTTCTGACACCAGAATCTCCCAAGTTGGATGATGATCATGGCCATCCACTTTGTATTCTTATGGTCTTCAGAAATGGAAAGAAAATAAACGTGTCACTTCCTAGCTGGCTTTCATCAAGATTTTCATCTCCTGTGTTGGCTACAATACAACCCTCGTGTGTCTCTGTGCCTTTCTTACTACATCCACATAGCTATAGCTGTGTTTCTTGTTCTTTTCTCACATTTCCACTTAAATAATTGGAGTAAACATTCTTTGGTTTTTAGGCTTGGCTGATATTTTTTTCACATGGTCGGCTGCAGTTCTGCACTACCTTACAAATTATCAAAACTTTTCTAATAATAATTTCTACAAACATCATTGATGACTTGGATTATTGCACATGATAATGAAACTGGAAACAAACGGATCATTAGGTAAAGATAACATACAGTTTTTTTTTATATCCCTAATCCATTCATTCCGACAACAGTACTATCTGTCAATCAATCAATCATGGACGCATTATCATACTAAGTTCCACACTTATAGGGAATATTCGTTATATATTATGTTGTTGCACAGATTTTCTCTTCCATATCCAATTTCACAAAACTTCATCCTCTATTTCATCACTACATTAAATTTAATTATTTGTTTTTCTTTCATCTTCTGTTTGCACTGTACCTTAACCAAGTTGGATCAAAAAGAGGAATGAGATAAAGACCTTAACACTGACACCCGATAAGAGGTTGTCAGGAACAGAAATGTCGTTTATATATGAGGAGATCTACACATGCCTGCAAGCATGCAGTGGTTTTTATTCTTCATATATGACTAGACATGCGTTAAAATGATGAGTGAAACTATATACAGTGCAGTAAAAGTATGCATGTGGAAATATGCTTTTATAAACTTACTTGCTTTTGTTCATAGGGTAGATGAGGATAGGCCCACTTGTCTTATTTCCGAGAATGCCCTTGAACACACCCTTGTCGAAGTCCTTTATCCTTGATTTAGGAACAAAAAGATTGAGCCATGGATGAGGAACATCCCATAAACCCTTGGATCTAAGCTTCAACTCTGCCTTATGTACACGATCCAGAAAATCTACGTAAGGCAAGTCTGATGTGAACACAGATGTTGATATAAAATGCAACTTTTTCAATAGACCCTGTATTTCCTGCTCATCATAACAACGTACAAAGTAGAAATCTATGAAAATGTCCTTGTTGTCGTTGCAATTTGCAACTGCAATGCAGAACACTCTAAACCCCAAAGGAACTACACGTTGGATCTAATTTTAGTCAATTATGTTTTTTTTTTCTTCAATTTTCAAAGTCAGTAAAGTTTAGTCATTTTGGTATTTTTTTTTTAAATTCCAAACCCATCATTTTTTTTCATGAAAAATAAAAAAATTAAGTAAGCATTTCATCAAATTTGAAGAAATTTTTATGTTGTAAAATTATTATTCTTTAGGCAGGGAGAGGTTTAGAATTTTTTTTATCTCTATGCAAAATATGATGTTTTGGTGGATGAATTTGAAATAAAAAAATTCATTTAAAGAAATGTACCTGATAAAATATTTAGAAAAAAAAAGTGAGAATGAAAATGGTTTTGAAAAAAAGAAGTAAATAGGAAAACCAAATATTAAAATCACACATACTTCAATACAACGACTAAAAAAATAAATTAACTCTCTATTTTTATATAAAATAGCTTATAATATATATATATATATATATATATATATATATATATATATATATATATATATATATGAAATAAATATACTCTTCAAACATTTCTAATTTTCATCAAACTACATCGTATGTTATAGTTATATTGTTATATCTTCTTTCGGTTTCCTTTTCTATATGTAAATAAAACATTTGGGTGTTCATATATTATTTTTCGAAATTAAAGAAAGCTAATGAAAAAGAAAGGTGGGTAGCTAAGGTGGGAAGAAGGAGACTCATTATTTTGAGCAAAAAGTGTGGGTGTAACTTTGAGAAGAACTAAGAGAAGTTAAAAACAATCAAGAGATTATTGTGGTGAATGCCGGCATTTTTAAACAGTAAAATTAACTATTGTGAAGGTTGCATTCAGTCTTGCGATTGAATCCAGAAGCTAGATTGCACAAGATCTTCCACAGGTTTTCTTTTCTTTGTGTTTATTGCATTCTGTTGTACGACTACAGACTGGTCTGTGTTTGGTACAGAGAATAATCATATATGAGGACAGCGACACAAGCTTAAATTCAACAAATTATGAAAATAAGCCAACAAATTCAATAAAATACCAGAAAGTGAGATAACAAGAGAAAATATGCATGTTATATATTATTGCTAGCTGTATGGAGGAGGTAATCAATTGGCTTTTGGCCAAAACTTGACAGATATTGAATTATTGAACAAAGCATGAATTTCTGAACCAAAATAAAAAGTAAGACATTAAGTGAATAATGAGATTTTGATACATTGATTTCTCCTGTTTTAAAATAATTAAATTTTAAGATTTCATGTAATTATGAAATTACTAAATACTTTTTAGTTTTTAAAAATAAGTTAACGCTCTCTCAATCGACTTAAAAGAATAATGGAAGACAAAAATACCGTTAAAGTGACAGTAATTGAAGATTTCAGAACATTCAAAACAGCATTCAAATTTGTAACAACTCACTACGTTTCAGAACGTGAATGTTCCTTTCATGGATAGTAGAATGGTTTGGGAGAAAAGACAAACTAGTGTCTGACCAAACATTCAAGTTTAATGCCGTAAAACAACTGTTATTGCATATATAATGCTATTTCCGTTCTGTCATTTTTGTCTGCTATTGAAATCAATGTTTTTTTGTCGTTGTTGATGTTCAAATCAATGGCATCGATGTTGTCCATTCATGTTTTCCAGTTACACTTTTTTCTCCCTTCATGTATTAGACCTCTTTTGCATTTACGTTGATTTAGTGTTAGAAACTTATCCTTCCATTTTCAATCAGAAAAACAGTTTCTGATATATTCTTCCTTACTCTTTACCAGAATTTCTTTCGCCATTAAAGTGATCAGATGATACATAGTGTATGAAACTAAAAGTATACATAATAATCAATAAAAGTAACACGTCATGAATAGACTAAGATAAAAACTAATGATATATGAATATTTTATGGTGACAGCGCACTAAGTGTATGGCAGTGAATAATACTATATTATTATTATTATAATAATAATAATAATTATTATTATTATTATAAGTGAGAGTGAGAAAGAAGAGAAAATCTATGTTGGGTTGTGTGTGTACCTCGTCAACAGAATCTGCGTTTTCTTGGTCGTAGTTTTTTGTAATCTCCAAGCAGTACAAAACACCTCCGTCGGCGTTGAGGGAAGTGATATTAACAGGGTTACTTGGTGAAAAAAACGAAGATCTCCAATTATTTATCAGCCCTTCATCAACTATCACGAAACCCTCCACATAATCGAATCTCTCCCTCCCTGGTTTCCCATGCAGAGAAATCAGATACTCCTGATCCTCACAAAACCTTCCAAAATTCGAATACAAAACTCTAATCCACCGAACCTGTTCAATTTTCATCATATATTATACATCTTACATAAACAAAACTTTAACATCACATCTACTTGTATACTCATTCAGCCATAGATAGACATGTACAGTAACTATATAATATTTTTATGTATAATTTTGTTCATATTCCTTTGTGGATAGTGTTATCAGTTCGTTAACAGAAATTAATTAACTAGTTTAGAGAATGTCCAGGCATGAAAAATTCTAGCTTTATATCATAAGGACTCTAAACCGTCCCTTCGAAAACGACCCTTTTTAGGTTTTGTCGCTGATGGGAAGAAAGATTTTGGAGAAAAGACGTATCGTGTGCTCCTCCTATCATCTCATGGTTGTCATCTTCAAACGACTTTTTCTTCAGATGAAAAAAGGAAATAACATTTGCCAATTTTTTACACTCCAAGTTTATTTACACTGAGTGCGTTGCTTTTCAAAAAAAAAAATGACGAGTGCAATTGTAGTGTATGCATTAAGAAATTATCAGTCTGTGAGAGGTGACGAGTGAGTAGGATGAAAAAAGAGTGCACCCACAATGAATTGGGTGGTGTACAAGTGTGTGCAAGAAAAGGAGACAGAAAGAGAAAGTACGTAAGATAGAGAGAGAGAGAGAGAGAGAGAGAGAGAGAAAGACATACTCTGCGAGGAGCTGGTTCGAGAGCAATTCGAGCCCTTGTGATGATTCCAAATTGTCCAAGACCGCCAAGAACAGCATGGAACAACTCCGAGTTACGATCTTCTGAACATGTCACCAGCTCACCCTTTCCTGTTACACCACTTCCCATTATTATACCAATAGCTTACCACACTTGTAATCAACTGCGCTAAAGACAAACCAGATTCATTCGTACCCAGCACCATGACAAACCAGTGGGACACCGCTGTTTAATTACTCAAAACTTTTTCCCCCCTGAGGAACAACTAGTTCGCACCGTTTTTCTTTTTATAGTAAAACCACCAACTTTGCCAACAATAACATAACAAAACATCTCGATAATATAAAAATGCACAACAAGCATGTCCAAAAAAATTATTACATATGCTTGAAATCAGTTCGTGGTTGTAACCGGTGAGAATTACTCCTCACAAAATGATAGCTTTAACAGTGAAGAATGGGAATTACCTGTGACGACATCGAGCTCATAAACATTGGTGATCTGAGGACCGTGATTGAAGGTTTGTCCACTAATTCCTGCGTTGGATAGGGTTCCACCCACAGACAAATACAAGTAATCGGTCCAAGACATGGGAGCCAGCCCATACTCCAATGTTGCACTCAAAACCTCTATCCACAACTCTCCACCCCACACGTCCACATACATTCCTTTCTCACACACTCTAACACCGCTACCACCCTTTCCCATTTCAATCACCACCCCTTTCTTCTCTCTTATCAGCGCTTGCCCGTTTATCGAATGTCCATGTCCCCTCGCCGACACCGCCAACGCCGACTCGAACGCCGCCTTCACCACCCTCGCCACATCCTGCGCCGTCGCAGGGTGCACCACCTCTGAAGGCACCCCTCTGCTCAGCCTCCCGAAGTCCACGGAAGCCGCTTCCAGCTCCCACGTGTTCACGCTCAGTCGACCCTCGAGTCCCACATCGAGCAGCTCCGGGAGCACCGTTAATCCCACCGCTACTATCAGACGGCATATGGCGAATGTTATCAGAAGAAGCTTGTTGTTGTTGTTGACGGCCATTAATTGAACAATATAATAATTAATTAGAAAAGTACCCCACAGGCTAGGTAGCTACTAGCCGGTGTACGTGTGGTTTCACTGAGCAATTAATGAAGATACATGCATGTCATGTGTGTAGTGTACGATGATGATGATGAAGATGATGATGGTGAGTTATTGGATTGTGGGGTTGTGGTGGTGATGGTGGGTGAGGGAGAGGAAGAAGAATGTTGGGAAGTTCCAGAGAAAAGAACAAAATCTTGGAACAACGTCGTGGGTTAACGTAAGCAGGATTTCGCTTTAAAGATTCTGTACGCAACATGCAGAAAGATGAAGATTCTTGCTCTCTCTCACTTTTTTCGATTCTTGCCAAACCTTTCTCCTCATTATTTTTCTTTCTCTTTTTTAAAGGGAGAAAAATCTCTATGTTGAAGTCTGTGAGGGGTATGTTCTGTATGAATGAATGTATGTATGTATTTGAGAGCACAACACAAAATAAGAAAGAAAGAAATGGAAAGAAGTTGATGTGGGCAGAGAGTGAAAAGGGTTTGGTTTGAAAATAGATAGAAAAAGTTGGCGCTTGCGGTGAATTGTGAGGAATTGGTGATTACTGTGTGTCTAGGATGTGAGATACAGGGTCTCAATTTATAGGAGAGAGGACCACGAGAAAACGGGTGAAGCTGAGAGTAACGGCACGTGGATCTTCACGTGAGAGTAGCGAGGCGACACGTGCCTCTCATTGTGGAAACAGCACATCTTTTGGGCCACTCATTTTAAGTCTCTAGCTAAATAAATATTTTTCACTTTACAAAGGAGAACGGTAACACAGCTCAAGTACGCCGCAGTAATTCATAGATACAACAAACTGCTGGAAAGTCGACTCAAAAATATATCATTTTATTTTTTTAAATAGTAAAGACTACTAAAATCAAATTTTATATAAGATAGATAAAAAACAAGCTTACAATTTTGTATGTACTGTAATAATAATAATATATTTTCTTTTAAATGACCAAAGGGCATTCATTAAGAAAAAAGAAAGTTTCTTTCACACTCAATTTTCTTAAAAAATGTGTTGTATATAAGAAAAATGGAAAGTGAGTGATAAAAGGACAAAATAAGAAGAGCGATGGAATAAATTAAATAATATGATTAAATAAGAGAATTAGAAATTCCTGTCCCAGTAGGTTTCATTGAATGAGTTCCATATTCGATTGAACAAGGAAATGTCTGGATGACAGGTAGAAGAAAATTGAAGGAGAAAAAAAGAGGGTGAAAGTAAAGGATGTGATTAGAGAAGATTGAGTAATAATAAAAAATTAGTGGGGTTTTAAATGAAGAATTATTGAATTAATGTGATTGAAGGAGAAGAGAAGAGGTTATAAAGGGTCCATTTATGGATACGGAGGATCTGTGTGGGGACAGTGATTGAAGGATGGTTCACGTGGGTGCAGACACTGCCACTGGGATCATCCTTGTCAACTTCAACTGCAACTATATGCTAAGCAACTACTCTCTTACTCTCTTTTTCATTTTCCTCATTAAAATAATTCATTTTTATATTTTTAAAAGAGAAAGAAATTAAAAAGTAAAATAATTATTATTGGCAATGTAATTAGGCACTTGTAACATAAGCATACGTGTGTCTCCTGTGCTATGCTAGCTGTATGTAAAATGATAAGGTCATAATCACTGAATTATGTTCCCTTTTCAAACCAAGCTACCTTAGCTATTCCCAACTCTCAAGGGTCCCAAAATTACAAAATCATAGAATCTAAGCCTTAGATTGCATGGGGGCACGTACTTATACACTTTATTTAATCTTCATTATTATGCACTACCTACCTACATATTTTAATTAATTAATTAATTAATTAATTAATATTTTCTGCATAAGCATGTAAATTATATATAATGTGATAAGAAAAAGCTTGAAGGAATACGAAAATATTTTCATCATGTTTCGTTCAACTTTATTTTTGAAATTTAATCATACTCGTAAAAAATACGCACTTTAAGCTCATACTTCTATTCTAATCTCTCCAATCTCATTCCAACAATAAACAAATATCCGAGTTGGGAAGGTATATGTGTCTGTGTTAGAATGGTCAAAATGATTTTGTTAAGTGTGTAATTTAATCTAAAATTTATTTTCAGTTCTAAGATAAAAAATGTTACATTTGAAAACAGTAAATAAACATGTTTTATTTAAAAACTTATCCATAGTAAATTTTATACCAAATATAAGAAAATTTATTTCCATTTAATTTTACTTTTTCGACATCCTTTTCTTAAAGTAAGAAAAAATTCTCTGTCAAAATTCGGCTTTAATTATATATTTGTTTTAGAACATCATTTTCATCTATATATGTTTTCATTTAATTTTCTTTTAATTTAAACTGTTTTTCCCTCTATCTAAATGAACTATTTATTTTTAAACTTATAAGAATTAATTTTATATATTCATCTAACTTAAATTACTTCTTTTTTCTATTTAGATGTAAAAACATATATAGATATAATTTGCATGATACTTACACGAGTTCATATGAGTCATTGGTTTGTCCATATATCCACCAAATGATTCCTTCTCATAATCCATATAATTTTTCCTGCACTTATACGTAAATAAACTTCACATAATCCATGGTTATAACTTTAATGATGATATTTAATATGTTAAAATAAAAAGAGAAACGGAGAGTTGAATTATGAAAAATCTTTACAAAAAACAAATTGTGAAAATTAATAATGTTAAAGATATATTTTAAGGATAAAGAAGTTGATGTACTGCGGAAGACCTTAAAAAAAATAATGATACTTACATAATTTTTTTTAATAACATTTAAACATTATTTTACGTATTATTCTATGATTAGTCTATTATAGTATTTATGATTATTATTATTAATTGTAAAATAATTTTAAATCAATCACAAAATAATACATAAATGATGTTCAAATATTATAAAAAAAAATTGCATAAATATCATTATCTAAAAAAAAAAAAACCTCTAGTATAAAAAAACTCTAGTATATATGTTATCGCTTCTGGCTTTCTTCTTTTATGCTGTCTTAAAAAATGAGCTCACTATTAGTCTATTTGTCTCAATCCATTGATAGATCAGACCTATATCAATTATTTTGTATGTCCTTGCTGTCACTCAATACTAATTAAGTAATATCTCAAATAATTGCAGTGCGATTTCATTTCACTGTGTAAAAAATGTATTCATTGAATATTTAACAACCATGATTGCTTCACTTCTTTCATAATTTATAAAATAATAATACAGGGATACACACATTTACCTTTACTTATTTGACACGTTATTTATTTATATAATTATTTAATAATAATAAATAATAAATAATATATAATATTGCAACAATTCATGGTGTGACAAAGAAAGAGAATATAAACCCTAGCGGATGAAAATAGAATCCAATTCACATTGCTATTTTATTTTTATAAACCAATTTTCTTTATTTTTTAACCTAATTAAATAATTTATGCAAGCCAAATAAATAATTATACCGTATATTATTTTATTTTATAAAAAAATATACAGGCTTTTAACTTTTACTTCTTGGGGTAAAATTGGTAGTCTTACTTTCACTGTTTTTCTTTAGTAATCACAGTTTTTAGGCCAGGGATAACTTATTATCCAAACGATTATATATTTTTTATTACAACACAATGACTATAAAAATTAATTTTCATCAATTTTGACGTGGTTATCATACCAATTTATTAAAGGACATTGTTGACTTTTTAGTGAGAATTTTTAACTAATTTTTTATTACTCATATTTTAATTCAATACTTTGCATGTATGTGAAAACAAAATTACTCTTCCCTAGTCATGTATCGATCCTGATGATAGTATATAATGAACTTAAATTCTGATATTATTCAATATTAAATTATTATGCAGAGAAGTTTAATGATTTTTTTAAATATATTAAAAATCGTATTAATTATATTTTTGCATTCAATGATGATAATAAAAACCTATTTTGCATTATTAGCGCGTACTTATTTAAATTGTAAAAAATCCCGTAACAAAACTATTAATTTTATAACAATTACTTTAAATGTTATATGTAAATTGATTTTTTAATTAATTTATTTTCTACACGATAAATATATCAAATTAGACTCAATAAAGTTTTTCAAATTCTTGTCTGGCTGTATTTTACAAACTCTCAGACGTTCTTTTAATTCTTAAAAAATATATATTGATTCATTTACAATGTAATTACTCTAAAACTATCCGGACAAAAATAATTTTTGTAATTCTTAAAAAAATACTCATTTCCTAACTACTTTAATAATATAATAATATATATTAATGCTTTAAATTAACGATAAAAATAATACAAAAATATTAATATATTCGTTGTCAAATGATTATTTTTTTATTATAAATGTTAAACTATTACTTCCATTTTTTATTATTATCAAATAGTCAGTTATATTATATGTTTCTTCTTTTATTTAAAGAAACATATATCCCTATATATACTATACGTAACATTGATCGGGTTTCCCTTCATCATAAATTTTTCATGTTATAACTTATTAAAAATTATTACTAATATAAAGTTTAAACAGTAATCACTAAAGTCAATAAGTTTTGATGGAAAGATAATATAAACACTAACCTTTAAGCATGCAGATGTGCATTTGTTAGCTTCTTATAATTGGCAAGTTTAATATAGTTAATAACAACTTCTCATTTTATTTATTTATTTTAGTTTTTACTGATCATAACAAGTGTCTGATGTAATAAGTTATTATTTAAGTGTGTTGCAGGATATTTTAGTATATTAAGTAGATCGAATTATAATTAAAAAATATTATACTAATAATCTGGATTCTAATCTATGTTTTATTATTAATTATTTTAAAATTATGATAAGAATTGTTGAATGATAGTAATAGAATGACACACTTTAGTAATTCCCATCATATTTATATGCTTTTTCGAAAGGAAAAAGAAAAAAAAAAAAACACGAGTATAAACTTTGTATAATTATTATAAGTTAAAAAGTATATGTTGGGACAAGATCCTGCATGAAGTTAATTATTGAGTAGATATGCATGCATATAATACAGTGTTTGGGACCAGGCTTTGTCGAGAAAATAGCACACATAAAATTGGCATCTTCCTTCACTTTCTCTGCCTAAAACACAGGTCGAGTCTTGTGATGTCTTTAAGAAATACAAAAACGATATTTTGATACACACAAAATTTTTATCTTTCATATTATTTTATTTTTTACTTTTTCTAAAAGTTAAAAAAAAATATTTTTCAATAAAATATATATTGAAGTCCCGTCGAAGAATATACATTTTGAATTCGCTAAAATAAATTCTAATCTGATTCTAATATCATGTTAAGAAATAAATTTTAAATCTATTTCAATCATACAAAATTAACTTAAATAAGGAGATAATTGATGTGAAACTTTCAATTATGTAATCATGTTTCACACTGTAGAAATACAATATGTTGCTGCATTTGTTCCTCTCATCAATGTACCAACATTTCCTACATTTCCTTCCTTGGTAAACAGTTGATGACAAAGCAACAAGAAACAGATGGTATCAGAGATGTGCCTGAATTATTCAATCATGTCTTCCATGTTTCGATCTTCAAATGCTCAGTGAAACCTTACCGCTACTCGCTACTCATATTATATAGCATATGTTTATGTTTACCAAAGGCCAACACACCCTTTTTCATTGTCAGAAGTTAATAAAAAAAAACTGCTAAAATCTATCCCAAGATCTTTGTTGGGGATCTTCTGACTTTTTAACCTTGAAAGGAACAACCACACTTTATGCAAGTGGCCAGTTTGCAGGTTTCATCTCCATATTTCTTTTCATTTCTTAACATTTTTATCACTATACTCTTATTTCTAAACCTTATTAATACAATTTAAGTTCATTTCCATGGATTATCAAGAAAACTATTATAGTAGCCTCAAAATAGTTTATGACATCGTAAGTCATGCGGTATAGGTGTAAATATTAAGAAATAAAAATATCTTTAAGATAGATTTTAAATATAACTATGATATCTTATTAAAAAATAGATTTTAATTCTAATTTATTTTTACATCAATAGCAAACGAAACTATATGTATAAAAGCATACATTTCATAGCAAACGAAAGAATTTAGTACTTTTGAAACAATTCTAAAAGTTTGTTGCTTTCTCATTTTATACATAATATTTTATAGAAATTTATAAATATGTCTGACGTTTTAATATTCACCGTATCATTACAATTGTATCTGTTTATAATTAACTTTCAAGTGCGTATATTTGATACAATTTTTTTTAAAGGAGCGTTTTATTATCTTAGGTCAAACATAGTAATATTTTTATATTTACAAATTTAGCTTTCAAACTTTGAAAACATATAAATTTAATTATTTTTAACTTTGTAAAATATCATTAATTTTTAAAAAAGAAGACATTATTTAAATCCCAGGTTTTTTTTTAATATGAAATTCATCTTTGAGAAAATAGGGAGGCGGAACTCTTGACCGTGATTGATGTTAATAAAAAATAGAGATTAAAATATATTTAAGCAGAGAGAGTTGAGTAAATATATTGTGAGTAAAATAATGTAAATGATACCGTGAGAAATATAAATATTGTGACTAAATGTATGTTAAATATATACATAGATATAGATATATATAATTAGTAATACTATAATGATTACAATTAATAAAATTAATATTTTAAAATTAAAATGAGTTAAAATTCGTTTAATATCAACAATGACGTATATAAATTAAACGAGTTAATCATCGTATCTGTTTAATGAAAGATTACACTTAATTAATTATTAAATATTGATACATAATTTTAGAATTTAAAAATAAAAAATGAAGTGAATTAAGAATTAAAATGAAATGAAAATTCTTAAATGTGTATTGGAAAATTGGAGTTTGTTGGAGGCGATGAGTGCATGGCATGCAAGAAGTGATTAACGTGCGTCCAAAGTACAAAGAAGAATCGCTTTATTTTATTCTTCTCTTAATGCGAATTATGATTCCTTACTGAGTTAGGTTCTTCCACTTTTCACGTTTTACTTTTTATTTGTTTATTAACTTAGGCATGCTTTTTCTAAAGTGTGGGTGAATCGTGACTCGAGATATCTGGCCACATATTGCCTTTGGAAAGTTTGAATAAATAAATAATAATAAATAATAAATAAATAAATGTCTTAATGCAAAGAGAAAAAGATAAGAAAATGATTGTTTTTTGTTTTGATAACTTTTACAGCTCAGTTCCAAGTGCTTAAGAAGAATCCTTGTGTTGTGTTTGGTGTCACCTTTTCCTCCGGAGAATAATTAGGGTTACTTTTTTTCTTACTTTAACATTTCTATCAACATTCATCTTTCTACATATTCCAAATCCACCTCATAACTCTTCTTTATTATATTTATTTATTCATTTTAAAACCATTTTTTCACCAAAGGAGCTTTTAATATATATTTATATAAAATTCACTCAACAATCTCAAATCACCTATATTACTTATATTAATCAAACACAACAAGAGTTCAATCTTTCAATAATTACTTTGCAGCCATCACAAGATGTTGAAAATGAAATTTATTATTTAAAAACACATTTAACTTCTATGTTTTTCTTCTAAAGTTCAAATAATAAATTTTGTAACCCAACTTGATTCAGATAGAAACAGAAATACCCATAAATATTTTTTTTTTGTATGTGCAAAATTAATTGAAATGTTTCTGTATAATGATGAATTGATAAATATTGTAAAGTTACCCTAAATATATAAATTTAAATTCCCAACAAATATCAATTTTATTATTTCAAATGTAAACAAATAGATCTGATATTAAGATTAATGTATAATTTAGAAACAAACGTATTATTTCCATATAAATTATGCATTGATAATTTGATAATGTGACTCTCTGAGAGGCCTTTTTTACCATAATGCAGCTAGGCACAATAAAGTGTAGGAATAACTAATTTTGCAAGACATTATTAATTATTTTCCCTACATTTTTTTTTGGTTAATTGTATTTTTAAAAAAATATTTGTTTGACTAAAATGGTGGTGGGTGGATATCACAATCTGTAAATAAGTGTTCACATGGAAATACTTGGATGAAGGACAAACAAAACATCAAAATAAAAATCACAAAGGTGGATTGAGTTGACATTTTAAAATTTATTAGCTCATTTTCATCCCTTTCACTTATCATCTTGTTAGATTATAGATTACTTACACTGACCTTTTTAAATTTTTGTTAAATAAGTATTTTATGTGTAAAATATTAAAATTAAAAAATTGTAATTATAAATTTTATATTATAGTATTTTAAAAGATATTTTTAATAGTATGTTGTAATTTAAAATATTGTAATTTTGACATACAATAGTGTATAAAACTACAATACTATTAAAAGTATTGTAACTTCGATGTTAAGAAAGCTAAATCCATCAATAAAAGTTAATTTCAATATGATATTATGTTAGTGTTTTTTTTCCTATTATGTTTCGACCTCCAGAATTTGAAATAAATATATTTTAATGATAATTTTTCTAATCTCTTGATTTAAAATAGAAAAAAATTATAATTCCTAAAAGAAGACCACTTAACAAAAATTATTATACAAACACTTAAAAGCTGGTAACCACGTGGCAAATTATGCTACTATGATCATATTATTATATCACTTTATTTGTGTTTTACTTTCATTGACGTATGTAACTTCAATAAATAAAACGTATTTTCTAAATGTTAGAAACTAAAAGAACAAAAGACAAACTATATATTTATCTCTATTACTCTGAGTAAATCCATGAAAAAGAAAATGTGGCTCCGGAAGAAATTTATTACATGATTTAAAACCATCACCTTACATGTGGTCCAAAGTAATAATAGCATAACATGTGAACATTTAATGACCCTTATATTAATTTTAATTGATTAATTTAAAGTATAAATACAATTCATGATTATTAAATCACAAATTTGTTTAAATATTATGCATGTTCATTTTTTAAATTATTATATGATTAAGGTAATAATAGTTATGATATTTGTTGAAATTCTAATTGATTAGAGATAAATGTGATTTTATAATATATACAAAAGAGATATAAGTATCACATTACAAACTACTTTTGTAATTTGAATTAAAATTAAAATTCAATTCTTAACGTGTTAAAATAGAGTGGGATTTATTGTTTATTCATTTTATAATATCAATAACTATCAGTTGCTATCAATTCACTCGTTAATATTTTTAATAATAAAATAAAAATCTTACATTAATTAAAAATAAAACAATTTTATAATATATATATATATATATATATATATATATATAATATCACTTTAATTACCAAATTAATAAAATTGAAATAGTTTAACTATTATAATTTTGATTTCGAAAATTTGATTTAAGACTGTGATTAATCTATATTATTTAGGTTACATGGAATTCAACGCCTACTACCATAATGAGTGTGACATAGGTTTATCGTAGGAGTTTTATCTGTTTCTTTGTTCTTAAATGTTTGATGAACTTGCAAACATAAAGTACAATTATCCATGTGACTACATGCCAAACATGGATTAGTATTTGTCTATATAAAGAAAGCAACCAAACACTTAAATCTAATCACGCTCAACTCAATCATATATATTTCCAACAAAAATAAAATTGACCTAATGAATACTAACAAACCCTTTTCATCTTGTGTGCTGCTAATTTCGACTCATTAGCTCCACTAATTTCGTTTTAAATCAACAAATATTGCTAATGCTTCGAACTTTTCTCACTGCTTCAGTGACATCTTCGTTAATCAAATCGCGTAATAACAAGGATTAAAGAGAGTACTTTGTCTTTTGTTATCAAAGAGCCCTTGTCATAAGGCTTTTCATTTTTAATTTATATAAAAAGCACTTTACTTATAACAAAAATAATAATACTTATTGTCAGTTTGGTACACCAACAAAGAAAAATAAAGTTGTTAGTTTACGGAAAAGAACAAGGAAAAACATTTAAAAAATTTTTTAATTGAAAACCTCTTCATAAATAAATTTGTGCCGTTTCTTTTTTCAATTTTAATGACGATGAATAATTAAATAATACTAATACTGACAAAAAATATTAAAAAAAGTATATAGAAATTCAAAATAATATAATAATAGATATTTATGATATATAAATAAATTGTAAATCTTATTTTATAAATCGATTTTGTAGGATTGAATTAAACTTAAAATTAACTTTGTAGTAAAATATTTTTTTTTAATGATTTCTTTCTTTTTTAGTCAAACCAAAATATTAAAAAAAATGTATTGAAAATTTTACATCAATTGAAAATAATAAATATTTATAATATATAAATGAGATAGAAAGCTAAATTTAAAATTCACCTTGTAGTAAAATAATTTTTTGAATAATTCCTTTCTTTTCTTTTTTTAATCAAACCATTTTTTTTTCTGTAATAAACAAGATTAATGGGTGGGAAGGTAAAATCAGTAGACAACACGTCATATTCATATAATATTTTACTCTAATAATAATAATAATGCTCTTGGTTTACTTTACATAGGAATACGACAAAAGAATAAGACTTAAAAAAATAAACGAAACTAACAATCTTCAATTTGTTGTTTTGTGTATGTCAGTTTCCTCGCTTTCTTGGTAGTTTATATATATATATATATATATATATATATATATATATATATATATATATATATATATATATATATATAAATTAAATGCTGATATTTCTTCGGATGAAAATTTAAACTATACTAAGTTCACCTTCCATTAATTTGCATGCCGTTTATTATCCAGCAATTTAAATTTATGTTTTTTTTATTATTGAAAAACTTTAGAGACGAAAATATGAGGCGGGAGCTGATTCGAAAGTGATGATAGATAAATGTTTTCATATTGTACTATTCTGTTTATAGCTTGCTTTAGATTAACTTGCATTCATTCTCTTATATGATGGAAATTAATTTTTATGGTACATATAAAAAAATGGACATGTTTGTGTTGGTATAAAGAAAAAGGATTTTTCCAGTTGAATGATCAAATATCAGTATAATATATTATTTATTAATGTAGCCAGTAATGTTCTATATTATTACTTGATTTAACAAATGCTATTACTTTTATAATGTTGGTGAAAAAATTTCACATTATATGGTATTTATATGGTATTTCTAAGTTTAAGTAAGATTATGAGTGTTTGTAGTATTTACTTTGAAATTTCAATCCAAGGTGACAATGAGGTTTGGGCCTATATGGTATTAATACATGTAAAATCTCTTTTATCTTCCTTAGTTTTTGTAAAATATTCAAACCACTGCTACCTTTGCCATGTAAATTTTTGTAGACATTATTACAGAAACTAATTTTTCTAAAATATGTGAAAAATTAGAAGATTCAATGGAGAATTTGGAAACATGAAGAGGAAAAAGTGAACAAAAAACCTTTCTAAATAAAATGGGCCGCTGTTGATTTGGAAAATTATAAGTCCTATGAGGCACATCCCCTGTCCATGACTGTAATTAATATGGACCAATTTTGTTAACAGATTAAAAGTGTAATGAGGCCCATACCTTTAGAAAAGTATAATTAAGGCCCATGGCTTTAAAAATACTATTGTATGGAGATGCGGGGTATCGATCCCCGTACCTCTCGCATGCTAAGCGAGCGCTCTACCATCTGAGCTACATCCCCTTTACATCTAATTAAAATACGAATTTAATAATTATCAATTTAAAATCATATAAATTTTTTTTAATTTGAGAACTTTTTTCTTTTGGAAGAATAACATCAAATGTGTCTAAAATTTTAAGGATTAAAGAAATGATTAAATTATAATAAAATATAAATAATTGTAATACTGTTATTAATGAAATTAAAAATATATTTAATGCATCATCATTTCTCTTTTATTCAATTCGTGTATAAAATTAAATTACACAAACATATACAACATATGCTACTTTATTATAAACATTTATTTATTTATTTTAAATGTTTTTTAATTTATGTTTATAATTATGAACTATAAATTATGAATAAATAGTAGAATTATTATTGACTAAAATTATAAATAAGATATAAAAACTAACTATACTATTTTGGCTAACACATGTAATTATTATAAAAAAAATATAATAATTAGTTATACTAAAATATGTAATAAACTATAGCAATATTAATAATTATTTGAAATCAATTATAAAAAGGCACTGCCAATTAACTTTCGATAAATAGTTATCGATTATTTTAATCTTAAAGAAATTAGATTTCATTATACAACGTGATTAAATATATAAACCTTAACTTTTAGTAGTATAATTTTTTTCTAACTATTTCCTTAAAGACCGGTATTTTAGTTGCTAATTATGAACTCGGGGTCTAATGTTTCAACCTTCAATAATCTGTTATTATATCATAATTTTGAGTATTGCTTTTGAATAAAACATGTTTTGGCGAGTTATTTTCAAAGGGGTCTGTTTTAAAAAAAAATAAAATTGTTGGGTAAACTACCATTTTGATTTATGAAAGTTGTGAGATGTTAAATGTAGTTTCAAGACAAAACTCCTGCTTATTAAATGTATTCATGATTTTACGATTATGTTTTACATATCAGTGTTAATATATATTAAATGATAAATACAAGAAATAATAGTAAGTTGGGTGGTTCTTTTGACAACACTGATTATTCTTTTTATAATAAGAAATAACCACTTGATCTCAATTTAAATAAAAGGATTGCTTTCTTTGTTTTTTAGTGGTTATATATATATATATATATATATATATATATATATATATATATATATATATATATATATATATATATATATATTGGGGTGGTTAGAATGAGACCGGAAATAATTGTAAAATAATAATTTATTATTTCTGAGTATGCATAGGTAAAGATAAGATTTTTCACGAGCATCAATGAGTTTATTATTTTGAATAATAAAAACGAGGAGAAGAGGGACTAAATAGAAAATATAAGTGATAAGTTTCGGAGAAATACGTGGGTTTTCGATTTAAACAAAAGCATTGCTTGCACGCAACACAAAAGTATTTCAACGGATAATTTATCTAAAACTGTTAATATATATGTATGTATATTATTTTTAAAATTTTACATTCCATAAGCATTATAAATAGTCCGCTTAAGAAAATTTAATTAAAAGATAATAAAATTTAGAGGAGGCATGAGAATAATGATTCCAAAAAAATGGAAGTATTTGTTCTGAATTTCCGATTGATTTATTTATTTTTCAAAGTTTTTCATATAAATATCAATTAAAAAGTTAATAAAATAATATCAAAATTGATTTATCTGAATGTAAAAGACTATTCAATAAATAATAATAATAATAATAATAATTATTATTATTATTATTATTATTGTGGTCTCCATAATTCGTAGTATATTCATGACTTCTGAAAAGGTCAATTGAATAGTTACTGAAATCATCATAAATCGAGATGACTTTTAAGACGTACAACGGAAGTAGCATAGCACTCCAATCCCATGATTTTTGTAAGTTTTTATGCTTTCATATTTTGTTAATTTGTTTTATTTAAAAGTTAAATTTTGTGAGTTGGAAGTTAAATCTAGTGTATATTTTTATTTTTGTTGAGATTATATTTCAATTACCTTATCCCGTTTCACTGTCTATATTTAAAAAAAAATACGTAGTTTTATTAATTACGAAATTTCAAAATACAATGACGAGTAAAGTAGCATTTTGAAGCTTGGAATGTTTAACGGTAGTAAATTTTAATTTATTATAATATTTATAATTTTAATTAAAATTAAAAAATTTCAAAAAATTAAAATAATATTAAATTAGTATAATTTTTTTAGAATGTAGTATTAAATTCACACAACTTCATGTTATACCGTTGTAATGATTTAAAGTAAAAATTATTTAGACAATGATATTTAAATAATATTTAAACATATTTTATGTTATTTTGTGATTGATTTATAACCGTGTTTATGATATTATTATTGATTGTTTTGCTTGGGCGGATGGAGACATATATGCAAACAAGAAAGAGTAGTTTGCGGCAATGCCTACATGGCGTCCCAGAATGCACTCCTCAAAATATGTTCTCACGTTTTCATCACTGAATCACAGAGAGCTCCATGACTTTCTACACCGTACAATTCATTTCTCCTACTATAAATAATACGTACATCCGTACATAATCATTACTATATGTTTTTATCACAAAATACACTATAATTTACGCAACATAATAAATCTATAACATATTGTTTGAAATTAACACAAAGTTCACGTTTAAAAAAAAGTTTATGGTAATCATTTACATTTCAAAAATTAACCAATAAGAGGTCATTAAGATTTTAAAAAAATGATTAAATAATAAATGTGGAAAATCTAGGAAAAGGAAAGTGAGTGACAGTTCAACTAAAAAAAACTAGTATCAATGTCAAGGAAAAAAAAACACCATTAAAAAATGCATTTAAGAGAATCCCAAATCTGACAAATAATTAATAAAGAAACAGAGCAAGGGGTAGGAGGGTGTCGAGTGTGGAAGTGGAACTTCTTTCCAGTAGGAGCATCCATGGTTGCTGTTGCCGGTGGTGGAAAGTGTTTCAGATCATAGATTACACCGAAGAGGAGAACCTCAACGGCTAAACCTTGTCCTTTTTATGACATTTCCCTCCACCCAGCTTGCTGAAGCCTAAGCCTAAACACATGGAAACCATTACCAATTTAGTTTCCAAGTTACTGACTTTGTTTTTCACGCTCTTGTTTGTCGGTTCTCAGCTGATACATTGTAATATCACCTATGATAACAAGTCTCTTCTCATCAATGGTCAAAGGAGAATCCTCATTTCTGGCTCCATTCACTATCCCAGAAGCACCCCTGAGGTATGTATGTCTCCCATTTTCTTTACTTTTTTTTTTTTGTGTTTCAACTTTCAACCTCCGTGTTGTTTTGTTTGCTTCACATTATGTGATTTCAGATGTGGGAGGATCTAATTAGGAAGGCCAAACATGGAGGCCTTGATGTCATAGACACTTATGTCTTCTGGGATGTCCATGAACCATCTCCTGGCAATGTACTACTCTGGATCTTCCTCTCTCCCCATTAATCAACCTTACTTTAAAAAAAGTAACATTTTTCTGGTTCTTTGGGATTATTTTTTATGTTGGGTTGCAGTATAATTTTGAAGGAAGGTATGATCTAGTACGGTTTATTAAGACGGTGCAGAAGGTGGGGCTTTATGCCAACCTTCGAATTGGACCTTACGTTTGCGCTGAGTGGAACTTTGGGTACATTTTTCTTCCATAATCCATATCTCTCTATCCCTCTGTTAATGTGAGATTTGGTTGTGATTCTTAATGTCGTTATTTAATGGTGTACTTTAGAGGAATTCCTGTATGGTTGAAGTATGTTCCTGGTGTGAGCTTCAGAACGGATAATGAGCCTTTCAAGGTCGGATTTGCATTTCATTCACATGGATTCTCTCTGTTGACTCAGGTCTTGGATAATCTGACTTTTCCGTTTTTCAATCTTAGGCAGCAATGCAAGGTTTCACGCAGAAAATTATCCAGATGATGAAGACTGAGAAGTTGTTTCAGTCTCAGGGTGGTCCAATAATTCTCTCTCAGGTATGCGATTCACTTCATTGTGTGGTATAAGTGAAGAAATACTCAAAAAAACTGACCTGCCGCTCACTTGTATTCTTGCCAATGAATCACTATTTCAGGAGACAATCTTAAACTGTGTTCTTTTTTCTTATTCTCTCGTGTTTTGTAGATTGAGAATGAGTACGGACCAGAGAGCAGGGCAATGGGAGCTGCTGGTCGTGCGTACTTAAACTGGGCTGCAAGCATGGCTGTTGGATTGGGTACAGGAGTGCCCTGGGTGATGTGCAAGCAAAATGATGCCCCAGATCCCGTGGTAAGTTCTCTCCTTCTCTTGTTTCATTTGCTTCCTTATTATTTTGTTTGAGGGTTGAATATGATCTATCCAATTATCGGTTACAGATCAATTCATGTAATGGTTTTTACTGTGATGATTTCACTCCAAATAAACCATACAAGCCTACCATGTGGACTGAGTCTTGGAGTGGCTGGTAAGCTGTACAGTGTATTACATTTGAAGTTGGTTCTGTAACTTTAGACTCGGATGGGTAATTTTTTCCTATGATCACAAGGTTTACAGATTTTGGTGGCCCTATTCACCAGCGACCAGTTCAGGATCTATCATTTGCAGTTGCTCGATTCATTCAAAAGGGTGGTTCATATGTGAATTATTACATGGTTGGCCACCTTCTAGTTTTTCTTATTATTTTATAAAAGAATCCCTCAATTACTTGGATAAGGCTCGGTTGTTTTTCCTCTTGTGATGAAAAATTGGCTGCCTTACTTTAAAATCTGAATCTTGCCTATGATCTTAATGAAAAATGATAGTATCATGGAGGAACTAACTTTGGACGATCAGCTGGAGGCCCATTCATCACTACAAGCTATGACTATGACGCTCCAATTGATGAATATGGTGAGAAAACTATGCTTATAATGAGTATCTTTTTTTATATTATTTGTTCGTTCCGTGATTCATCGCCACTTATAGATATAGTTACTACTGGGCTGTGAATCATAGTTCTTCTGTTGAAGTGTATTTTATAATGGCTACGAAATAATGTATCATCATTCTTCAGTAAAAGTAATTATGCATATGATCTTTATACTAAATTATCGATTGTACTATTTCAGTATTTTCTTCGCTCAGAGTCATTTAAAATGCACAGTCTGGCATTGGATTATGTTCCATAAGTTGCGGCCACAAAGATAGTTTTCATATTATATTTTGTTGCATCCTAACCAAATGTGCTGTGCTGTGTTTAGGTTTGATCAGGCAACCAAAATACAGTCATTTGAAGGAGCTTCATAGAGCTATCAAGCGGTGTGAACATGCTTTGGTTTCTTCGGATCCCACAGTTGCGTCGTTAGGAAATCAACAGCAGGCAAGTTGCCTCTGATGTGAAGCAATTGTCCTCTTGACATTTTTTGCTTGTTTATGATAAGTCAGTCCTGTCTCTGTGCTTGGAAATTTTCCAGGCTCATGTATACTCTTCAGGTACTGGAACATGTGCAGCTTTTCTAGCAAACTATAATGCAAACTCTGCTGCTACGGTGACATTCAATAACAGGAACTATGATTTGCCTCCTTGGTCCATAAGCATTCTTCCTGATTGCAAAACTGATGTATTTAATACTGCAAAAGTAAGAATACTTCACGAGACCATTTAAAGCTATGAAGTGTGATGAAAACATTTTTTGCCCATCTGTATTATTTATTGTCAGCCTTTCCCTCTGCACAAAGAAATTGACTGTATTGCTGGGTCTTCATGAAGGTGAGAGTTCAAACTTCAGAGGTAAAAATGCTTCCTGTCAGTACTAAGTTGTTCTCATGGGAGAGCTATGATGAAGATCTATCTTCTCTGGCTGAGAGTTCAAGGATTACATCTCCTGGACTTTTAGAACAACTCAACGTTACCAGGGACACCAGTGACTACCTATGGTACATAACCAGGTAAGTTGCTTGATTTGAAAGTTATATCTCCTTGATTTTCAAAAGGCTACCAAATGAATTGAATTTTGGAGTTGTCTGCATAATGACAAAATAAGTTATGCAATGCCTATTGGAACAGGATGCTGATTTATGACGAAGAAATTGCTTGTTTTATTTTTCAAGAAGTCCCTGCCACTTTTGTCATTTCAGATATAAATTCTTTGTCAGATAGATTATGTTATCCTACCTTGTCAGCTTCAACATTTAACCTTACTGTTTTTCTGGTTGGCACGGTGCAGTATTGACATAAGTTCATCAGAAACCTTTCTTCGAGATGGAAAAAAACCCAGCATTAATGTGCAGTCTGCTGGAGACGCTGTTCATGTGTTCGTTAATGGGCAATTTTCAGGTTTTTCCGATTGTAGTTGAACGTGCAGTTCCTTTGTTCGCAAATTGCAACTTTGCGTATTGAATGATTCTAAGTTAAAGTGTCGATGAACGGTTTCTTTTTCAGGGTCGGCTTTTGGGACAAGGGAGCAGAGAAGTTGCACATTCAATGGACCTATAGATCTCCACGCTGGAACAAATAAAATTGCTCTTCTCAGCGTGACTGTTGGATTACCTGTTAGTACTGAGTACCAAGCTTGTAAATCCAACTTGAAATGCACTATTATTTTCTAGTACATTGCTTTGCTCGGCCATTTTGCTACTGGTCATTGATTGACTTTCTGTTTTTCACTGGAAGAACGTTGGTCGGCATTATGAAACATGGGAGACAGGGATCACTGGTCCAGTCTTACTACACGGTCTTGAACAGGGACAGAAAGATTTAACATGGAATAAGTGGTCATACAAGGTCTGATGCACTCAAACTTGTTAGTCTAACATATGTATTCGTAAGTTTCAATTCATGGGACCAGAAAATCTTTTCTAATTATAATAGGTTGGCCTAAGAGGAGAGGATATGGATTTGGCGTCTACCAATGGGGTGTCGTCTGTTGATTGGGTCCAAGAATCACAAGGTACACAAAGTCGGTCGCAATTGAAATGGTACAAGGTGAGAGAATAGTTACTGGTTTATATATATAATAAGATCTGTGTTATTCATACAACAGTGTATCTAACAATATTTTTCATGTGTATCTGTTTCTACACATCATTTATTTATTAGTTGTAAGATTTTTATAGGAATGAAAACAATTTATTTATTGTGTTATAGGCTTATTTTGATGCACCTGGTGGAAAGGAACCACTGGCTTTGGACCTAGAAAGCATGGGTAAGGGTCAAGTATGGATCAACAGACAGAGCATAGGGAGATATTGGTTGGCCTATGCAAAGGGTGATTGTAATTCTTGCACCTATTCTGGAGGCTTTCGCCCTGTAAAATGCCAACTTGGTTGTGGCCAACCTACTCAGCGATGGTACTTCTTTTCTTCTGTAAAGGATATCATATAAACTAATAGCTTGCTTTATTATCGAGTCTTTAGCATTTTGTTACTACTGTTTGGAGCCGTTGAACTAGTGCTGTCTGACATGTCAGTGTCACGTGAAAAGAACAGTGCGCAACCTTTTATCATTTTGTGTGTTTACCTTTGGTCGTGTCGGTATCATTACCCTCCAGATACAGTAATGATAATGCCACAACCTTTTTTTGTAGTGTGCCTGCCAGATCCAATGCTACTGAATATTATTATTGTGTTAATGATGGAAAAATGGAGAGATTTTACCAGTTTGTTGTTTGAAATTTCGCAGGTATCACGTTCCAAGGTCCTGGCTAAAGCCAACGAAGAACTTGATCGTAGTGTTGGAAGAATTGGGCGGAAATCCTTGGAAAATCTCTTTGGTTAAGAGAATGGTACATACTCCGGCAGGTCATGGGCAGTGAAACCAATTCAGAGAATTTAAAGAACCTGAATAAGAACGTGTGTGCACTGTGAATTCTATGGCTTTCGTTGTGATTGGTTGAAACAATAAGTCATCGACTTGGCAATAAATCAGCTTGAGCCGGTTCAACCCCACTTTTTCTTGATCAACGTGATTGGTGCAAAATATGTACCCAGATTATCTGTAATTTATAGTAATTTATTCTTTTCAACTACGACTCTTGTGTTAAAAGTTTTATATCCATTATAAATAAGATCAAATTTATAGTATTTAGTAAAAACTTCTCATATGGAACGTCATCATGTCACAGGATGACGTATCCCACTTGGACAATTACAAAAGAATTAAATAAAAGAAAACAGAGCTTGAATAACACACATCCAAGCATTGATTTCTGAAATGCTTACCCCAATGGTATGGTATAAATTCCATGACCATCAATTACCATGTGTAGTACATCAAAGGCACAGGCTATTAAAGAATCAATTCATGGGTCCTTGTAGATATCAATTATTAAATATTTAACTATACGTTTAGTGTTTAAAGTTGAGCCAAATTACTGTTTTTTTTTTTAATTTACAAGGTCGAATTGTACTTGTATTACACACGTGCCTACTATACTCCGGTGTGTATCTTCACTCCTTTACCACTATGTTTTCAGTATGTCAAGTCAAAATGGATTAAAACTGCAAGTGAATCCGGTTCAATGTGGATTTGAATCAAATTAGATTTAAAAAAAATTATAAATTTTAGTATAAATCGAAGTTGAACTTGACTTGTATGGATTGAATCTATGATGAGTCGGGATGACTCATCAATTCATCCATCCATAAATTTTAAATATATTAGAAAAACAAAAATCCTAAACTTATTTTTTTTTATTTATTTATTCAAAACTTTAATATTATACATAAATAATTGACAACAAAAATTTGATATTACATTGTAACTTGTTTTTGTATTTTTATTATTTTAAGTTTAATATGATTTTAGATTATATTTAATTATATTGTGAATTGTATCTAAAGTTTAAAATTATTTTATATTTGAATTGAACTTTATTTAAATTTTAATTAAAAAAATTTTATGTTTGAAGAAAAAAAATTATAATTAGATAAGTCATACGTCAAACCAAATTCAAATTTTTTATTTTAATAAGTAAGTTGGGTTCTATTAACTTACTGAATTATAATTAATAGTGAATGGGATTCAAGGGGCTGAATAACCTTTTTGACAACATTATGTATTATTGTCGTACACTTTAATTTTATATTTTTATTTTCAAATATTGAACTTTTGTTTATTTCCCTTCTAAATATTCGTTCACAACGTTTACTTTCCTTCCGTCACTATAATTATTAAATACTTTATGAACACCTAAATTACTAAGAATAACTGAGCAACTAGTTTCTCATGCTAATTTAATTTTATAAAGAATATAAAATTAAAAAAATGTTATTTATTTGGGAAAAATATTTAAAATAAATTGAATTTAAAAAACATATTCGAGTAATTTAATGTTTAATATTAGGGAATTTAAAGTTTTATTTTAAAAAATAAGAATTTGCAAACTTTTATATTTTATTTTTCAGTTGAAGCTCGATTAAGATATTATGAATTTTGATTTGAGTTTGAACGTATTCACATTTACACTTTCAAACCAAATTTCAATTGCGACATGTTAAACTTTACACTCTCTTTTTCAATTCATTTACACATTAAAGTGATTGTATTTTACGGGCGATAAAGAACATTAATTTATTAGTTTACCATTAACGTGGCAATGGGAGTTGATATTTTTAGTTTCTTAGCTCCCTCAATTATTTTTATAACAAAATTCAAAAATTAAATAATACTTTTCAAAAATATTTTTTCTTATAATATACTATTTATATAACGCAAATATGCAACTTAAAAATTATATATATGCATATGTAGTGAGGGTTGTCAAGTTATTTATTTATGGGTTATTTATGCAATGTGATTGTATTGGATAATTAATAAGTTTCAATAATCATTTGTAATGAAATAATTTAAGATATAAATGCAATAATAGTTTTTATTTATCAAATTAAAGACAGTAATTATCCAATTAAAGACTTAAAAATTATATATATGCATATGTAGTGAGGGTTGTCAAGTTATTTATTTATGGGTTAACTCGTAACAATTCGTTTTCAGTGGCTCAATATAAGTGAGATTATTTTTTAATCCATTTTATCGTTTTTATTATTTTTTAATTCTAATGACCAAGAATATTTTTTTTTCTAATATTGACTAATGTTATTTAGTAGGTAAGATTAGTTAATATTTATTTGTCAGCAACAACAATAATTTTTAACTTAAATTAAACACATTTTTTTTAAGATAATGTGATTTTGGAGGAAAGTAATTGAGAGGATTTAAAAGTAATTTTTTTTATTGTTTATTTGAATATATTTGAAGATAAGTGAGAGTAGATTTGAAAATAAAATTTGTGAGAATTAGCGTGGATTTAATTTATGTGACAGATTAAAAAAATTTACTTCCAAATTCAATTTTATTTGTCACCAAATCTATTAAAATAAACAACAAAAAAATTTATCATCAAATCTTCTTAATTATTTTTTCCTAAATCTACTCAAGTGAACAAAACCTAAATAATCAATAATAATTTTTTTCTTTTTAGTCAATGTTATTTAAAATTGTTTTCTACCAACATTGTAATACAATATCGTTAATGAAATGAAGAAAAATAAAAATTATTTATAATATTTAAAAAAATCATAATTTTAATATATTTATAATTTCCATATTAAACTTTATCATATCACTTTTTCGCCACTCTTTCTTTTTTCGGAACCTTGGAATCTTTTTCAACTGTAAATGTTCCTTCATTCTGCTTTGTCTTATGTTTTGGTTAGCGTCAAGTGTAAGCGCGCTAAGCTTATGTTGTATGAGGTAGCTGTTACATTTTTATTTCTTACATATATTTACAAAATTATGACATAATTTTTATTTATGGAAAATATATATTTAATTAAGTTCAAAGATTTACATCACTAATTGTTTATATAATGAATTATATATTTCTATAAGGTGTTTAAAACACTTTGTGATAACATTTGTAATTCGTATGCTGCTCTTTTGTTCTTAGTGTTTTCTTTATCGGATGCCTTTGGTTGTCTCTGTCGGTCTGTTCTCGAACTTTCCTCCCTATATAAGATTGTCTCTGTCGTTAACTTTCTTATTTTTCTTTTATCCTAGCTGGTTTATCCCTTTTTTTAAGAACATTCTTCCTGAAATAAATGCATGAGTACTGTCAAAATAATGAAAAATATGTTCAGTCTTAGTAATTAACTAGATAACCAGCCATAATTTGAATCATCGATCGTTTAAGAATATAAAGGTTTGGAAGTTCATATTTTAAACATATGAAAATAAATAAAAAGTATATAAATAGAAAAGGTCATAAATATATTATTTTAAAATTTTTATAAATATATCATTTTAAAGTTTTTAATAGAAAGTAATATTTTGATGTTTTATATAATAAATTTATTTCTAACTCAAAGTTATCTAATTTTTTTATTATAGTTTTTATTAGAGTTTATAGTTACTTGCTCAAACAATGATATAAAATAGATGAAAAATTTTAATGTTTAAAAATTCTTCTTATGAAAATTCTTTTATTTAAAAAAAAAAAAAACTACCATCTTCACGATTATTTTAGATAAAGGAAAAAACTGAAAACGAAAATATTATTGTTTGATTTTGAAAATAAAAAACACATTTCAATCAAATGTAAAATTAAGATGCAATTGAATTTGAATAATACATCTAAACTAAACCAAATAGAAACAAATGTTTTATACTCTGGCTAGATTTTCTTTTAAGTATATTTTTATAAAATTATTAACACAGTCTAGAATTTGATAATTCAGTTTAAAAAGACGGTTTACTACATTGTTTAAGAAATAAAGTTGTTTTTATTAACTTTTTTGAAAATTTTCTTTTTTCTTCAAAGTTATTAACAACTCTGTAACATGGAAGTATACTATGCACTGTTTGATATTTAACAATATTGGTATACCTTGTCAACAAATAAAATTAAGATATAATTTAGTTTATTTTATGAGTAACATCAAAATCATTCCAATTTGATTTGAGTGGGTTTCACAATAATTAGTTTAAATTAACACCATGACAAATTTAACTATTAAAACTAAATAATTGTCATGCTTATATTATTTAAGTTTGTTTGTTGTTAACTTTTTGAAACTATTTTAGTTCGAAACTAGTTTTATTTGTTTTCTTTTACTTTTTCCACTCTTCATTTAAACTCCACGAGCAAATGTAATTGATTACTAATCCACATGATTTACATTTTATTTTTTATTAATTTGTTTCAACTATTTTCTTTCAAAATTACTTTTTATCCTTTTCCCTGTCTTTCAAAATTATTTCAACTATCAAAATTTACAATATCCTTGGAATTGATTTGAGAACCATGCAATTTGGGACAAAAAGTTCCCTTGAAAATACTCTTCCAATTATGTCTAGAGGAACATTCTTTTGACTTTTTTCCGGTCTCCTGGTCTTCTTTGATTTTTGTCTTAGAACACTAGTTTGGTCTAAAGAAAAATCTAATTTTCTAATATGGATTGAAATAATCATATAGTAACAGAGCCTAACTACAGTTATATTAATTATATTATTTTATTTCCTCAAAAGTATAATATTATCTTATCTGCAGAAAATGGGTTGAAGCATTTCCGTGCTGTTTATTGGTTTCCTATAGTTAGTTCTCTTTAATTACTTCGTAGTTATAATTTGAATTGCATCACAATGAAATCTTTTACATATTAAGTTATGCCTAAAATTAAAATCAATACTATCAATGGGACACTGCAACAATTTCCTTTACACATAACTCAGTCCATGTTTTACTAACTCAATATCCAAGCTGAAATCACCCAAACAGACTGAAAAAATCAGTAAAAGCAAAATGACTGAAGAAATATATTTATTATTCTCAACACATTCATTCACGTGGCACTACCACCACCAGCAGCAGCAGCAGCAGCATTTGCATGCGTGGTTATTTTCAGTTGCAGCTCATCTTTCTTGGCTCCCACAACCTTGTCCACCAGCTTGCCTTCTTTCAAGAACAGGAAGGTTGGCATAGCTTCAATCTCCCACTCTTTTGAAACAGACTGAAGAACCAAAGGGATTGCAAGATTAAATTAGGAAATTCCTCATAGTGTTTTAGGATCTAGAGTAAAAAAAAGTAAACCATGTTCTGTGAAAGATTTAGATAATCATATTCACCTCCAGTTCATCTACATCAACCTTGAGAAAGGTGACATGGGGCAGCCTTTTAGCAATCTCAGCTAGGATTGGAGCAATGAATCGGCATGGACCGCACCAAGAAGCGGTGAAATCCACCACAGTCTATTAAAGAAATTTCCTTTCAGTATTTTTAATGGTTTAAAATTGCCTTACGAAAAGATAAACCATGTTAAAGAATCACAAATCAAGCCAGTAATGACACAGATCAAACATAAACCATTTCAAAGAATCACAAATCGTGTTAATCATGACACAGATCTTCAATAACCAAATAAATTACAAAGGCAGCTAAAAAGTTCACTAACAACGGACCTTTCAAGGGATCAAGGTGCAGCTACTTCTAAACAGCAACACCCCAGACGTACAAAATACTTCCTTTCTTTACTCAAGTTAAATTCTACCAGGTTAGTCAAGGCAGTACATGCAACTGAAACTTCCATCACAGGCATTTCAATTGATTAAATATATCAAACAGCACCTTTAAGAATACAAAATTCCCAATATCAAAGCAGATTGAGTAACTTTAGGATAGATCACCACAAAAAACAGTCTTTTGAAAGATTAAAACCATGGAAGACACAATACAATGATCTCTAACCAACCAATAACGATTTCACAAGAACAGAGCAGATACATCCTCTTTAGGCAAGAAAGACAGAGGAATTTCGGTATTGAAAAACCCTAACATGCATAATGCCTGTGAAAATTTACACATAGCAAAGGGGAAAATGAAAGTAGAGAAGAAATTAAGGAGTTAGAAATTACCAGCTTGTTGGTCTCTTTTCCCTTCTCGAGATGTTCGTTCCACGCACTGACGCTGTGGACACCGATAACTTGTCCCTCTTCGGCCATTGTTCTCTTTCTCTTCCTCCTTCTTCACAATCACCACGCTTCTTTGGATTCTTTTCTTTTTTTATGAGGCAATAGGGAAGCAGAGCTTACATATTTATAGAAATAGATATATTTAATAAAAGATTCCGTTCACGCGTTTATGGCGCAAGTCCCCATGTCAAGGGCTGTCTAGTAATTTACGTTGTGCCTCATGGCTGACGTCAGCGACAAGAGACTGTGTAAAAGGCCAAGGCAAACTCTTACACCTGTTTCTTTGTTTTGCACAATTTTTATTCGTATCGGTCGTTACTCAAATGTCGGTTATATTTTAATCTCAAACAATTTATATAAAATAATGGTATATTCATTTCATACAGAATAAAAGGAAAAATACCATAAAAATTTAAAATTTTATATTATTTAAAAAAAATAAGAAGGGATAATATCAAATGTAAAAAGTTAGATATGTGGAATATTTTTCATTTATATATTCAATCTTTTATTAAAAATGCTCTCTTAGTTTAAATAAGATTTTTTTTCTTAATAGTGTGTTGTTCTTTGTATTTATGCAAGTAGCACGATTTTGCATTTAGGTTAGAATGAGAATTCAAATTCTGACCTTATTTTTTTAATTTCACAGAAAAAAAATACTTGGAATTTAGTTTCTGGGATCGAATTCTGAGTTAGATTTTTAATTTCTTTTGTTTTTCAAATTAATTGAAAACACGATATTGATTTTAAAGAATAAGAACTAAAATAAAATAAAAAAGGTAAAATAGAATAAAAGTAAGATTATAATTGTTGTCATTTTTGAGAAAATAGATAAATAATGTATAATTTTGTGGTTAAATTATTTAAGATAATAGTTATTTTGGATGTTGAGACTTAACAAAGTAGGAATTGATAATAGGATATTTTTTAAAATAAAAAATAATAATATTTTGGGATGTGTAAAAATAATGTAGTAATGTTTGTAATATGTTCTAAAATTTTGTAAAAAAATATAGTTTAAAATAAAGAAATATAATATTTTAATTCTTTGATTGCTTTGATATAGTAATAATTTTTTGTGTTGGAAATTAATCATGATATTATTTAAAAAAATAAAAAAACAGTCCCTCTAATTTATTATTAATCCTCAAAACAATACATTGTTACAATATCAAAGAAATAAAAATAAATAAATAATGAAATCATATAAAATATTTAACCATGCACTACTTCTAATATATTTTACATTATTTTATAGTGAAATTTATTTTACTTTTTATTATAAAACTTTTAAAAAGACTTGAGAATAAAAAATTGGATAATGATACTTAGACAACATTTGAATATCATCTACGTGTTATTTTGTGATTTATTCAAAATTATTCTACAATCAATAATAATAATCATAAATACTACTATTAACCAATCACAAAATGACACATAAATGATATTCAAATATCGTCAAAAAAATATTATCTAAGTATCATTATCCTAAAAAGTTAGTTCAGAATTCATAATTCGATTAGATACTCCAAAAACCCGACCTATATACAAAACCATGTTTGAGTAAATAAATATAAGTAACAGTATGATATTTAGGAAAAAAATAAAGGGAATCTATGCTATGTAAAAAAAACGTTTAAATAGGTCCATACATAAACCGACAACAACCTACTTAACACGAATAAATAAAGTCATATAGTAATTGAGTTATAAATAAAGAAATAATAACAACTCATAAAAATAGTTTATCCTTAATTAAGGAGATTTGTATTAAATAATCACAAACGTTTTCATACTTCCAAATCCATTAAAAAAATAACAACAAAAATTATTCTTAAATTCATTCAATCAATCTCTCCCAAATCATCTTTTACAATTTTTTTTAACAAAGCATTAATATTACTTTTGATTTTTTGTTCATTGACTTTATTCTGTGTGCAGTCTTAATTTTTATAATTTGTTTAATTTAATATTTTGTTTTCATGTTATTTCTAAATTATTAACGGTAAATAAACTATGTATGTCACATGTTTGAGATATTTTTTTAAAATTAAAATTAGTTTTTATTTTTTTAAAATTAAAATTATTTTTTATATTTGTTCTTAATTTAAAAAAAAAGTTGTCCAAGTATCAAGTTAACACTGTGTTGGTACTTCTGTATATCACATGATAATGTCAATATCGTCAAAATAGTGTCAACATCACCTGCAAAAATAGTGTAACTGTTACTTCTAAAGTCAATATCTATGTCATGTATCATGTGTTAAATTAATATTAGTACCACATATCAACGTTAATATAATGTGTGAGTACCTTATATTTAATTTAGTTACAATTTTTGTTATTTTTTTTTAATTTAATCCCAATTTTTGTTAATTTTATTTAATTTTTGTTAATTTTGTTTATTTCAGTCTCATGTTTAAATTTTAGAAGACAAAATCTTCATTATTTTTAAAATTAGATGAAAAAATTATTCATTATTTTAAAAATTATTATTTTTTCATTATTTTTAAAATTAGAATGATACTTTTTCATATTTTAAAAATTAAAAAAAAATCTTAATTCTTTTTAAAATTAGAAGAAAAATTGTTCATTATTTTTAAAATTAGAAGAAATTTTTTCATTATTTTTAAAATTAGAAGAATATTCTTCATTATTTTTTAAATTAAAAAGAAATTTTTTCACTATTTTTAAAATAGAAGAAAAATTCTTCATTACTTTTAATATTAGAAGGAAATTTATTGATTATTTTTAAAATTAGAATGAAAAATTTTCATTATTTTTAAAATTATAAGGATAATTCTTCATTATTTCTAAAATTAAAAGAAAAAATCTAATTTATTTCTAAAATTATAAGAAAAATTTTAATTTAATTTTAAAATTATAATGGAAATTATTTATTGTTTTGAAAATTAGAAGAATAATTCTTGTTATTTTTAAATCAACTCTAATCTACTTTTTTACATGTATAAAAAATCAAACATAAATATAATAATAATATAGTTAGAGTTAATAATGAAAATATTTAATAAAAATATGAATTTTAATAAAAATTAAGTTTAATCTTAATTTAGATAAAGACAAAATTAGGATTAAATTGAATATAATTAATAAAAATTAAGATTAAATTGAACAAAAATATTTAAAAATAGGACGTAATTAAATATAAAACATTGATTCGTGATATTGATACTAACTTTTAACATGTAATACTGACACTATTTAACAACATAAAAATAATTGATAAAAGAAATCTAAGGTAGTAATACCTAACAAGAATTGTGCAATAACCCAACAACTTTTTCCATTTATAATTATAAGATGATACATATGTGTGGTGCATTATGACATTTATGACATTTTGAGGTTGCTTCCCCAATTAGCAACAAATATTATACTTTTTATTAATAAACATAGGATAACAAGGTGGTTATATTTGATAAAGAAGAAAAGTAAAATATTGGAGGTGTTTAAGAAGTTTGAACTATTAGTTGTGAGTTCAAAAATGAGTTTGTTATATTTGACAAAGAAGAAAAGGGAACAATTTGAGGTGTTTCAGAACCAACGAAAAGTTGTTGTTCCAGGTTTAAGAACCAATGAAAAGTATAAGTCTAGAGAGTTTGAAAATTTTTGGGAGAAACATGATATCCAACACGAGGTTTAGCATTTTTTAATGAGTTGAAGACAACAAAATAGGATTAATAAAAATTATAATTCAAATATTAAATTATGTGACAATAGATCAGTGGGTTGAAGTATGATGTTAGGATTCAACAACTAATACGTAAAATCCAAGTACGTTACGTGCAAATAGATGAAATCGATTCGTCATACATGATCTTCATTTTGATTTTGTTTTATTAATTAAAAGATTGATCAATATGCCACTTCAGCATTCAATTTTGTTGACCTTATTATTTAATTTTTTTATGAAATGTTATAATTCATTAAAAGATTAGGAGATTTTAAATTAGAAAATTGGGCCAAATATTAGATTAGGCCCAATAAACTTTTTGGGGCCTGATTTCTTTTGATCTAAAATAGGCACGTGGGATATCCGGAACCACGAACAAAAGTAAATCTTGTGTCATATGCTTAATCTTCATTATTATGTCATCCACATAATCTTATTTGAACTCACAAAATCTAACTAGCCACTATGAAGTTCAGAACAGATTTATAAGAGAAAATAGTAATAATAAAATTAGGAAGAGGTCCAATAATAACCACACAACAAAAGCTTGTTTGTAACATTCACTTCTTCTCTTATATTCTATTCTAAATTTCTCATTGGAAGAAATGGCATTCCCACAGCTTATCCCTTCTCCTTCTTCTTCTTCTTTACCTCACAAACCATCCTCAAACCCTATAACACTCTCCCTAAACCCTAAATCCTCAAACTCTCTGCACCATCTCAATCTCGCCGTTCTCCGCCACCGCTGCCGGAAGCTTAATTCCACTCTCCGCTGCTCTGCATCTTCCTTCTCCGAGAAGCACCACACGAACTCCCCCAACTCCGATGACGTCGTCGAGCTTCCTCTCTTCCCTCTCCCTCTGGTGCTCTTCCCCGGCGCCATCCTCCCCTTGCAGATCTTCGAGTTCCGCTACCGCATCATGATGCACACACTCCTCCAAACAGACCTCCGCTTCGGCGTCATCTACACGGATGCCGTCTCCGGAACCGCCGCCGTGGGCTGCGTCGGCGAAGTCATAAAGCATGAGCGCCTCGTCGATGACCGCTTTTTCCTCATCTGTAAGGGCCAGGAACGGTTCCGAGTGAACAGTGTGGTGCGCACGAAACCCTACCTGGTCGCGCAGGTGACGTGGCTCGAGGACCGGCCATCTCCCTCCACCGACCTCGATCTGGACGGCCTGGCCACCGAGGTGGAGACCTACATGAAGGACGTTATCCGGTTATCCAACCGGTTGGGAGGGAAACCGGAGAAGGAGGTTGGGGATTTGAGAAGAAACCTGTTTCCAACGACGTTCTCGTTCTTCGTTGGCAGCACCTTCGAGGGTGCGCCAAGGGAGCAACAAGCGCTACTTGAATTGGAGGACACCGCCGCCAGATTGAAGAGGGAGAAGGAAACATTGAAGAACACTCTTAATTACCTCACTGCTGCTTCTGCTGTTAAAGATGTTTTTCCCTCTTCTACCAATTCTTCTTGATTGGTGATTTATACTCTATACCCAATGTATTGTTGCTTGTAAGTGTAACTTCGTGGCAACATATTGAGAAAATAGTTGTAAATTCTTTTCGTGCGTAAACTCTGCTTGCATTTTTGTTCTTTACTGTGATACCCATTATATGTTGCGTTGCTTAATAGATAAAGATAGTATATGCCATTTAATCTGCGGATTCAATACAAGTAGTGCTGCAGGCTAATAGAATATTTAATCTATATCTGTCTCATTTCGCCACCTGATGCAGACAGTTAGAAGCATATTCTGTTTTAGAATAAAAATGCACATCACATGATTTGATGTTCTTCTGTGTTGGTATTTTTTAGTAATGTTTTTTCAATAACTTGCTCTTTTAAGTGCTAAGAGCATGTGAATTGTTATGATTGTTCATTGGCTTCAATTGTTTCGATTTTAATAGGATTTGCTATTGTGGACACAATTTTTAGTTTGTGACTAGAGTTTTGTTGAACATATTTGATTATTAGTTTCAAGTCTATACATGCAGACTGAGGTTTAAGGTGTGCAAACTAAGATCAGAGCATTACTAATCCAAATTTATACAATTGGTTACCCGATTTCACTTAGCCTGCAAATGAAAACAGACATAAACATTGCCAGAACTGGCACTGATGGAGGATTCAGGGTGGTTTATATTGTCAATATCTGTCACCTCCCTGTCTTAACTCCTTTTGTTTTGGACATAAATAAATAATTCTAAGATTTTCTAAAGAAAAAAATTTGCATGTTCTAGTTTTAATGTAATGTCACAGTTCATAATCAATTTCAAGCATGTGTCAAAACTCAAGCATCAGGATGTAAAGACCCCACAAGTTAGCATTGGCAGAATTTATTTTGATATGAAAATCACATACAAGATCCATTCTCAGACACGCACTTCCGACAACTTTAAAATGGACAAACTCCCAAAGTTGTTATTCACAATTTTAGAAGCGCACGATTATAGCTAAAACAAAAACGTTTCCTCTATAATAGAACGATATGCTATTACGGTTGTACAAGCCTTCCCTACTGGCTTATCCAATCAATATCCTTACACAATATCGAATACAATCCATTTGTCAAAACTTGATTCCTTTTGAGCGCTAATAGGCTACCCGTGATAAAATAACCCATTAACACAAATAAATAGGATAGCAACTATTAATCGTACAAACGGATGATGTTGAAAAGCTTCAATGAGATTTCCAACCTCTTGGCTTGTTGGAGAAATCTTGATTTCCGGTTGTGATTGTTGTGGTCCCATTTGTAATCTGCAAGTATAGAGAAAGTCGGTAAGTATATTTGTTTAATTAAAAATGCAATGATAAGTACACAATTTTCTGATACATTCTCTTTCATGTGGAATAATACAATGTTAGTATTTTTTACTAAAGAATTGCATCAAATGGTAATGAACTAAAAATTGTTGAATTGAAATATGTTTTACTGTAACATAAACGTCTGCAAATCGATCACCCAGGTTTTGGGCACCATATTAGATCATTTACTTGTGATGAGCACAGGTAAGGAGTTCATACTAACCTTTAAACATTGGCTCTTTTTTGTATCACAAATTGGATAATCAAGGGGGCAACAATGCCGCCTGTCTTTACAACACACAGCAGAAGTTAACCCACAGCATTTCCAAGAAAAACATATTCCAAGAAAGCTCTTGGCACAACAACACGTTTCTCCTTCTGAACAGTGAGTGAACAGATTACATCTTACAGGAGCTGGGGGAGGAGGAGGATTAGGCGTGGTCTTGATAGGATATGAAGCTAACGTGTTGATTCCACATATCCCTTTGGAATCGCCACTGTTCCGTATCATGTGTATGTAACCATCCATTCCCCAATATCTTCCCCATGAGTTCTTTACAATCCAATAATCAACTCCATTTTCTGAACCATATCCTACTATCAATACTGCATGATCCAAAGCAGTTGAGCATGGTCCGGAGAAAATACCCTAATACATCAATATTTTATAGCCACTGTTAATTTTAAGATAGATAGTACATATATATGTGATAATAATACGAATAAGTCAGTGCTCGTATTGATCCTTGGACTACCAACCTGTGAGTACAACTGGAAAGCTCTGTCACTACCACATATGCCTACACTTACAGGCTGCGAAGCAACGGCCTTTAGTAGCTCTTCCTCGTTCGGAGGCAAATCAGCATAATCATCAATTGTAACAATACGCCTTTTTAACTGTAGATTAGATGCAGGAAGAAAGGTGAAAACAGATAATAAACATACTAATATCAGCAAAACAAATAAACAGAGAAGGGAGAAAGTAAAAGACAATAAATTTCACAAGCAGTTTTCTGATTTTTGACCCTTGGTACCAGAAGTCACATATTAAACACTGATTAATTTCAGTCAAACTCGGTGGACTCATTAGCAATTTTTATCTTCTTTTTTTTATTTTCTCTTGATCTCAAGAACTAGTTACGGAGAAATCATGCAATATGGTGCTTGAACCAACAGGTGTGGGTATACAATTGATAGACTGAAACTTAACAATTCAACATTTTGGACGTAAAGCGGCTGAAGAAGCAAAAATACCTTGTCTTTATTGCAAGACCGTTGCCGAGCTTGATATGGATAATCATCCTCTGTATCGATCCCTTTGTTGTCAATGATAAATTGGTATGCATAATCCATTAGTCCACCTTCACAACCACTGTTGTAGGATGTATCACAATCTACCAATTCTTGTTCAGAAATGCTTTCAAGAGATCCAGTAACAATCTTATTTATACCTTCAATAGCACCAGTAGCTGAGAACGACCAACATGCACCTAGATAACACACATCTTAAGTTGTCACTGAATTGTATCATGAACAAATCATAGTGACAACTAAAAAGTCCAAGAAGAACAAATAGTATGTCACCAAGGACGAATTCAAAATCAACCAATGAATTTTTGCACAATATACAAGACTCAAGAGTGATAAGTAGCTTTCTAGTATCAAAAGTATTTCAACTAAATCGGATTTTCCTTGAAGGTCTTATGCCACGAATTGGCAAAATCGTAGAACCAGCTGACCACACAAAAGTTGTTTGACAAATTAGAGGCCAATTAAACACTACCTAAACTCCAAATAATAATCTAGCTATCACTATAGTTGAAAGTGTCACATCGACTAGAGATAAAACCAATTTAGAGTAATTATGTGGATGCAAACCTCACCTTATAGCTGGTTTTGTATGATTTGAATTAGACTTAAAGTCCACTTCTTAACATGGTATCAGAGCCATGGATTAAAACTTATCCTAGCACAATTTAATGTTTGTTGGGTCTATTTTTCTACCTGCTATCAAACCACTTATTCATGTCTAGTCTCACGCTCAATATATATATGAATGCAAACTTAAACCTAACAAACCAATTTTGTAAGATTGAGTTAAACTTAAAGTCTACTTCTTACCAACTACTACACATTTAGAAAAATAATTATCTCTTTAAAACTACTTACTAATAAAAAATAAAAAATATTGGAATTTGGGTTTGAGATTAGCATACCCCAAACGCGAATTCATCAAGTAAAGATTGTTTCTTTATATAAGCCATTTACCAAGTATGCTAGAATCTCTAGGACACCCTGAGCATAAAATTGGTAGGATTCCATATTCACAGATGGTTGGCACAAACCACTAGAATATGCTTTCATAGAATCTTAAAACTTACCAAACTTCATAATTAGATGGCTCTCCTCCCCATATATTACATTATTTATTATATCACTAGTTAGTGTACAATCTCTAACATAACCTTCAGGCGAAGGATTAAGTATCTCCAATATGAAATTTGCACAAATAACATATGCGAGCGGGCTATAATAGATGGTCCAAGAGCCTACTAAGCTGCTGTAGTGTATAACTTTAACTTCTTTTTTATTTTTCTTTCCCAAAAGTACTTACAAGAAGAAATTTGTAGCCTAAGCTGGTGTCTAATACAACTTCTAAATTGAGCTCATGGAGTGAATTAGGTACTACTCCCACTAGTTATGGGCACTATTTAATCGTATCATGGATGATCAAAGAGGAATGTTCGGTGATTAAGAAGTAAAACTATTTGATAATTTTTAAAAAGGGCGTATAAAGAAGATATGGGGAGTACCGCAGCTTGCTTGGTCTTTGACGGGTGTAACGGCGCCACTCTGTCTCCAATCGATCTCAGAAGGAAGGTGTAGAAGGTGACGGGGTTGTTGATTCTGAACCCGCTTGAATCGAAACAAGGAAGGGGAAAATCCAAGGCGTGAGGTTTTGAATTCATGGTGGGTGAGATCGGCGAAAGCGTTGAGGGAGAGGGTGTAGGTGAAATTGTTAGCATTGGCGTTCTGGTTGTGTTGGGAGACAAAGGCATAGTTGTCCTCGAACACGAGGAACCTGTAGCGTTTCTCTTCCTCGGAAGAATAGGTTTTGGCGTGTTCCTTGCACCACCTTTCGAACAGATCGGAGGTGTCGGAGGCAGAGGCGAAAGGCAAGAGCAGTGTGAAGAGGAGGATGAGAGACAACAGCAATTTCATCGGACCTTTCGTGGAAAATCAGAATTTACAACGCTGAGTTGAGTTGGAATTCCTGAAAAGGAGGAACGTAGGAGGGAGCAGGGTTGAGGAAGCTACTTTTGGATCAAGACATCCGATGATCCACACGGTCCCAACTCCCAACTACAAACCACTTTTTGTATGTTCTATCCAATTAAAATTTATTATATTTTATTTTAAATAAATAAATAAATCAACACGTTTGTTTCAAAATTGAACACGCAAAAGAGGTGTGCCCTAGGCATATAATTTGATTTAGTGACAACGTGAATATATTAATAGGTTGTGGGAGCCATGACATTCAGTCAAAGAAAACGCGAAAAGGAGGATAAAAGCGATTATCAGTTAATTTTCATGCTATCATTTAGAAAATATAAAGCTAGTTTGAAATATTTATAAAAGAAGACGAAAGATATTATGAATTTAATTTTTGCATCAACAAAACTAACTTTAACGTGAGTATTTAGTGTATCATATTTTTCTATACACAATCAGGTCAATCATTCAAAATGATAACTTAAGAGTAAATAGATGAATAATCTTTATAGTTAAACGTGTTTAATTTGAAATAATTTAGAATTATTATTTTTTTAAATAAAATTTCTCAAAAAATATATAAATGAAAGATAAAACACATTAAAAAGTCTCATTTTCTTAGTTTTATAGATAACAAGTGTGATTTATTAATTAATATTAAAAAGTATACATGTATTAGATTTTGAATTTGAACAAACTTATTATTTAATTTCACCAAAAAGAAAACATATATTATATTCAGTTTTCTTTTTATTTCTTTTTATTAAATTTAATCTAACTCTGGAATTTGATTTAAATTGCATTTAAGTGAGACACGTCAATTGGATTATTACGTTCATATTTTGTGGTCAAATATTTTATTTTTTACTTAGATTTAAAAAAATTTATTTTAAAAGGGTTTAGTAGCATCTAATCAGACTTCTTAATATAATCTTTATAGGCCTTGATTTATATAGATTAGAGTCCATAAAACGTACAGAAAACAAACACATATAATCAAAATGTTCAAAGGAGTCACAGTTTTATGGGCAAGGGTTAATCATGAGCCAATGTTTTTTAAACTACAACATTTTCCTTAAAAAATATCATTCCAAAAATATTTACTTTAAAATGATAATATGAAGTGAAATTAGATAGTTAAGTTAGTATAATGGAAAACTATACACAAAATAAAGTATATTTCATGATTAAATAAAGATGTTTTATTATTTAGTATACGTAGGAATAGTAATGGGATGAGAAAAGTTTCATTATCTTTGATTCCTCTTATATCTTACACGTGCAGATAAACATATTTTTCCTGTTTTAATACTAATTAATTAGTTTTAAAGAAATATGAAAAAATAAATACTGTATCAAAATATCATATTCAATGTCAAATATTTAAAAATAAAAATTATTACATAAATTTTAAATTATAATATTAAATAAAAAGTAAATAAAATAGAAAAAATATATAAAATACACTTGTATATAAATAATTTTTCATAAGAACCAAATCAATAATTTATATATGGAAACCTTAAAATTGAATTAGTAAAACATTTTTATATTAAGAAAATAAAATATAAAAAAAAAATAATAATCAATTTGAGATCTAAAACTAGTTGACTCATATTTAAATTGTTAATATCTCAACAAAACAGTAAAAAAAATGTATTGTAATAATAAAAATATATACAAAGAAATGATAAAATTAAGTACTAAGAATATATATATATATATATATATATATATATATATATAAAAATTATATGATAAATTATGAATATTTTAATAATTTAAATGAAAAGTTAAACAAAATGAATATTGAAATATATGTAAAATGAAAATAAAAGATAATATACTTTATAAAATTAAAAAAATTTAAATATCATATATATTTAGAAGTCTCATATCAATATAAAATTAACTTGTAATATATAAATAGATATAATTTTACAATAATTTTGTAACATGTTAGTTTTAAAATCCACATTCTACCAATAATAATCAATATAATAATTATTTATTAAAATGAAAACAAGTTTATAAAATATTCACAAAACGAGTTTATTTATTATACATTATAGATTCAGTACAGTGTGATACTAAATTAATTAAGAACGTAAATCCATTTTACTTAAATTAATTTATTATGTTTATAATATTCATCAAATGAAAAGATAAATAATTATCAGTTTTAAAATATTTATATCGTCTACAACCATAAAACAAATATATTCTTTTCCATGTACGGAAAGATAATTTATTGACCAGAACCACCAATGGTATATATGAAATCCTTCCTAATTTTTTAAAACATGACAGTACACTTCTGAGATTGTTTAGTACACAAATATCTTGAATATTATATTTATTACACAATGATTAAAAAATAAATCTCAATAGACATTGTGTTAAATATTTACTTTATTTAATAAATTTGTAAAAAAAAAAAAGAGATTGCCATAAAAGATTATGATTTGGGGTTCATGGAGTTTATTCATTTCCTTTTTTAAAAAAAAGTGATTGTGAGAGCAATATAATGTTTGAAAATGACAATGAAATAACCATATATTGATGAAGTGGTTGCAAATAAGCCAAATGGTGTGAAGCACAACAAATAAAATGTAAATACAAGAACAATGAAAATATTAAGTGTCAAACATGCCTAAAAATAATATTTAAACTAATAATTACACTTTATATCTAATTAATTATATGATTAATACAAAAGAAAAATAGTTAAAAAATAAATAAAAATATAAAAAATGTACAAACTCAATATTTTAACTTTATTTAGATGGAGTGATTTTTTCTCTTGTACTATCTATTTGTTTGTTAGATGTTAGTCTTTATGTTTGTGTTTTCTTATTAAAAATATATTTGCAAATATTAATTTTGTGAAAAATATAAGATTTTAGTTTACCCCTTATATTGATGTGTGTGCCCAGTAATATAAGTACTCTACACCTACCAAACAAGAATATGTTCTCGTATTTAAGACGAGGTATTAACTATTTAATAAAATCAATTTATTACAATATTTTAATTTTTGTAAATCCACCTATGAACTGTTGGTTATTCTTTAAGTTTTAGAAGATACATATATCTCAAGGTTCTTTGACCTACCGCATTCATAACATGTGCTAATATATACCTTCTTGGTCCAAGTTCTATGGTCTAAAGGAAACTCTATTAACTTAAATATTAATTTCGTTCATATTTTTTTTTATTTTGTTTAATTTATTTTAGTTTGTTTAATTTATTACTAAATTTCGTTATTTTTATTTTAATTTAGTTTTCCTTTTTTAGTTTAAATATTTAACAAAGAGTAAACATTATGTATTATATCTCAATTCATAATTTTTTTCTGTTTTTGTTTTTAATTATTTTAATTTTTATTCTTTTTAATTTAAAAAAAAGATGTTTGCGTGTGAATTAAATATCGTGTTAAGTATTTTATATTTAATTTATATTTTATATTTAATTTGATCTTGTTTTTGTTCATTTTTATATAAATATTATATTTATTTAAATTTATGTTTTTATTAAATACTTTTAATTTAGGGATAGTTGATTTAAGTTTAAATAGAAAATCTAAAAATAAAAAGCAAAATTTTAATATTTTAAAAGGTTAAATCACATAGAATATTAAATAAAAATTAACAAATCTTACAATAAAAATATCATTGTTCATTATTATTGTAATAAAAAAACAAAAAAAATGAAAAAAATATTTATTTTTATAAAAATAAAATAAAAATATTTAAATTCAACAATTTTATTTCCTAATCAATTAATAGAATATTTATGATATTTTTATTTGATGGTTGATGTGATTTTTAATATTTTATGTGATTTTTATTTTTTAAAATTTTAAATTAATAATAATATTATTTTTCACTTTTAAAAATTTCATTATAATTTTAAATAAACTTTAATTCTAAAATAAAAATATTTAATAAAAATAGAAATTTTAAGTATAACATTTATCTAAAAGTTAAAGTTAATTTTAATTTAAAAAAAAAAGACAAAATTACTCTCTTTAAAAAAATAATAAAATTGAATTGAATAAAATTAACTAATAAAAAAAATATAAAAAAGTAACATATAATGTTATTTCGTAATATAATTAATTATATTATTACCACTGACATAATATGGACTGATGCATAAACATTTTTTAAATTAAAAAAAATAAAAAAAAAGTTTAGAAATTACATGTAGATATAATATTCATTTACCATAAATTATTTAAATAATTTTATGAAAAATACTAAATTGACCAAAATTAAAACTAAATTAAAAATAAATATTAAAATTGAATTGAAAAACCTTAACAAAAACGACAAAATTAATATTTAAGTCTTTATATTTATTATATATTTAAGTTTAAAATATCATTAAATTCTTAAAAAGGAAATTATATAATATAAAATTTAAATACAATACAACTGATAGTATGATAAAAACAAGACTCATCAAACCATTTGAGAAAACTCACACACCCACAACACCGTGGAGTCATCAGGAACACAAACGGAATGAATTGCAATCGCAATCGGATCCTTCCATAGTCACCGCACACCTCAGTCTTGTAACTGGCGCCTCCTTTCACTGTTCGCTTCTCACGTCTTCTAGCACGCCATGGACCTGGATCCTCGTCAATACGAAAACCTTGTATGTTTCTTTTTGTCTGTCTGTTTTACTGTTTCGACTTCACTTTCTTCTTTATGATTTTATTTTTTGCAAGTCTACTGTGTCGTCAATTTCTCACATCCGATCTTCTCTGTGGCCACTATTCACTTCTGTGCTCCTTTTTTCACTTTTCGATGTTCGTGGAGTCTTATTGGAGTCTTATTTCCCTCTAGAACTCGTAGATGCTTATTGAGGTCTCAGACTAAAGTGGAGACCCTCGTGAGTAGTTGCTTGTGGATATTAATAGTGTGTTTTTTTTTTTTTTGCCATAAATGATTTCTTATTTTCTGGGAAATTCTTCGATTAATTAATTAGTTTCTGAAAGATATTTCCCAACCCTAATTTCTCATGGTAGAAGATTGGACAGAAGAGGGATTGGAAACATGCATGTAATATTTATCCTGTCCTGTATACTCTATGTTGCTCTCACAGGAATTGCTACTATTATGGGTTTTGTTTTGACTCCGGTGATTAAAACTTTTTCCCTCAAATTTATGTTTAAAAGAGAATGTAATTAATCCCCAGTGAAGTTAGTTGAGTGGATAAGGCATGGTTTTGGATGAGTGTGTCTTTCAAATCGTCACTCGTTGGAAATGAAATTAAGTTCCTCTTTAAGTGTCTTTGCTACTAGATACTTCACCTGTCTTGGATTTGGGCGTCATCTCCTCTTCCTAATTTTTATATACAGAAGAAAAAGAGTTGAGCTAAGATTGAACCCTTGTAGTATGCTTTGGTGGGTTTCTATTTTTGAATGGTTGATTTTCTGGTTCCATTGATTCTCTTACTGAAATTAATCCATCATTTTTTATTGGTTACTTGGATTTACAGGCTATAAATGATAATGACATCCACAGTATTGTTCTGTCATATCTTATACATAATTGTTACAAAGAATCCGTAGAATCATTCATTACTAGCACTGGGACAAAGCAGCCTGCAGATTATTTGGAGGACATGGACAAAAGGAAAAGTAGGTTTATGGTTATTTTTTGGTACACAAAATTCTTTCAAGATTTCTTTTTGGTGTTTTCTGGTTATATTTTATTTGCTTGCTTATCCTAGAATTTTGTGTGTACACTAAGTGTTCATTCATAACAACTTTTAAGAATTTTTCAACAACACAGGGATGCTGAACTGTTGTTCGCTTTAATACTACTTAAAACATCTGTGATTCTTATTCTTGAGACGACTTTTGTCTTGAAATACATTTGAATTGTGATTAGACGTCTTTTTTTATGGTGTCAGTTCCTGAAACTTGGAGTGAATCCGGTTTTGGTTCCTTAAATTTAAAAGAGTTCATTTTAATCACTCAAATTTAGAAAAAATGTGGTTTTAGTCCCTAAACACTAAATTAGAGGGACCAAAAACAACCTTAAGCAAACATTTTATGTCCTTCAAATTTAGTATTTAGGGATAAAACTACATTTTTTTAAATTTCAAGGGCTAAAAGAACTTTTGTAAGTTTGGAGGATTAAAATAAGATTTGTCCTAAATTTTAGAGATTAAAAACATATTTAAGCTTACTTTATTTCTTGGAGATTTTTTTCACTATGTAAAGATGTCTCTATTGGGCTTCTATTGACATTTTAAGATATATTACTGTGGCACAACCGGTGCTGGGAAATTCTCCACACACCTACGAAGATAATTAGGCTTTTTATTGGATCTTATTATTATTAATGAAAACACTTCATGATAATAAATTTCATTTTTTTTTAGAAATCTTTCACTTTGCACTCGAGGGAAATGCACTCAAGGCCATTGAGCTTACTGAGCAGCTAGCACAGGATATTTTAGAGAAGAATAAGGATTTGCAGTTTGATCTACTAAGCCTTCATTTTGTTGAGCTTGTTTGCTCCAGGAAATGGTAAGCATAATTTAATTTTGTCTCTCAAAGAATCCGTAGACTTCCTACTTTCATATATTTTCATTTTATTGGCAGCACAGAAGCTTTGGAGTTTGCTCAGACCAAGCTGGGCCCTTTTGGAAAGGAGCCCAAATATATGGAAAAACTTGAAGTAAGTCTGGACTTCACATAGTTTTTTTGTGATGTATGTGTGTGACTGTGTGTGCTTAAGATTGAATTTTTGTTATGCTACTGTTGCAGGATTTTATGGCCCTTCTTGCTTATAAGGAGCCAGAGAAATCCCCAATGTTTCATCTCCTTAGCTTAGAGTATCGGCAGCAGGTTGCAGATAGTTTGAATCGGGCTATTCTTGGTTGGTTAACTTGTTATCTGCATCTTTAATATATTTTGTTGCAAATCATGGTGCTTTTTCTTATCCATGTTTAATGTGATTTTTCTGTGATGGTGGGTAATTGGCAGCACACTTGAATCTTCCCAGATACACAGCAATGGAGAGGCTAATACAGCAGGCTACAGTTGTTAGACAATGCTTAAATCAAGAAGCGGGCAAGGTAATGGGTGTTGCTTATGAAATTTAAGAATTGATGCAAAGTTCTGTCTAACCTGCAAAATCTTGGATTGCTCATCTCTTCTTGGACCAGTAAAAGGAGATGTAGCCAGCTACTATAGTATGCAATATTGGTGTTTGAGCTGATTCTTTCATTATCATTGCAGGATGGGCCTCCACCATTTTCCTTAAAGGATTTTCTCAAAAGTTGATGGAACGATTGGGAAATGAAAAGCCTTTCTTGTCACATATCGGATTGGTTAATGGTTTTATCATAGGTGTAAAGTTTTTTAATACATTTTCATCTATAAATTATTTGCTGCTAAGCGATCTTGATCTTCTTGGTCTTGCTGCAATTTTGTGAAGCATGAGTAATCCATGATTAGCTATGGCAAAAAAATGCTATTGGAGCCAGATTGAGATGATCCTTCCTGTCTGAGGCAGTTAGATGGTCTCGTTTAGGGCCTAATTTCAACTGCCATAATTTCTACTAATTTAAGTTATTTTTTATCCATTGCAAGTTTGAACAGACAAAATTAATTATCACAGTTCCTTCAATTGAGATGATTTTTAATCCATTAAGGTTGATCTGAAGTCTCTCTCTGTGTGTGTGTATATATATATATATTCTTTTAATATTTGATGGAAAATGAGTAGGCTTCTTTTGGTTACATGTATTTGAATGTGAGAAGGAAGATGGAAGACTAATAGTAATGATGCACAATGATACTTTAAGTGCCATTATTTCGCCCAACTTCTCTTGCGTTAAATAATTTGATTCTATAATGTAATATTTAATTTGATTCTATAATGTAATATTTAATTTGATTCATAATGTAATATTGATGATTAATACTTTCGTGCCCATAACAATTTTTCCTCAAAACAGTCTGTTCTTCCCACACCCATATAATTTTTTAAAAGACTTATTTTTTTTAAACGTGGCTTTTCTGTTTTGAGAGTTTTTTAAAACATGTTTTCTGGAATAGGAATTTTAGGCAAAAAATTTGGGACAAATCTTTTGCTATACATGAAATGTATTCTAACGAGTTATTTTTTATCTGTTTTGAAAGTTTTTTAAACAAGTTTTCTGGAATGGGGTTTTTAGAAAGATAATTTTGGAACAAACTTTTTGCTATACATAAAATGTATTTTATCGAGTTTTTTTGGAACAGTATTTCGCAAAATAAACTTTCAAGAGATTATTCGAACAATATTTTCAAAATAAACTTTTAAGAACATATATGATACCTCTAAAACAAGTTCTCCATAACACCTAAATGCATTTCATAACGATTTTTTGAAAACTTAATTTCTAAAACAAAATTTTCAAAACATAAATGATAGTTTTCAAACTGAGTTTTTTTTTTTTTTTTCTTTCTTTCTCATAGAGTGTAGTTGATAGATGACAGCAACCATGGTGGTCGAAATGGTGGTGTGATGTAGTGAAAAAGGATATTTTAGTTTTTTTGGTGTTATTTTGGAGTGCAGTTAGTAATAGTTAGGTTGCAAGCCATCACCATTTATGTAAAGTTGGAGGCCCATGAAAGCAATCTTAAGGGCTTTGCCCAATTGCATTGTTAACACAACCTTGCACGTTCTTATGTCAGATCTAATTCTTTTAAAGTGCAATGGTAGGCAATTCGATGAAAAACAAAAATACATTTAGTATTTTAATTCATCCATGAACTGTTATGTGAGTACGTGTAATTTTGTGGGCTTAATTAAAAATGCATGTAATTTTATGAAAAATTGATATGCAAGCCAAATTCATCATACGTCACTTTATTATTGTTTTTTTCAGATAATAGTATGATTTTGTGTCGTTGATATATAATTGCTTTTTTTTCTCTTCTTAATTCTGAATATTTTATTCTCACGTCTGAAGGAGGATATTTATTATATTTATACTGAAGAGACGTTTTCAGAAGAACTCGAAAACTTTTGCATTAAACTCGAATCTTAAACGTTGTGCTCCCCAGCTGTAGGGGATCCTTATCCTATATTATTTGACGGTGCAAATATAATAATATTCGGAAAATGTAATGTACGATAATCTACTTCCGGGTTTATTATTGTGACAACGATGTTTGACTCATTTGCATTAGACATACAAAGAAATATGAGAAATTTGAGGTAGGTGTGCTAGAAAAACGAGAAATAAAGTAAACGTAAAAATTACTTAATTTGATAAAAGTAAAAAAATAAATTGATTTTCTATAAGAGTATTGTTTTACTTTAATTTTTTAATTGCTCAGACACTTAATTTTATTTTTAACAATATTTTTATTTTTATTTTATTTTATTCCTTACTCCTAACTGTAACACTAATGATTGTGAGAGTCTCAATGATACTAACATTCTCCTAAAATGGATCACTTCGTAAAATTAAAACTTTGTTACTGCCATTGTTACTAATTGTAGATGTTGGTTTTATTGCTTGGTACGTGTGACCCTCAATAATTATAATCGAGATAAATGATGATTTCAAGAACTGTATTTAGTCTTTTAATTTTATTTTTTTATTTCAGAAGTCAACTCCAATAAGTGTATATAATATAACTGTGACGTCAAAAAATATAATACTATACTTTTGAAACTTTAGGTTTTTAAAAAATATTTATAAAGTAACGCTACCCTTCACACAGGAGACATATAAACTCATAACTAGTAAGACGAGTTATAATTAAGATATAAAATTATGTTAGATTTCAATTCGAAATTAATCGATATTAAATACAATTGCTCAATAGATATATAAACAGTCTTCTGTAACTTCAGATAAGTAATCTGGGTATTTCCAACTTGTAAAAACCAATTAATTTCTTTATAATTTCTCTTATTAAAGTGTGAAAGTTATTTTGGGTCTAAAGTTTTCTTTATTGTTGATTTTTTAAAGGATTTGAAAAAAATAAAATAAATTTAGAAGTAAAATTTATAAAATTTAGTGTAAGATTTGACTGTTATGATAAATAAAAAAATTAATTAATTGATAAAAATTAAAATTTATTAAAATACTTTTAATAGAAAAAATAATATAGAATGATATTATTATTACGAGAAAAAAATTAAAATTAATTATAAAGAGATGGATATAAGTCTTCTTTTGCAACTTTGTTTCAAACTCTACAAACATAAGAAGTAGCAAATTGAAATTTAATAATGGGAATTATAAATTGTGGTAAGGGTAAATATGAAAATGACTCATAAATTTACCTCTTTCGATAATTTATCAAGCGAAAATGAATTTTAATTTCAATCTGTTTGTGTAAATTTGTGTTAACAGAGTTTTCTTTAGTAGCTAATAGAGCCTAAATGAAATTTGCATATTAATGCAATTGAGACATTAAATTACATTTATCTGATTTGGTATCCTAATAAGATTAAATAACATTATGTATTGAAATTAGTAACCCATAACAAAACTTCTATCATTTACATACCTAAGGACGAAACATAGTTTATTTGGGCGAACTATTTATCTAAGACATATATTCAGTATAATTACTTGTTTCTTAACTTCAAAACTAAGATACCTATACTAATATTTGTTCTAACAATTACCAATAAATATAATAATTTTTGAACTTATATTAATGCATGAAAAATTAGTATAACTAACCTCAAACATGTAGATACATACTGTTTAAGATAAAACTGAAGTTAGAATCAACTAGTTATTAAACTATAATTGATTTATTTGCTAAAGTAACTACTATATTGTAATTTTCATTTTACTAAATTTTACAAATTTAAAACATGGAAATTTTTTAATTTAAGAAATCCTAAATATATTAAATTCAAACAGTACCAACAGGTTAAAATCAATAAAGAAAATTGACATTTACAACTTATTTAAAGAATCACTTCAACAAAAATCACATTATATTATAATAAAGGAAAAGGGTATTTCAGACTAATTACACTACTATTTACATTATTAAATGCTTATCATAATATGTACTTGTTAACTTTAAAAATCAGTCATTCTGCATCTCAAAACGAAGATACACGTATATTAAGTATAAAATAAATGCTAATGGAAAAAGTTTAAAAAAATGATAACTTTTATTTAGAATACTAATGGAAAGATAAACTTTTTTTCCTAATAACTTATATAAGATAAACACTTATATATACAATGCCTGAAAGATTTTATAAACGAAACAAATTTCATGATAACGTTTTCTGCAAAATCAGACTGGACCTGAAATAAAATAAAATAAAAAAACTCACAAAAATAAAAAATAAATCAATTTTATTTTTAATAAAGGGAAGATTATCCTGATCTGAGCAGACCTGAGATATTTTTATTTTTACTCTAATAAGGACAAATTCAAGGAAAATCGTAATTAAAAAAATAAGGTGTTTTTTGGTCACGTGTCTAAATGCACAGTACGCATGTCTTTCTAGAAATAAACTCAGATGCAACAGCTTCTACGTGTTTAAAGAAATGCACGTCACTTCAAGTGTTTCATGTGTGTCGAAATACAAACGAATCACGTGTTTAGACCACCCTTCGCCTACGTGGCACTCGCTGCTCATCTCAGAGATCACTCAAAACGAGGCATTTTTATTTTATTTTATTTTAATAAAATGGTCCATTTTTATCTATACACAGCGTGTAGCAGATGCATTTCAGAAGCATTTTTAAAGATTTAATTTAATTCTTAAATATAAAAAGATAGCATAGAAAATTAATTCTTTAATTTTTATAATTCAGTATCAAATTCACCTCACATAACCAAATTTCATATTGGACCGATGTTTAATTATTACGACACTTTTTTTAGATATTAAAAAATGGAATAAAAATTGTCTTTTTTTTCTGAAACCAATTTCACACTTCGAGGGATCAGAACGATATTTATTTATTTTTTTTAATTTTTCCTTCGTTTGACATTGACATTATTAATGGTGTGAGTATTTTGGTTGTCGTGATAGTAAATCGATGTTGCCAAACTGCTTCTTGAGTTGAACGTGTCGAGTGTAGACAAAGGCTTGAAATATTGCGTCATGATGTGTGAGAATTCCAACCTAGGAAATATGTCCTTTTATCATTCTAATACTAGAAATAAAAATAATAATAAATGTTTTTGTTTGCTGTGAAATGCTGAAGGTCTTGGCTCAACCCATACTACATTATGGTGTCAGAAGTGGTTCATCTTAATCAATCTCTTTGTGTTTTCTCCTTTTCTTAAAATGTATTAACATTGCATATGTAAATCACAAAAATTATGAAGAAAATTAATTAATTAATTAATTCCTATGCAGTTGGTTGAATAAAGTGTGATGATTACAATCTTTCTAAAGTTTTTAAATTTTTTATAAATAAGAAATAAAGTGTACAAGGAAACGAAGATTGCTTTGACAACAAATATACTGCGAAGGAGTTGCTTCTTGCCTTTTCTTTTTCTTTTCATAACGGCTGCACTTGAATGTTTCCAGTGAAGTCTTCACTGCAAAGTCAACTGTAATTCTTTATTGAAAATGGTTACAGCTATACTTTTGGGGTACCTTAAACAAAATTTTCAATAAAACTAATAACAAAAATAAAAAATATGAATTGAATCATTTTTTCATAAGTAAAAGTAAAAGGTAATTTGAGTCAACTTTTTCATCAACACTTTTAAGAGCAACAAATAAAAAAAGATAAGTTTCTTCATAAATAAGGATGAACTAAACATACACTAACTTCGATAAATTAATTATATATAAACTAATTTTAATTTATAAATAAATAAATTTATTTATTTATTTTTAGTTTTTCTTCTAAAAACGTTATTTATAAGTGTCTACTATTTAAACAAATTGTGTTGTTTAACTTTCTAAGTATCTAGTGCAAAAGATTAACCCAAACACATTATCTTATAAACTATACTTCTCTCATTTTGGGGTTATTGCATTAGGAAAATATATATGTTAGTAATATTAGTCGCAGTTACCGAGTATCCTCTGCAATTAAGTGGTCTTACATATATATATATATATATATATATCAATAAGATTTGATTACAATTGATTGAAGGGCAGGGATAGAAATGGTCCAAAGTTTCTAATCATCAGAAACTTTCCACCTCACTCTGTCTCTTAGAGATGAGAAAAAAACGGTGGAAACAATGATGTTATGAACTTCAAAAAATTGTGCAACAGAGTCTTGCTTTAGTATTATTTGTAATATAAAGAATATCCTTCTAGATTGTTACAGCTTGGTCAACCAGGGGGAATAGTTAATTTTCATTTGATCCTACGAAATGTTGATGACTTTGATCTAGAGAACCTGTAACAATCAACAGACCTCTGACTTTTGTTTTGTTCTAAGAGTTTTGAACATTGCAGACACTTTGGAATAGTTTATCTGTTTTTCTTCTGACCTTGTTGTAAAAACTTAACACTGAGGACTATAACATATATTGGCTAGCAGAACCAAAAGTTCTTTAGGCTAGAGAAAATTGGAACTTAAGAGATGTAAAACAATTGTATGACAATTACTGCTATGGAACTGAGGTGATTAAGAAAATTTATGGGGAAAACATTGAATTGCTATTACCCTCTTTGGATGCTTATTCTCAACCACCTGCTTTGTTGGATTTCTTTTACGGTAATAAGTTGGTCATTGAATTTAAATTGAGGAACAGTGAAGTGTGACAAAAATAATGAGATGCAGCCGAGCTGCATATGTGAGTCTCGAAACCCGCAATTGATGAAGAAGTAAACATTAAAGACTGCTTATCTCTCGGTTTGTGTTACTCCTTATCTAGTCCCTTCGATCCACCGCTAAGTTTGCTGTTAATGCTGTGGGGAAAAATATATTCCATAATATAACGGTCCTCTTTTGTGATGACAACCACCAAGTAATTGCGTTGTTCTATACCAAATTTGCTATATTTACACTTATGACGACAAAAAAGGAAAATGCACTAGGTAGTGTAGGAGTATGAAGATGTAGAATTATAATTAAGGGTGTGAAATGTCGACCAATTTCTGTAAACTCTAATCCGTGTCTCATTTGCTATGTGTGGTGTCACAGTCCATTGGATCTTTTCACTATTCACTGATTTCCATAGCATGAAACACGAACACCTGGGATTGTTTTCGTTACACGTCTGAATGCATCGTTGCTAATTTTCATGTGCGCAGTTTTGGAACCCCCGCAAGCACTTATCTTCAACCGTTTCGTTTCAATATGACACCGATCCCACACAATGGTAAATGACTTATCCGAATCCGAATTATCTATATACAGTCCATAAATCTCATTATCCATGCAACCGCATCCTCTCACCCACAACTTTAATTTTCTTTTACCTTTGCTCTACTTTTTTATTGTTTTTTATTCTTTGTCCATCTTATCCATCACAAAAATTCCTTCACAGATAAAAAAAATACTAAAAGAAACTATAAATTAAGTAATAATCTTAATTTATTTGGTGGTGTTTGCCACATGATCTTGAGATTGCAGTATGCCAGTAAAAGGAAAGGCCAAGTGTGAATAAGAGAAATCAACATTGAGGCTCGTCGTGGACACGGTCTGTGTAGCTCACACTGCCAAGTTTCGTCTTGGGCCCACTTTGGGGCCACGTTTCATGAACTTGTAATCTCTTTTACACAGTATTTACTCCCTTGTTTTTGCAGTATAAATAGGCACATCAACCTCACTCCATCTTCAAGTCCTTGAGCTTATCTCCACTTTTGTGTCTCCCTCATCATCTCAATCCTCTAAAGCCTAACATGTCCACAATGCTAAAATCAGGCATGAAAATTGAGGACAAAAAGCTGAAGAAAACAGCTCAGGCCAGCTCCAGAAAAGGGTGTATGAGAGGTAAAGGAGGTCCCGAGAATGCCAGTTGCACCTACAAAGGTGTGAGACAGAGAACCTGGGGGAAATGGGTTGCTGAAATCCGTGAACCCAATCGTGGTGCTAGACTCTGGCTAGGGACATTTGAAACCTCTCATGACGCTGCTTTGGCTTATGATGCTGCAGCACGTAAGCTTTACGGCCCTGATGCCAAACTCAATTTACCAGACATTCCTGTGCCCCCAGTGAAACCCTCTCAGTTTCCACCACCACCACCACCTCCTGGTACCAACACTCACACTCCTGATATGGAGAATCTGCAACACCCTCTGATGCAAAACAACATCGACATTCCAACTTGTTCTAATTTCAATTTCAATCCTGCAGTTTCCATGGCATCTCATGAAGTTGGAGTCACTCCAATTTACACCAGTGATTGCATCGTGTCTCTTCCCTTGGACACCAATCCTAAGCCAATTGCAACCTACACAAAACCTGAGGGGATTGAGGGAGAGTTTTCTCCATCTTGGGAGACAATGAACGAGAGTTTACCTGTTTTTGATGATTCTATCTGGGCCGAAGCTGCTATGTCTCTAGATCTTCCTCTAATTGCAGCAGAGAATGAGATTTACACACAGGAGAACAACAATCTGGCCGATGTGGATATGTGGGACCCTCAAGCTCCATGGTGCATGTAATACCATCCTTTTGAGTCACAACTCATAATATGATCCTTTGAGTCACATCTCATAAGGGCAAGGACAAGCAGCTACTATACCTTATAGTAGCTGCGATCTGGTGTTTTCTATATATATACAGTGTATAGAGGGGTAAAGACATATGTGTTATCACTGGTTTGGTAACAAGATATAATATATATATACTACTACTACTACTACTATTATATATATTGTGTATGTGTCTGTTAAGTTACTACATATATATGTATGTAAATATTACTTAATAGTGTTAGGGATGGTGGCCGTGCCCTTTCGTCCTCTATAATCCCTATGTGGTGTCCTCTTGTGCCCTAGTACCAAATACGGTTTGGTTTCAAATAATGTGTTTCGTTATGTCCTATTTTGTGTCCTATGCTTTCAATATCAATAAGTTAGGTTTCATCAAGTTGTTTTGTGCCCTATCCTCGTGGTATTAATAAGTTGTTTAGGTTTTGTGCCCTATCCTCGTAGTATTAATAAGTTGTTTAGGTTTTGTGCCTATCCTCCTGTATCAATAAGTTGTTGAGCTTTTGTGCCCTATGTGTTCGGTTGATCTATTGTCTTAGGTTTTGTGTGATCGGCCGGCCGATGGCCTTTGTTCAACTTCTGTTTTCATCGGCTTTGTTCAGCTTCTGTTTTATTTAGGTTTTGGGCGGTTTTGTGCAGTGTATCCATCTCTGTCTTGAATAAGTACTATATCAATAGGTCTCGTTGGTTTTTCTCAGCGAGTGAGATATATGTAAACTGTAAGCAGGAGATCATGTTGCTTTTCTGCAGCCTGAGATATATGTAAGCAGTTTGTGTTTGTGACTTGTATGTCAATAAGTATTATATTAATGGATGGTGTTCGTTCTGTGCAAAGTGAGAAATGTTCGTAAGCAGCTTATGAGTTTTATGAGATATGTGAGAGCAGCTTGTGACTTATGTGTCATAAAGTATGTATGCACTTTCTTATCTGCATAAATAATAAGATGTCTTATGCCAGTTTATGTTTATCTGCATAATATGACAGTTCATGTTTACTCTCTATGTTTAATTAGTTTATTATAAAATTTTATTTTAAATTTCACATATATGATTTGAAGCCTTTTGCTAATCAATCTGATGTCATTAAAGATTTCACTAAAATTTTAAGATGCTAAGTGTCCTGTCCTGTAAAGTTTGAAAATTATGTAAGAATTTTATCTCTTGACAAACTAAGTTATTGACTCAGTTTTTAACTATAATAACTTAAAGAAGGTGATCCATAGAGTCTTGTACTTTAAATTATTTGTAATCTTATAATACCAAACCAATAAACAGCTTGCCTAAAACACTATTGAACTAGAGATTCAAAAAATATGGTCTTATATCCCTCTCTGTTTAGATTAATCCCTTCACAGAAATGGACAGGGAAAGTGAGACATTTTAATTTCCAGTTTCTGTACGAAAATATATTCCACTTTTTGAAGTTAATATGTTACAAACTCTTTTAGTCCTAGAAAAAAAATATAATTAATTACATTTCATACTTTGTTAATTATTAATATTTTATCACCAGTATATTAAAATTTACAGATTTTTTTGTCTTATTATACTTTATGTTAAAATTGTTTTTTTAAATGTCTTCCAAGAGTTTGAGTAAGAAAAACAAATTCTCAACAGTCAGATAAATTTTTTTCTTTTAAGTGTAAAAACAATATGGCAAATAAAATTTTATTGCTAGAGATTTCAGTGATAAATTTCCAATCGATAAGACTCTATAAGATGATTTATTGAGACACAACAACTAAATAATGGTGAGAGTTGTGATTTCAGAAACTCTTAAACTTATCAAGATTTCTCTATTCAATATTGCTTCTGGCTTTAGTGAAGTTTTATTCTATCTTGTAACTTGTTTTCTATTGAACAATTTTCTCCCACTTTTTTTCTCAAAATTTCTTAAAGTTAGATTTCTCAATCTCAAATTTGTTGAGCGTATTCAAATTGGTTGAACCTTAAACAGAGTGATTTTCACTTCAGGTAATGCTTCAAAACCTTATTTGTTAAAGTTCCAAATCACTCTTGGATGTCTCTAATTTGCTCTATTCTTTAATTTTTTTTTTAATTTTGCTTAAATTTTGGAATACAAATATATTCTTAAGTATATAAAAATCATAAGTATTTATTTATAGCTAAAAAAAGGTCTAATACGAAAGTTAACTACTTTGCCTTAAGAAAACCAAAAAACAAATTTGGTAATTAACATAAATTCAAAATATTATCACTAAGATGTAACTTACTCTTTAAATATAAGGATTAAAACAATTTATATTAACCAAACATAAAAATCATATATGAAATGGGCTGTTGGAAACGACAATTAAACTGTGAACAAAAAAAAAGTGTAGTCGCCATTAGACTAATATAAATATCGGTATAAATATATTTTATTTTATCAGCATTTGTATAAAATAGTTAATTTGAGGTATGGCAATTTAAGTTAAAAATAAAAAGTCACATTATTAGTGATATACTTTTATCTTTTGAAGACGGCATTATTTTTTGTTGGTATTGGGAACACAATATATATGGTAGGGTAATATTTCACAGTTGAATGAATATTCTAGCTATTTGATGGGATGATTCTTCACAACTTATCAATGTATATATAACATCTTGATATGAATATCATTGTTAAAATATAGTTTAGGTTTTAAATATAAGAAATAAATAAAATTCTACTAATAATTAATAATATAAGAACTGTAAAAAGTACTTGAAATGAAGAGTTTAATAACAAGTTACCAAAAGGATGGTTCAAGCAATTGGACTCACCAGGCTCATTTGTGGGCTGTTGGTTGAGCAGCCCGATGCCCTTCGACTGGTGCTCCGACCTTTGAAAGGGAAAACCAACTTCTAGCAATCACAGCCCCAGCCGCAGCAAGCCCTAAATCCGTTCCTTCAGCTTCACGCTCACACATCTCAACTTGAAATAGTTGATTTATGATCATATGGTATATAACTATTTCGATGTTTAATTTTCTGGGCAGTGTGGGACTTATGAAGGCGAAATCAGATTGAGTTAAGACGCACAGTAAATCCGTTGTTTCTGCATTCTGAACCAAAGCACTGAACATTTTGAAAAAGTTTGAGGGTTTGGTTGGAAATGAGAATTGGCAGCAGAAATCCAGGGAAGCCAAAAGGTTCTGAATGAGGGGTTCTGATTTTGAATTTCGAATTCACAGTTAGCATTGAACTTAGTGATTTAAGAAAATTATTTCAATTACACATTCCAGGGACTCAATTTCTGTTGTCCATTTATTTCGACTATTTTACCCATCAATTGGTCTAATAACAACCTAATCTCATATTTAATTTTTTTTCCATAACATTATACGAAATAATTATTACATTTTAATTGTCAACTTAAAATCTTCTTAAGTCATAAGGTTTTATTCACAATAATAAATTCTGTCTCAGTCTTTTAGTAAACAAGAATTCAACATAACCCTTTTATGTTTTTCGCAAGAAAAATATTTTCATGTTAAAATGTTTAACCTACTCCATAAAATATAAAATATAAGATTACATGAAATAGTTATTACACTTTGATTGTTAAATTAATATTTTATTAAGTCATGAAATCTTGGTTGATAATAATAAACTCTGTTTGAGTGTTACAATAAACAAGACTTACAACACAATCGTTTTATACTTCTATTAAGAAAATCATTTTCATGTTAAAATGTTTAGTCTTTTCCATAAAATATAAGATTATGTAAAATAGTTATTACATTTTGATGTTAACTTAATATCTTTGTAAGTCATAAGATTTGATTGACAGCAATAAACTATGTTTCAGTCTTACAATAAACAAGACTTACAAAATAATCTTTTTATACTTTTATCAAGAAAAACATCTTCATGTTAAAATGTTTAATCCACTCCATAAAATATAAAATTATGTGAAATAGTTATTATAGTTTGATTGTTAACTTAATATCTTCCTCAGTCATAAAGGTTTGATTGACAACAATAAACTCTGTTTCAGTCTTATAATAAACAACTTACAGGATAATCCTTTTATAGTTCTCTAAAAAAAACATCTTCATGTTAAAATGTTTAGTCTACTCGAGAAAAATACAAGATTATGTGAAATAGTTAGTACAATTTGATTGTTAATTAACTTAATATCTTCCTCCGTCATAAAGATTTTTGACAGCAAAAAATTCTATTTCAGTCTTATAATAAACAAGACTTACAACATAATCCTTTTGTACTTCTCCTAAGAAAAACACCTTCATGCTAAAATGTTTAGTCTATTCCATAAAATATAAGATCATGTTAAATAGTTATTACACTTGGATTGTTAACTTAATATCTTCCTCAGTCATAAAAGCTTGATTGACAGTAATAGACTCTGTTTTAGTCTTATATAATAAACAAGACTTACAACATAATCCTTTATACTTCTTAAAAAAAACATCTTCATATTAAAATGTTTAGTTTTTTTTCATAAAATATAAGATTATTACATTTTGATGTTAATTTAATAATTTAATATCTTCGTAAGTCATCTTGTTTGATTGACAGCAATAAAATATATTTCAGTCTTCCAATAAGCCAAACTTATAACATAATCCTATTATACTTCTCTATAAAAAACATCTTCATGTTAAAATATTTAGTTTACTCCATAAAATATAAGATTACGTGAAATAATTATTATATTTTGATGTTAACCTAATATATATTATTGTTTTGTTTTTCCAAGTTTAACATTTTTTACAGGTATGAACATTCTTAGATATAATACTATATATTGTTGTTGGAAGTCATTGACAAAGGAAAAATCACTCATTCCAATACTATATATTGTTCCGATTCCGAATTTGAAGAGAGTTGACTATAGATCAATACAATCTGATAAAAAAAATTCAAGTTATTATGAAATATCATTATTCAAAAGAAAGTATTTATAAGTTACCAGCAGGTTTTGAAAACAAAAAATTGTTACCCAAAGCTGAGTAGGAAGACATAACAGTGATGTATGCTAGAGCTTTCTTGATAGGGTCCGATATATAATATTTGAATGGTCTGGCATCACCTGCAGTCCTATAGAGAAAATTGAAAGTTTTATGGGATTCAAAATTGGATATTACTAAGACTAAGTTCATAATAGTTTAACATTTTTGCTGTGTTATTTATTTCCAATAACTTCCACAAGAGAAAGAATGAATAATATTCAGAAGCCCCAAGTGGAAGTGTTATAAGAAAGGGATTTTTCAGCAAAATATTTAAGTAGATAGTCAATTAGTCATAGCTCCATAATCATAGTAACAAATTTTGAAGACACAGCTAATTAATATAGTTAAGCACATAGATAAGGAAGTGTTAATGATCTATGAGACTCAATGTACAGGGATCATGAGGGCAAACAAGAGGAGGAGTTTTGAATCATAAAGTGAAACTGGTTTTAGACATTTGTGCAGGTTTGTGCGAAAAAACAAATACAAATATGTAACAGTAAGTTAATTCTTTATTAGTTAAAACACAAATAATCAATATAAAATAACTAATCATTAATAACAAACTTTTTATTGAGGTGACAACTAACAAATTTAAAACCTGAAACCTATTCAATTTCTTAAAAATAGAAAATTGGCTTTTTTTATTCAAAACATGATTGACAATAAAATAAAAGCAACAATCCTAAACATATGTCATCACTATTTATTTTGAGGATGTTAAAATTGTTTTCATGTAAAGATACAAGTAATTTGCTATTCAATCTTATAATAAATAAAGAAGACTTACAATATAAACTTTTTATTTTAAAAAAGAACATCTTCGTATTGAAATGTTTTGGCTTTTTTTATAAAATACAAAATTATGTAAAATAGTTAGTATAGTTTGATTGTCAACTCAATATCTTTAGAAGTCATAACGCTTGATTGACAATAATAAACTCTCTTTTAGTCTTACAAAATACAAGACTTTCAAGAAAAACATTTTCATTTTAAAATGTTTAGTCTACTCTACAACATATAAGATAATGTGAAATAGTTATTACAATTTCATTGTTAACTTAATATATTCTTAATTTATAAAAACTTGATTGACAACAATAAACTTTGTTTCAGTTTTATAATAAATAAGACTTACAACATAATCATTTTATACTTCTCTCTAGAAAAACATATTTATGTTAAAATATTTACTCTACTCCATAAAATATAAGATTATGTGAAATAGTTATTATATTTTGATGTTGACTTAATATCTTTATAAGTTATAAGGCTTGATTGACAGCAATAAACTACGTTTCAATCTTACAATAAACAAGACTTACAACGTAATTCTTTTATATTTCTCTCAAGAAGAACATCTTCATGTTAAAATGTTTAGTCTACTCCATAAAATATAAAATTAATTATAAGTTATAAGGCTTGATTGACAACAATAAACTACGATTCAATCTTACAGTAAACAAGACCTATAACATAATCCTTTTATACTTCTCTCAAAAAGAACATCTTCATGTTAAAATGTTTAGTCTACTCCATAAAATATAAAATTATGTAAAATAGTTATTACATTTTGATGTTAACTTAATATTTTCGTAAGTCATAAGGGTTGATTGACAACAATAAACTCTGTTTCAGTCTTAGAATAAACTTTGTTTCAGTCTTACAATAAACAAAATTTACAACATAATCCTTTTATATTTCTCTCAAGAAAAAGATCTTCATATTATAAAATATAAGATTATGTGATATAATTATTACAATTTGATTGTTAACTTAATATCTTCGTAAGTCATAAGGATTGATTGGGAACAACAAACTCTGTTTCAGTCTTATAATGAACAAGACTTACAATATAATTCTTTTGTACTTGTCTCAAGAAAAACATCTTCATGTTAAAATATTTAGCCTACTCCATAAAATATAAGATTATGTGATATAATTATTATAGTTTAATTCTTAACTTAATATCTTGATAAGTCATAAAAATTGATTGATAACAATTAACTCTGTTTCAGTATTACAATAAACAAGACTTACAACATAATCCTTTTATACTTCTCTAAGAAAAACATCTCCATGTTAAAATGTTTAGTCTTTTCCATAAAATATAAGATTATGTAAAATAATTATTACAGTTTGATTGTTAATTTAATATCTTCATAAGTCATGGGACTTGATTGACATCGATAAATTTTATTTCAACAGTAAACTTAGCTATTATTTCTTGTTTCTTTTAAAAGAATTCTATATCTAAGATTAAGCAATATCCTAAGTGTTTTTGAGGTTGACAATGCACCTTACCCAAAACATGGTGGAGAACATCAACAATTTGAAATCCTTACTTTTCTTAAACTTAATGCCAAAAAATAGGTTGTACATTTTTTTTATCTAATTACTCTTCTAGCAATTTTTTAAGTGTGTTTCTCTCGCAAAGAGCATGATCCAAGATAAAATATTTATAGCACTTAAGTTGTCTGGTCTTTTTGTTGTAAGGTACATCAGACACCTAATCAAACTCGTCTATGTCTCATCTACACTTTCAATTGCGTCTTCCCTGATAAACTTTTATTCATAGGAGTACTCATTGACTTGCATTCTTTCCTATGAAACTTTTTGAGAATTTTTTTAGCATACGAAAACTCATCTTAACTTTATTTAATCTCCATTATGAGAAACTGAGTAATCTAAAAGACTTTCATCATTTTCATCTTAAATTCATCAATTAAGACTACATTGTTTTCCAATACTAAAAGATCATTCACATAAAGAAAAACAATGATAATGTCAACCCTAGGATGTATAATGTAAAGAATGGATTCAAATACTCTTTTTAAAAAGGTTATCTTTAACAAATGATTGTCTATTATGTTGTATCAAGTTCTTAGAGCTTGTTTCAATACATAGAGTGTCTTCGTTAAAAAATAGAGATGCCTTCTTTCTTTTGAAATCCTTAAGGTTGCTCAACATAGATTTCTTTATTTCTTTATGCAAAACCATTAAAAAAATGTTTCAACTAATACAATGCAACAAATGTTTCTTAGCAGTCTACTCCGAAATTTGAGCATAATCTTTAACCATAAACCTTGCCTTATGCTTATTAATCCATTTGCATTTAGCTTGATTTGAAACACTCCTAAACCAAATTGCATTTATTAATCATCCACGATGCTCTAAAAAGAGGAAAAAGAGCAAAAAAGGAAAAAGAGCAACATCGATGCTCTAAATAACTACCAAACATACCATAATGGACGACGAAAAAAGGAGCAAATCCATAACTTTGAAAGGAACTCCGATGGATGAAGGCGTCGTTAATGACATGGTAGTAAAAAGAGAAAAAGAGCAACCTCGATGCTCTAAATAATTACCAAACATGCCACAATGCACGACGAAAAAGGGAGCAAATCCATAACTTTGAAAGGAACTCTGATGGATGAAGACGTCGTTAATGGCATGGTAGTCACCTGCCGAGACGATAAAAAATGTGTGATCGTCGATAGAAACTTAAACTCTGGTAATGGCAGCAATAGACAACAACGGTAGACGACGGCGTCGCCGGCAGCGGTAGATGGCCCTGCCGTCGGCAGCGGCGGATGTCCCCGCCGTCGGCAGCGGCGGATGTCCCCGCCGCCGGCAGCGGCGGATGTCCCCGCCGCCGGCAGCGGCGGATGTCCCCACCGCCGGCAGCGGCGGATGTAGTGGTAGATGCATCAGAAACTTTTACCTTAGAGGAACCTTATGCTTTGATACCATGTTAAATATAATGAAAATTATATATTGGAATTAATACCTTGTGTTAAATGCACACATAGAGTTCTCTATTTATAATAAAAGAAATATGGACTAAGCCCAAAATACAAATAAAAAATAATAACAAACTAACTAAAGATAAAAGATAAATGTAAAATAAAGATAATATATCTAAAAATAATCTACAAAGATTTCTTGTAATTAATGTCTTCTTATCTAATTTATCACACTTATACGAGACGGCAGTTTGTTGAAGGAGGAAGAAAACAATTGTTGTCACCATCATCTCCATTTTGTTAAAGGTCAAGACTAAGGTTTTTGGCCGGCAGAGTTTGTCATTCTATTATGTACAAGCGCAAATCAATAAACAAAGCAGACTCTATCCAAATGTCTTACACACAATGCCAGATATCTCTGCGAAATTTCCTTCACAGACAATTCATTGAATTCAAGGAGAGTACTACTCTACTACCCAACAAACTAGATCACAAAGCAATTAGCATTTGTTTACTTAAGCGAATTATGGTTTACAGAGTTAATTACAAGACTATGTAGTTTTTATTTCTGAAAGAGGAGATGGAATTGGTGAGCAACAGTAGCTTCTTTGATGTGCATGGTAGGATTGCTGACAAGCGAACAACGGGAGGATGGAAGGCGTTGTCCTTTATCATAGGTACTGCTGAGAAGTCATATTAATACTATATATACTACGTTGTTCAGTGTTCCAAATTTGACCTCTATGAGTGCAGTGTACGAGGTGATGGAGAGGTTGGCGTTCTTTGCAATTGCAGCGAACATGATGTCTTATTTGATTTATGGAATGAGTGAATCTCTTTTAGAAGCTGCTACTCACGTCACTTATTGGATTGGAGCTGCTTATGTGCCTACCCTCCTTGGAGTCTTTCTAGCTGATGCTTACTTGGGTAACTTCAGAACCATCCTACTTTTCTCTGTCATTTATGCTGTGGTATGTTCTTTTCTACATCCAATACAACAATTTTACAATTATTTTCATGAATAATATAATTACTAAAATTATTAAAAAAAAACTTTTAAAATAGGATATGTAAGGGAGTATAAAAGTTTATAAGGTGTCAAAAGATAATAAAAATATTTCTTCCATCTTTCTTCTTCATCTCCGCATAAACAAAAATTTAGACCTAATTCAAATTCTTTTACATTTTGTCTTTTTATTTATTATTAATGAACTTGTATTTCTTTACATTATTTTTTTTTTGTTATGTCAATATATATATATATATATATATATATATATATATATATATATATATATATCACTCTAAATTGTTTTCATGAAAACTGTGTTTGATTATACCCACTACTTTGGTAATATATATTGTTAAAGAAAAACAAAATTGCTGATTACTACATGGATTGTGCAGGAAATAAAAATTGATGTGTTTAATCATGGTGTATGATGCAGGGGATGATTTTGCTGACACTTTCCGCTTCTCAGGTACCTCTACAACAATGCCGTTTTAGGGCATGCAAAGTAGCAAGCCAAGGACCAAACCTTGTTCGTGGACTGTGCACTTGCACTCATTGCTTTGGGTACGGGTGGAATCAAACCTTGCGTGTCCTCCTTGGGGGATCATCAATTTGATGAGGGAGACCACAAAGAAGTTCTGATGAAACCCTTGTTTTACAAATACTTATTTTTCGCCATTAACGTCGGTGCCATCCTTGGAATTACGCTATTGGTTTACGCACAACAGGCTGTAGGATTTCGTTGGGGTTTTGGAATATCCGCAGGCGCAGCCATTTGTTCTATCCTTATCCTAGTTGCTGGTATTCCTTATTACCGTTTCAAAAAGCCAAAGGGAAGCCCTTTTACTAGGTTTCTTCAGGTTGTGGTGGCCTCCACCAGGAATAATCTAAATGGGGTTCATCTTACACTTACAAATGATGAAACTCTTCTCTACGAGGTCCAAACTACGGAGTCTGATATCGTTGGCTCAACCAAGCTTCCTCACACCCCACAATATAGGTTTGTTGACATGAAAATATTCTTTTTCATGAAGCAATTGATCTTAGGTTAACACACAAAAGATGGCAAAGGTTCTAGCTTGGTTCAGAGTATTATCGGGATAAGTTAACTGAACCGATTGTTGTGCAGGTTTTTTGACAAAGCAGCACTTATGGTATATGCTGATGACAAAAGCAACCGGTGGCGCATATGCACGGTGACACAAGTAGAAGAGTTCAAAACCTTCATTCGAGTCCTTCCGGTGTGGGCCTCCACCATCGCTCTCTCTCTGTCCTACGCTCAGCTCTTAACCTTCTTCCTGGGCCAAGCCAATGTCATGGACCGAACACTTGGTGGCGGCTTCAAAATTCCCACAGGTTCTGTCCCTGTCTTCAGCGCCATCACTCTCATCCTCCTACCCATCTACGAGAAACTCATTGTTCATTTTCTCCGCAACCTCACCGGCCACCACCGCGGCATCACATCGCTGCAGAGGATAGGCGTAGGGCTGTTCGTCTCGGTCTTCGCCACGGCTTCTGCGGCGTTGGTCGAAATGAAAAGACGGAACTACCCGTTGGAACCGTACAGCATGATGAGTGTGTTCTGGTTGCTCCCTCAGTTTTTTTTAATGGGCACTGCTGAAGTTTTCACGTACGTGGGGAAGTGGGAGTTTTTCTACGATGAAGCCACTGATGGGACAAGGAGCAGTATCAGTGTGATGTGCCTTTGTGAGATTGGGATCGGGAGCTGGTTGAGCACTGCGCTGGTGAAGATCATTGAAGCTGCGAGTGGTGGACAAGACAAAGGGTGGAAGGCTTCCGTGGGATACGAATCGAACACTGAAACGAGAGGGATCTAGTATATAGGTATGGGACTATCCAATAATAATTTAAAGAAATTAATTTGGCTATTCACATAAACAAATGCATTTGCTTTTCGGTAGCCTAATTCATAAGAACTCCATGGTTAAACATGCTTAACCAGGAGTAATTTGGAATGTGTGACTTTCTGAGAGCCTAGCCTCTCAGTACGTTATGGTTCAAGAACGAACTAAACGGAAACTGGTGGACATGTGACACCCGAACACTGACCTAGAATAATTTGAGATGGATAACCTACACACTAGAAAGCCTCGTATTTTTACAAGAAGTAAAATTCAAAAGCTCCTCTAAATTTGTTTTCAAAATTTTCGTCACGAATAAAAGTTATTTCACGAAAAAAAAGTTATTTTCTTTAAAATACGCTTGGCCTAAGTTCCTTTTTTTTCAGAAAAAAAAAATTCAAAACAAGTTGGACTAAATACTATCTTAAAATATATTAATGAACTAGCATATATATAAAAAAATATTTTTATTTTCCTGATTCTCCCAGTAATTTTTTTCCACGCATTTTCTCAAACTCGTAATTTGATTTGAGAAATATATAGTTTTATTTATTTAAGGAAAATATAGTTAAAGAATATATTATATACAAAATAATTTATTTTAAACTAATTTTTAAAAATATGATAATACTCTTTTAGTATTAAATAAAAGTCGTTTTACTTTTTTTATCAAATATTTATAATATAAAGCCTAGGCTAGCAAGTTTCACTTTTCAATTAATATACTTCAAGTATAAATTATTTGTTCAACTTTTAACTCAATTAATTATAAGTTCTTTTCCCAAGTAATAACGGTTATCAATTAAGCGAGAGTTTAATGAAATGGGATGCGCTTTTTTCCTCACATGCAAAAGTATAAATTTCGGTGGGTGTAAGGAATATCATTCGGGGTTGATTTTTGGATAAATATATTTATGGGCTATTTTCTTCTCTCCGCTGCCTCTAAAAAGAAAAACTGTTGCTCCAAAATTACTTGAGGAACAACTTTATTATTATGAAATATTGTTAACACAGCTAATTTTAAAACAACTACAATGTTAAGTGAGAGTCTAGGTTGAAGGATTGATAATTTTAAAATATATTTGTTTTGACTTTAAGTCTGCATAGTCATATCGTTAGAGTTAATTATCATACATACGAGGTATTGTTTGTTTTGAAGTCTTGTCTGTCATAATTTTATTCTTAAAAGACACATTAATAGTGGATGGAAAAAAATATTTAAATTGCTTTAAATTTTGACTCCTAAGCGATGTAAGACTATTTATGTGCGATAGGAATATAAGTCTCCTAGTCGAGGCCTAATGGAAATGTCTGGTCATCTCCAGTGGAGGGTTTAAGGAACCCGTCGTATACAGATGTGAGGAAAAATCCACCTGCAAAAAGTTCTCTAGTGCATACTTAAGTCAGTAAAAGAGTTGGTGTGTTGAAAGTTCCATATCGACTAGAAATATAAGGTCAATTTATAATATATATGTGGTTACAAACATCACCTTACAAGTCAGTTTTATGGGGTTAAGTTAGGCTTAAAGTCCACTTTTTAACATGGTATCAAAGTCAGGTTAGAGCCTATCCTAGTGATATTTGTTGTTTGTTGGGCATGTTGTTCCATCCGCTATCGGACCACCCATTAATTTCTAGTCTCATGCTCGAAATGTATATACCTTGGCGTGAGGGATGTGTGTTGGAGGTCCCGTATCAACTAGAGATAAAGGCCAAGTCCCGTATCAACTAGAGATAAAGGCCAAGTCCCGTATCAACTAGAGATAAAGGCCAAGTCCCGTATCAACTAGAGATAAAGGCCAATTATGAGTATATAAGTGAGTGGAAACCTCACCTTACAAGCCGTGGAGTTGAGTTAGACTTAAAATTCACTTCTTAACAGTTGGATATTCTAAGTATGTAATAACAATATGAGTTTTCAATTTATAAAGAGTTAATTATGTTTTTAGTCCTTTAACTTTAAGTGAAAATTGAAATTAATTTATCCTCAAAACTTTGGATCAATTTAGTCCCAAATCTTTAGAACAACATAAATTTAGTCATTTTAACCAAATTTTATTAAGTTTATTATATGTTTCAAACACATTTTTTAGTTAATATTAAAGTGAAATGTATCGAACAGTATAAACAACGCAAATATTACCGTAAAAACGCGTTTGAAAAACGTCAAATAAACCTAACAAAGTTTAGTTAAAAAGATTAAATTCAAATATTTTTAAAGTTAAAAGACTAAATTAAGTCAAAATTTTGAAGGACTAATTTTAATTTTCACTTACGAGACAAAAATATATTTAACTTATTTATAAATTATAAGCTTAAACATGTAAAATCAAAGGCTTTACATCATTGCAACTGGGGTAGATGCGAAATATCTTATGCATTATTATTTAACATGAAAATTCACTACAAATACTAGCTTGATTCAGTATTGCTGAGATAAGGTCTACTTGATATAAATCTGTCTTTCTTGATAAAGTACTATCCCTATTTATAGAGTCTTGAAGTTCTATATTATTTATGTGATTTAAATAGAAAATATATCTATTAGAGACATCTTACTAAAAAAAATATTTAATAACTATTAAAAAATATAATAAAACGAGATTTAGTAATGTATATGGGTATGTACAATATTAATCACCTAAGATATAAACCTATCATATTTTATAGTTGATGCGAAGGATTAAAGAAAAAAGATATAAGCTGATCTATAATTATATATATATATTATACATTCTACACAACATCGAACAAGTAAAAAGGATTTTATTTTCGTTTTCATTTTCTTTCTAGACTAAACATACCATAAGCAAGAGTAGGAGTTGAGTGGACTTTTAGCAATTATTCTCATAAAACTTTCTAATAACCCTTTTTTATTCAAAATTATAGTTTAGACAATATATCTTCAATTTATTCAATTGGAGAATTGATAATTGGAATACAATTTTCCCTTATAATAGGAAGTAAACAAAGTAGCCAGCCATCTAAGCTAGTGTGCTCAGTCAAAAGAGATATTGTATGAAAATATATTTGATCGAATTGATGAGGACATAAAGTGAAGGGATGGGATTGCAAGCTTCCTCAGAAAAGGAAAAGCATCGACGGGTAAATGATAAAGTCAATAAAGTAAACTTTCATAAAAAGGAAATTGCTCGATATATATGATCATGGACATCTTAATGATTCAGACCCTATAAATAAATATATCATTGATGCACCTGGGGATCTGCTAAATAAACACAAGTGTCATTCCTGTACATAAATTATACCTAGAATTTTGTCAATTTGCCAGTGTCTTCACAGGAATTAACGATGAGATATTGGATTTTAGTCTGATGGATTCATCTTCCAAACACATTATTATCTAAAACTCCTTGCCTTCTCCTGCTTGTCACGTTTCTGTGTCTTGTCATGTGCATGCAATAGACACATAATAGAGACAATGTAGAGTAGTGCAACTGTGCCAACATGATATACTAATTATTTGATGCAAACTTAATTAATTATCCATTTACGAACTTAATGAGAACACCTCAATTATTAATGTTAATTGAGTTGCTACAAATTAGAAAATGAATGACGGACGGTCGGCCATTGGTACGTAGTGGGTTTTAGTTATTTGTGCTTGGGATTATGCCAGCATGCACCTCACTCACTAAAATGGTAATGGTGCTGCTAAACTTGCGCAATGATGAGAAATATAGAAGATATTGATTAAACCCGACCGAAATGATGATTCCGTTTGAGAGTGACTATTAATATTATCATGGCTTATCGAATGTTGATGCTTGCTTAGGCTGCTTTTGAGACAAGGTGACGGAGAATATATTGCATGACTTTCTTTCCGTCTCTGTCATGATCATCTCTAGCATTACCTAGGAGACAACTGAGCATAGAGCTGAAATTAAAAATCTGCTTTGGTAAATCAAACCATTAATTAACATATAAAGCATATGGGATTTCGATCTTTGAGGCCACTTTTACGTGACATCCATCATTGTAATGATTCCCATGAAAAACCTCATTCTAAATGTCCTAGAAAGAAAGCATGTGAATTAACCAAAAGAAAAGAAAGAAAAAAAAAAAAAAAGATGAAAGGCCTTCGTACACACACAAGCTTCCTGACATAAAGTAGTAATAATGTATCACTGGTATCATTTTCTTCTTTTTCTTTTTCCTTTTTCCCTCCCAGAAAATGGTGCCCCAGCAGCACGAAGTCATGAATCTCTTGATCACACGTTCTCCGTAGATGAAGGGAGGAGAAGAGGCTGAGTGAGTGATGTTTTGGCATGGCTTGCGGATCTGATTCCACTGTGTTCTGGGGTGGACGTAATCGCAGCCTGTTCCCTTGCAAACTTTCTCTCTTCGTTTTTGCCCCACAACACAAAGTACAGTCCCACAACGATCAACACTGCTCCTATGATCCTACACCACAGATTCCACTCACAATCAAAATTATAATTCCAAGGGACTTTTCTTTTTTTCGCAATAAAGTAGTGTGTACATGCGTAAAAGATAAACCAAAAAGAGACACGGCACCTTCCATTCTATTAAAAATCTTAACACTTTTTTAACCCTCTAGACTGCGGAACAATAAAAGATGTTCCTTCGGATTCCTTAGCCTTTTCTAAGTCGAGTCAGTTTTCGACCAAGCTTCAACCTCAACGTACCTAAGCTCCAGCTTACTTGTAGTTTAGTGGGTTTTCGTTTGTCGTTTAATAAGTGGTCCTTGTTAAGTGATTTTTCCATTCTTAAGCATGTGAAATGAAAAAAAATTAAACAAGGTTAGTGATATGAAGAGCAGAGGCAATAGGACGAACCCTCCCAAGTAGAACTCTTCGCCTAAAGCAAAGGAAGCCATAATAGCGACAACAAGAGTTTGAACAGGTTGATACACTGCAACGAACACAGGGCCACCTCTGTCGACGCACCATGTCTGAACAGCGAAGGCAATTCCAGATGCCACTACTCCCTGCAATGCATAATCCAAATTTTTGTAACATTACAATTATCTTCACACGCCTACCCTCAATTATATATATCTCAACAATTATTGCACAAATATCATTCATCCTTTCACCACTCCATCCAATACAGACAACTATATTGCACTAAATTTAATTTAATTTTCCATAATTAAAGCGACCAACTCTGTGCAGTTTCTATAAAAAGAGGCTGGCCCCACGTGGTGATACCTTTGCATGGTATTTAATTCTTTACACGCTTTACGTTGATTTAAAAGCAGAAAATTTATACAAAAAATAACTAATGGATTTGTAATTTTGAAAAGAGAAGTCTTTATGTAAAAGCTAAAGGACATAAAATGATAGACCGTTTATTTATGTAAGAATAAAGCGAATAAATACTTTTTATTAGAAAACTAAAACAGGTAAAAGTGAAGAAGAACGTTTTAAAATGTCAAGTGGATGTTTTAAATAATAACATTACTTTGAAAAAAAAAATAATTTTGATCATAATTCAAGTTTATAACTCTTACTTTGATGTGTAAGAATGACTTTTTTTCATTCATTAAAATTTGTTTTCTTTCTTTTATTGAAAAAGTGAAGGCGTGCCCTATATCAGAAGTGGGAAAAATATGGGAAGCCAATATTAGGTGGTGGTTGAATGAAAGTATTATATATATATATATATATATATATATATATATATATATATATATATGGTGACTGACCGCATAGATGATGGTGAAAACTTCTCCACCAGATTGGAAAATCCAAGCCTGAGCATCTCTTTCAACGATGAGAGCAATGACGAAGAATTGTATGAGGCCAAAGAAACATGTATAGGAAGTGAGAGAGAGGCGAGCAGGGTACTTCTTGATTACAGGTGCTTGCAACACAAGCCAACCAGACCAGGACAAGCAGTGTCCTATGAGATAAAGGCACCCGAGGGTCCAGTTCTTTCCCTTTGCATCTCCCAGCGAGAGTGAACCAAAGTCAATTACTGGGCTAGCGTTCAGTGGTGGAATTGGGCTATATATTGTTGGACCCTTGTATAGGGTAATCACCGATGCCCCAGCCACACAGAATACTGTTCCCGCAACCTTCGCTATCCCATCCTTTCGATTCAGCCGAACTTGCTCTATCCTGAAAATACAATATCATCTCGTATAACTATGCAAACCCTGACTAAGCCTCACGCATGAATATTATATATTACAGTAAGTAACTATATCAATATCTAAGTATCTCTGTGTGTGTGGTGGCGGTGCAACAATTCATTAAGGGCTTGCCTGAATATGGCTGCCATCAGAAATGTAATGGCTGGGACAGAGTTTTGTATCGCCGATGCAAAGGTCGGTGATGTGTTGTCCAAACCAAGCAAGTAGAAACCTTGGTTCGCAGTAATCCTGTGTAATGAAAAAAAGTATTATTATTAATCAAGCACAAGACAGCGGATAATCTCTGCTTATATATAGATATATAGATAGAAAATTAATTGGACGTGATCTGAAAATTTTACATACCCGACAAGCGCCAGAAGAAAGAACTGTAAGAGGAAGTTTAAAGTAATGGCAGGCCTCTCCTTCCTGGACAAAGAATAAACAAACAGCTGGTGAGAGAGACAGATGATTGTATATAGTATATATGGGATTAATTAATTGGTTAGTTTTGTTATGTTATGATAAGTTATGTTAGAGAAGGTAACAGTGACTAACTTTTCCAAGAAGTAGGCAAAAGGAAGGAGCAGGAATAAGGCAATAACGTTGCGGTAGACTGGGAAAACAAGTTTGCTAATGCCCATGTTAAGGGCAGCTCGAGAGACGACGTGGAATCCGGCGTAGCCAAACTGCAGGGCCAACATGGCCGCATGCAGCTGAACCCGTTCCGGGACGGAGCACCACATTCTGGTGGAAGAGGAGGCTGAGGCAGAATCAGGCATTGAAGAGTAATATATATGAAGTAATAATAATTGAGAGCTAGGTAGGTGGTAGCTTAGCTTGGGTTGGTTGTGAAAGAAAGTGAAGGAAGTGGTGAAGGGGAGAGGGAAGAGTAAGGATATAAATATAGGGAGGAGAAGAAGCAATGGGATTGGTGTGACCCACAATCAGCCTAAAAAGGCGTTATGTCAACTGTTGTTAGCCTTAAAATGTTTTTGTTTGTCTCCCACATTCTTTGCTCCATTCCACCCTCTCCTTGGCTGACAAGACAACCCTCACCACACTTGCTTTGAAATTAAACATGAAATTGAAAAGGAGGAAAAAGGAAGAGTGATGAGGGTGTGAGGTCAGATCAGGTGTGTGTGTGTGTTTGAGCGAGCCAGAAATTATGAGAGAGAGAAAGTGAAGTGAAAGAGATTAGTATATATGTATGAGTCTAAGAAATTAAGATGGTTGGGGTTTGACACCATGCGAATAATGATTATTGTTTGTTGAGGAATGAATGAATGAATGAATGAATGAATGGCTGAGCCGCCATTGATAGATAGCGCGCACGAGTGGAGTGGTGGATGCCCCATGCGGTTGCCTAAGAACCCCACCACCACACTCCCCCACCCTTCAATAATACCTTATTACAGAGAGTGTGCATTTTATTATACCATGACCAGTCTAAAGGAAACTCTGCCATTATAAAATTCTGGAAGCCCTGCCATATGCATAAATATATGCAGAAATATTTTGCAGCTACTTCCTCCACTATACTCAAAAGGAAGATAATGAAGTGTTCCCACTCCCAAAGTTACCATAATATGCGGATTCGTTGTTCAAATCATCCCCTTAGCTTTAACAGACATAATGTCGCCCCTCCCACCCCTTTTAAAAACGCACCACCCTCACCCATTTTTCTAACCTCTTCTTATTTGCACCTCCTTAAATTTATGAAATCGTGAATGATATGCATGAACTAGAAAAATAACACATAGATAATGTAACATATTTCATTTAGGTATCCATTTTACTATTTACATTACTTTTTTTTTTCATTTTAATATTTTTTCTATAACTCCTCGAGACTTTGCTAAAAGTTTAATGGATAAGAAAATTTTATGAAAATTTAAAATGTTTATGATAAAACATGAGAAAAATAAATTTTCATTAAAAAAATTGGAAAAATAATGATAATTTAATGATATAATGTATAATTAAACATTTACACAATAAATAGAATTAACAGTAAATATTATACTGAAAACAAAAGTGTGTTGATGGAGGATATTATTAACTTTTAGAATGGAAAATGTTTTTTTTTTCACTACTTGCATTGCTTCTGTTGACAATCCACTTTTAAAAATATATTGATCATTCAAAAAATTAACTATTGTATTTATAAAAAATATTAAAAAAGAAATAATAGATGTAGAATGTATGTAAAAATTTGTTAATAATACCTTTTATAATATAAGCAAATGTGAATTTGCCTAACGTTTGTTCCGCCAAGTATTTTCAAAATTTGTAAAATTAAAGTTATTTATATTTACTAGTTTTCATTATTAAAGAGGATATTAAGATAATATGATATAAAAATTTGCTTCTAGTTCAAGAAATACCAAACTAATATACATTCAATAAATTCAGTTTTTTCAATTCAAAATCTTAATTTTTCTTTTCACTTAAAATATTTGACTGTATACTTAAATATTATTTCCAATTCCCGTTTTTTTAAGTATGAATCTCCAACTATATTACAAAGTCCTCTTCAACTCAAAAGTGGAGTTACGAGAATAGTTATTTAATTGGGAATTATTATTTTAACACCTAACAAATTTTTACACACATTTTATATTTATTATTTTACTTTTTAATTTTTTTATAAATACAAAAATTAACTTTTTAATAAGTATAATACCTTTTTAAAATTGGATTGTGTGACATCCGGTCACTGACGAAGGCGGAGAGTGATCGTATGCGAGAGACACAGAGTGCAGCTCCTGACAGGCTTCCTATGGAAGAGACACATGGACGAATCGAAGATACACCAGAATGGGAAGGATCTAGAAACTCTATAGGTATGAGACTATACAGTTAAAGGATAGCTTAAAGAAATTGATTTCACTATTCATATCAACAAATATATTTGCTTTTCGATAGTATGGAAGCAGTTAACGTTCCTGTAAGTTGTCGGGCGTTAGATAATCCAAATTATTTTAAGTAAAATTAATTGAATTTAAAGATGTAAATGTGTGAGCTGAGGAGATTTGATGTTTTAAAACAGAAAATAAAGAGAGTGACAGGCATGCTGTTCTACTAATTGCATTATATGATAAAAGCTGTAGATGCAGCAAACTAAGAGGAACGCTGATCTGCCTCTGACTCACCCTGCACGGACCCAGTTGGACTCGTAATTGCTTTTCCTTCAACTTCTTTCCTTTTCGATGGAATGATAGATTGATTTAGTGATAAAAAAAAAGAATTATACGTTTAATTTTTCGGAAATATAAAATTAGTTTAAAGAATTTAAAAGAGATAAAAAGAGAAATTATGAATTTAATTCTCTCGTTAACTTAAGAAAAAATAAATAAAACTTTCATAACTACGCACCTTACACTCACTCATATTTTTTCTTTTTCTGCATCTCGCCTTTTCTTACATACTTTCTTGTAGGTAATAATGTGGTTTCATTCCTATCGTGTTTTCACTTTATAAAAATACCTTAAATTTCTTAATATTTTAAAAAACGGATTATGAAAGTATATTTGCTCTAAAAGGTAAATTTTGAAACTTCCTTGTTCCTTTTTCTGACGTGGGGAGCGATTCTCAGAAATTACGCATGTAACTTGCTGAAAGGATTGACACCGTGCACGCACATAAAAAAAAAGATGTAACTTGCAAGGATTATTGATTTATAAAGTGTGACGCCAACACTACATGTGCATAGGGAGTACAAGTGGCAAACTATGCAAACAGTTGTGGTCCAAACCTATGTAATTTTTTCTTTCCTTTTTAATTATTAATCAACCATAAGAGATTGGTTGAATTAACCATAAATATTATCATAAATATAATTAATTTTAAATTTATTTGTTTATTAGTTGAGCTACATATTCTTTGGGTAATCTGAACATATAAATTAGGATATTTTTGAGTTGATATTTTTGGATTAATCATTTTATTAATGGTCGATCACTTTGATCGAGTTGAAGAATGATTGTCAATAATACTTAATTAATAATAATCACGAATTAATAAATTAATGTTCATTAAAGTATTTGTTTCAAAATTTATAAGTGTATTAAATCGTACAAATATAGAGTGGATAACTCCACATATTGTTTCTCATATAAACTTGTGTTATTGAAAAAAATTATGTTTATTTACTAATTAAGACTAACAATTTTAAAAGAATGAAAATGGTTTATGTGTATGAAATAAATCTAAATCTGAAATAACAATAAAAATTATGAAATTATTATATGGTAAAGACTTTATGCTAATTAGATTTCATGCATCAAATCAATGTGAAAAACATTAAACAATATAATTATAATTCTTACTTTAACATTTACACCACATATAACAAGGGTTAATGTCTTAAAGACTTATTAATAAGAACTCTAATGTAGTAAACTTTTTCTTATTAAAAGTTCGCATTAAGCATTAAATTTGAATGTTAAGAATAAACTATGATAAACTCTATCTTTAGATATTCAATCAATTAATTGTTTTATTCTAATATAGGTTGTAACATTGTGTCTATCCAAATATGTAATCAATCAATTCATGTAGTTAAGATCGAGAATAAAAAACAAGAATTAATGAAAAAAAAATATATTAAATAATAAAAATCACAAATATTGAAAATATATTATGTTCAATCTTTTGAATAACGGAGTTAATTACTCCTATACATTTTGAATACTGAAAAAGAATAATGATCAATTTGGCTAGCCTCCAGAATGAGTTTCCACCCTTTAGGATTAGTTTCCAATTCCTCAAAATGGTTTCTCTTTTTAACTCTATATTTAAAGACTTTTATAACTAGAATCACTATGAGATTTGTACTTCATCATTATAATTGAAGTAATAAAATCTGTTAAGAATTGATTTGGTTGAGATATTATTCAATATTCAATTATTTTCATTTATTTGATTTTTGTAATTAAAATAACCCATGTTGATAATTGACTGATTTTATTGAGATATTTTTTAATCTTTAATAATTTTCATTTTTTCTGTACAATATTTATACAAATAATAATCAAATATTTTTATTTTCTAATTTATTAAATAAAAATATTAATTATGTATACAATAATAATCAAAATGTCAATAAAAGATAAAGTACTTAAATCAAATAAGAAACACGATAGTATGATTGAATAAAAAAAATATGTAAAAGTCCATAAAATGTAATAGTTTTAATGTATGATTGTTGACATACATGTGTTATAGAATTTAATATTTTTCTGATCGGTTAGTTATTAACTTTAGCATCATAAAATCTTTTTTTTTATTTCTAACAATAATTATAATTCCATCGTTAACTTGCACAATTAGCTATATTGTGTGAACTAATCATAGTTATTAAGTCCTCAAACTAATTACAAGTACTTAGTAATAAAAATTAATTCATTAGTAGCATTTCTTAATTTTATATTTTTATTTTATTTTATTTCCTGGATAACGTTTCTTAGTATTTTCGGTTCTTGTATTTATTTTATTGTCCGCAATGGTATGCTTTTTCTTATAAAGTAAAAATTAATGACTTGTAATTTTAGTATGAGAGCATAACTACGTTTCATTCATTCTAGTAAATTGTGTTTTTAATCTCTTATTTATTCAAACTAGTTAATAATGTCAAATTCGTAGATTATCATTTCACATGAATTTTTTAGAATTTTTACATTGACTATAAGAAAATAGTCATATAAAAATATTTGTTACATTGGCTTTTAGTAATTTAAAATGCGACTTTTTAAAAGGAATCAATTACTTTTATTAAAAAAAGTGAACTTTTAACAAAATGTTAAAATAACCAATTCAAAAAAATTATGATGAAAATTATAAATTGATTAAATTTACATATATAAATTAAAAAACATATATAAAAGAAAACAGTAGTTGCTCATAAGGTTATAAAATCAAGGTAAAATACATAATGTTGGATCCAAAGCTGCTCCTTTATATAAATGAAACCTCCGGTTGGCAGCAGCTCCAGAGTTATTTTCACGTCATTGGATTAAACGGAACGGTAAGAATTTAAGAAAGATAACAAAAGAATGATAAATGTTTGCGTTGGTTGTTGTTTTCCTACTATGAATTTCTGCCATGCAATTTCATTGTTATAGAAGTGAGATGCATGTTTTCTCTCTAACAGGACTAACTAATAAAAACATTAGAAACCAAAAACTTTAAACAAAAATAGAGGTTAAAAGCAATTTTTCTTAAAAGTTTAGAAAATAAATATATTTAACGTTAAATTTTTAAAAAAATTCAAGAGTTTTGAATTAGTTAAATGAAAATTTATATTTGAAAATAATCGAATTCATTGACTCTTCTTTTATCGAATATAACTTTGATTCAATACAAATTAAATTAAAGTTTGAATTAGTAAATACGGACTGGGATATATTCCTATTTAATAAACCCTTTCAATCAAATTTATGATTCAGTAATTTATTTTAGGTTAAGTGTCACAATTTTCTTCAATTTTTAACTAATTATTTTATATTTTAATTTTAAAAATTTGAAGCTGGTAATTCAACATATAAAAATTTAAAAAAAATATCCATTTCTACTAAATTTAGACTAAACTCAATTATTCATCAAAATACACCATAAATAAATTATATTCCCAACCTATAATTGTAATAATAATCTTTCCCAAATCTAATTCTGTTTGTCAATATTTTAATCATAAGCTGAACCTAAAATCAATAATAATGACAGATTAGAAAAATAAAAGCCAAGAAAAGGGCTAAATAAATATGAAATCAACTTGATAAAAGTTCAAAAAAGAAAAGACTACTCCCAAAAAAATTAAGACCGCCTCAGAAAAAAAAAAACTTAAAAAAGGCAATAGAAGTAAGGATTTCTCTTAATTATTTATTTTAAATCACACTTGAGCTCAATATCTTAATGATAAACTATCAGTAATTATCAACACTAATATTACTTGTTGAATTAAATATGGGATATTTATCAATTGATTATTGAGCTACATAAAATAATTTAATAATACATTTCGATCTAAAACCCAAAAATAATAAGTTTTTGAGTTTTTTCGCATTTATTTTATTTAATTTACTATTTTTATATAATATCATGTCTAACTGACACTATGAATATCAAAAAGGAAAGAAGACGATATGGAAAAAAGAATGCTAGAACACATTAATAACACTCGTGTTCCTCTCTACTAGTCAAATTTCTAAGTATAATTTTTATGTTTTGGTCCACTTGTAGATATAAAGTTTTGAAATTTGAATCAAATAAAGTCGTTACATCATCCACTCTAAATTATCATTATTTATATAACATTATATATTGATTTTTATTCTCCACAGTTTACCCTTCTTCTTGTATTATCATGTTATTTTATGTTATTTATACTTTCTATAGTGTTGCAGGTTTAGGAAATAATTATAGATAATTGTGTTATGTTTACACTTGTATGTTTCATTTTGAGATAGTTGTGTTTTATGAACTCTTTATTACATTTATTTTTTAAATATTTTGGAACGATTAATTAATTATTTTAATTATATATACTAATTTACAATTATAAATTAGATATTTGTAGTTGCAGAATCTTATAATTAACATTTACATATTATTCATAAAATTATAATATATCATATACATATTTTATATTCCTATATCATGCTTAATTATGTTTACATTAACGAAGTTAAATCAAATGTAAGTTTTGATTAAATTAATTTTTCCCATTTATCTGGATCAATAAATAGATAAGTGAATATAATTAATCCCTATCTAGTCAAAACTAAAAAAATAGCCCTTGATTTTTTTAAAGTAGCTATGATCATTAAATAGTGTAATCTTCACTATGTATAGTTGCATCTAAAATTAAACATTTCCACATTGTTAAAAAAAACAACTTACCTATTATATCCTCATAAACACTCTCTGAAGATATTTATTATATATTTGAGTATTTTTAATTTTAAAAGAAGTAAATACATGTTAACAAAGCTTTCAGCTAATAAAACGCATGCACATATATCATATTGATCTAAAATTCAATAAAAAAAAAGTAAAATAAAAAGCAATAATCAAACAATAGCAAGTTGTTGATATTTGTATTTATTTTAAAAATAATATATGACCGTAACTTTGATGTATATACAAGATGTATAAGATGCTTTTAAACTAATACCATTGTAGTAAATATAATCTAAGTTAAAGATTATAATTTTGAGAATAAATAATTCAATTAAAACTGATTAAATAAAGTAATAATTGATATAAATCCTGTTGCATATACATATAATGGAATATTCTTTACAAAACGTGTAGATGACTAACGAAAAGTATATATTTTGTTGACGGAAATAAATATTTTTTTTCTTGAAGGGTACTTTCAAGTATATGTTTAGTTGTTAGAATTTCCTAAGCTACCAGAACTTTTGACTTTCCCTACAGAGTGGGTCAGATGCACCAATTATCTAAGATAGACAAAAGTGTTGTATCTATTGTAAAGCAAACATAATTCTCAAATAAAAAGTATTATTACGATGAAGGTGGTTGCCACATTACTAACCTTTGATGGCAACAAATTACAATTGAGGTTTCCTTTTAGGCTCTTCTGCTCATCATTCCTTTTCAAATCTCTATTATGCACCTAAAAATTAAGGTTCAGTGTTTGAGCCACTTTTTTCATGCATCAACCCTACAAACAATAAACATTAGTCACAATTTGTTAGTGCAATAACAGTTCTGATTCTATGTTAAAAATAAATTTTAAATCTAATTTAATCTTACAAAACAGACCTGTAAAATAAAGTTTGAATTTATTTATATACTATAATTTGACTTTATCTCTAATCGATGTGAGACTTTCAACAAAAAAAATGTAAAAAATATGTTAGAGAGTTAAAATATATTGTAAATGAGGTGTAGATAGATAGGTATAATAGTAAGTAGTGGAAGAAGTTTGCATGGGAATGGAATATATGAGAAGAGAAGTGGAAGTAAAAATTGAGATATGGAAGATGACTAAACGTAAGTGAGCAATGAATGCAACCGTGGAAAGCACATTGATGAAGTTTGGTTGTGGTTGCGTCAAAGCTTTCTCTCACACACAGCTTTCAACATCATGCATGTTGGGGCATAGCAGAGCATGGTGAGGAATAGCTTCGCTCCCATCAATTCAACTCGTAATCGATTTTATTCCTTATTTTTCAACATTTTAATCATCAACATTTTTCAATATCCATGCTATATTTACAGTCAATGGATATCATGTGCTTCCTATAACATTATTATTGCCTTCTAATAATAATGTATTCTCGTTAATGGGCGGCATGCATGCACACCATCGCTTTCATCATTACCTTCCAATAACTTATAAACCATCGTCTCCAAACTCCGTTAACCTCAATTAGTTACTTAAATTATTTCTTCATCCCTTTCCATTATTAATTATTTATTTTTCTTCTTTTTTTCTTTTAAATATTTTTCATTTTTTTATATATTAATGTTAGTGTCAGTTAGAACTTGATATTATATAAAAATAGTAAATTGAATAATATATATGTGAAAACATTCTGAACCTATTATTTTTGGGTTTTATTGTGTCGGAAAGGTAGTATAAATTTCTTTATGTAATTAAATAGTCAATCAATCAATATCTCTCCATATTTCCCCTTCACATTATTCAACAAGTAACATTGACCAGGGGAATTGATTGGGAAAGATTATCACAATTGATATCCTTTGAGAATACAATTTAGTGATGGTGTTTACTTTGAGGAACCATTGAGTTTAATATGAATGATTGGATTTGAGACATTTAACTGAGTTTGATTGAAAGGGTTTAAATAAGAATTTATCCACGTCTATCTTTACTAGTTCAAACTTTAATTTAATTTGTATTCATTCAAAGTTATACTGGATAAAAGGAATAATTAAGGAATTAATTTATTTTCAAATATAGATTTTCATCTAACTAATTCAAAACTCTGAAAACTTTTACTGTGGAATTGTCTTTCCGTGCGTTGTCAAATATAACGGAGACTTAACGCATCGGTCGTTGTAATATAGTGGTGAATATTCCCGCCTGTCACGCGGGTGATCCGGTTCGATCCCCATCAACGGCGAGTGTTTTATAAACTTCTACAATAAATATATATTATGATAATTATATTATAAGCTGAAAATCCTTCATAACCTGGTCGTTGTAGTATAGTGGTAAGTATTCCCGCCTGTCACGCGGGTGACCCGGGTTCGATCCCCGGCAACGGCGACTTATTTTTATTTTTAACCTATTTAAATGAATAACTGATTCACTAGCTCAAATTCAATTTTGAAGTTACTGTAAATATTATTTTGAAAATATATACAACTTCTGTATATATCAACAATATACTATTGTTTGATTATTGTTTTCTACCTTTATTTTTTGTAGAATTTTAGACCAATATGAAATATGTACATGCGTTTTAACAAATAGGTTGTTAACATACATTCAGTCTTTTTTTAACAATGTGTAGAATTTTGATTTTCGATCATGCAACTATGTATAAATAGTTAAGATTAAATCATTATTACCATTAGAAAAACCAAGTGCTTTTATTTTTTAGTTTTGACTATTAAGCTCAGAATTAATTATCTTTACATTTTTGTTTTGCATTTTTCATATTTTAACATTTATTTATTTTATTGTCTCTTTACTTTATGTTTAATATGAACCCTACATGATATGATCGTCCAACTTAAACATAAAGAGATATTAAGAGATGGAAATTATGAATTAGTACTTCAGACAACAAAAACAAGGATTTTCCAGCCTTAGAAGTTAGAATGTAGTTGAAAATATCGATCCCCACAACATGTGTTTGGATGATGCGTTCATTTTCTTCATTGCTTTTTAGTTTTGGAGTTTTGCGCGAAAAGGTTAAGCCATCTTCATCAGGAACACCGTGCCTCTAACTTTCCCACTACCAACATTATTTATTAATAATAATATTATTATTATTATATATAGTTCAATTTTAATTAAAATATTCTCCACAATTTCAACATCGTTTAAAACTCGAATTAAGGTAATCTATATTTATAAATACTTTTGTGTCTTAATTTTACTTGTGAAAAACCATAACAACTAATGGAGAAAAAAAGAGTCCATTCAACTTGCTCCTAAAATGTATTCCAATTTCTGTTGAAAATATGCATAAATATTTAAAAAATGAAAGCAAGAGAATTTAAATTTCAAATATTTTAAATTTCCTTAAAATTTTATAATTACTAACCTTAAAATTTAATTTGATATTTGTGAATATGATTAGCTAGCACTTGAAATAAGTTGTTTGTGTAATAAGCCCGTAACCTAAAAAAAAGTGTAATGTGATGTGTTTTTGTGTTAATTATTTCCAAGTTTTGACCATACAATCTTTTGGCGATGATTACGGAAAGAGTTGAAATCATATTCTTCCATCTCAATATGACAAAACCCACTTTTTTCAAAAAAATCTCACTTTTTCCATATCTATTAACTGTTTTTCAGAATGAGTTAAAACCTAACTATTATTAGTATATAGATAACGAGAGAGAACAATTGTAAATTTAGTAAATTAACTTTATTTTTTATTAATTAGCTTCAATATACATTTAAAGTAAAGGAAATCCTACTTTATCTTTTATATACCTAAGGTTGTTGAGTCAATGGATGGTATTAAGTTCAAACTTTTTGGTTATACAGATAGTTTTACTAAAGTTCGAACAAGCATATTAAAATTACGTTGTTTTTTTTTTTTATTATTTAGAGATAAAAGTGTTTGTAATTGAGAGTTTAGAATGGTGAAATACTTACGAGTAGCATATAATGAATTTGTGAGAAAAAACTCGAGTTAAATTTCATAGAATAAATAAATCTTTAAGAAGAAGTGAACAATTTTGAGTGTGATATTAAACTTCACATTAAAGATTAGTTTTATAATCAGTTCCAAAACTACAGTTTACAAAATACTATTAAATTTTATTAACACATTAATTATTTGTAAGACTTCAATGACTAATACATTTAGCTACTCATTATATTGTAACAGTTAATACATTCAACATTAAATATTAATATTATTTTATCTTATACTCCTAATTTGAGGTTGAATGACATTTAACTACTCATTTTAAATAATTAAAATGGCATTTAACAACTCATTATATTCTAACAATTAATACATTCAACCTTAATTATGAATATTATTTCATCTTATATAAATATATTTTTTAAAAAAATTCTTATACTCCTAATTTATTATTAATTTCGAAAACTAAAAACTATTAAAAAATTAAAGAAATAAAAAAATTAGATCTACAAAATATTTAACCATATACTTCTAAATTTTTCATATTCTTTTTTTTTTTGAAAAAAAAAACATAAAACAATTAAAAAATGGTTAACACACTACTAATATATTTAACATGATCTTATATTGAATTTTCTTTTCTTGTTTATTATTGATTTTTAAATGAAATTAAAAAAAAAATGAGAGAAAAAAGTTGTGCACTCCCTTACAACATTTTAAGTGAAATTATGCATCTCTTAACAACATTAGATTAAATTGAATTCTGTCTTACCTCTACACTTTTTCTATGAACCAGAAACTGAAGATACACAACTTCTTTAAATAAAATCATTATCTCTGTCTGACCTGTTTATAGTAATTCTTTTAAAATTGGCCTAATGGCAAATTTGTCTACTAAAAAAACCCATAATATGTATCAAGTTTCTTCTTGATACTTTATCTTTATTTTCTTTCTTTACCACTGTTATTAAAACTAGAATATTATCTTCCTTAGTTTTGTCTGGAGTTCAACAAATAAATGATGAGTGATATTGGAAGATATTTAAAAGAAATTTCATGGGTAGGACAACGACCATTGACAACATTGTTCTAAAATGACATTCCCCAATCAAAAAGATTCTTCTCTCTTCTCTGTCTTTGTTTTTCTCTCTCTCTCATCGTTTATTAGGAATCCCACGTTCATGGGAGTGAGAAATTAAAGTCCTGAAATTCCATTAAGCTGTTTGGTGGGACACTGAAACCCACACTCACCATGCAAGCTAGCTAAGCTAGGTCTACACCAACTTCATCTTTGGCTTAATTCTGATGTGAAGATGGTATTGGAATCTTTGAAGAGTGAAGAAAGTTTGCTCCAAAAATCTTCAAAGCTGACAAACAAGATTCCTAGTTGATTTTCCACTATTCGATAACATCCATGGTGGGGTGACCAATCGTCTTTCACACTTCAAAATTCCACTTCATCATCATCATGCATTCTAATAATATGCATACTCATATATGCTGTATGCTTTTCACACCAGATACCACCTAATGCTAATCTTCTCATTGCAACCATGCAAATTTCATCTTATCAACATGCTGGATCATGGCATGCACATTAACACTCATGAGATTATTGTCACAATCTTATAAATCTCTACCATATTAATTAGTTACACAGATTTTTTTTATTTTGGTTCCAACTGGGATTATTACAAGTTAATATTAAAATCTAAGTTTTTTTGTTAAGTTGTAATTAGATTGTACATAAATTAACTGAATTATTTTCTATCAAAACTTCTTTTTAAGTTATACATAAATTAATTGAAGTGATAAAAATATTTTGTTCTAAAAGTATTTTTAGAAATTTTTACTTAAACTTCGAGTTCATTTAAGTGATTTCGCCAACATATGTAACATCATTAAGTAGAAAAAGTGTGTTAATTTTTCCCTTGTTTATGTGTGTATAAAATTACACAATTTTATGTCTAAATTATTTCTTATCTCTGATTTGTGAATGATTCTACACATTTTTAATTTGGAAAACTATATATACAATTTATAGAATTACAGTCACAGAATTTGAAATTGGGTGTCATGGAGTTATATTTGCAGTAGAGAGACCAGATCTCGTGTAATGTCGTGTAAAGTAAACTATGGCATTGTTCTTTGAAATGAAAATTATCATATCTGTTTATTTTCGTTCTTAGTTATTGTTGGTTTCTCTTTAATTAAAAACACATAACATCTACTCAAACAAAAATAGAGGAAATAGACTATGAATTGACTGTGAAATGAAATATTGTTTTTATTTTATTAGAACGTAAGTTTGTTGACTTTTACAAAAATTATCTTAAAATTTATACAAATAATATATTTCGTTATTTACATGGTAAATTTTATTTCACACTACTAGTGACTAATCAATAAACTCATTTATTTGAAGTGATTATGGTATCTTCAATTTTTTGAGTGGATAAAAAATGATTATATATATATACATACATATATATATATATATATATATATATATATATATATATATATATTAAACTACATAATAAAAATTATTTGAAATTTAATTCTAATGATATTTAAATGTTATAATTAAAAAAGTAATTGATAGTTATTTTATTTTTGTAAAGATTAAACATAAAATATATAATATGTAGGGAATGGAGAATAAAGGTCACTCGAGGTCACTTAACAATTAAAAATTAACAAGATTCTAAACAATAATTCACATTATTTATAAAAGGAAACTTATAGTTACAAGCGTTTATACTTAATAGTTTATTAAAATAAAAAAAAGAGTACTATTAAAATTAAAAGACACGGTAGAATGTACATTTACATGATATTAAAAATGAATTCAGCCCTGGTTACACATTTCATTGTAAAATTTTGGACTGTTATGAGTTCAAAAACACCTCTTAATAGTCATATACAATAACTGAAATGAATTCCATCAAATTCAACCATACTTTAAACTAGAAAGATATCAAATAGCAGTCTAAATCTGCATAGTGAAAAATCAGAAAGGGATATGAAATCCTCATCAGATATAGATGTCCTTATACTGATTTAACCTCCAATGGCTCTTAACTTTTTAATCCAATTTTCAACTGAACCATAAATGAATAATTGCATGGAAGTATTCTTTTTTCTTTATCCTATTTAGAATATTCTCAATTTTTTTTTCTTGCCATTCCACATTCTTAAAGTTTCACTTTAGTCTATGATTTTCTTTTTTATCGGCAATCTTTGGTCAAATATGGGGCACACATTTTCAATAATTGAAGAGCCCATCATCTTAAACTGGTACAGACTTAGCATAAAATAACACTATCACTTCAATAGGGGACCAAGATTTTTAAAAACTTTTTCATTTATCAATTCCCATTAAGGAAATCAGTGTTCCATACATCACACCATGTATCTTTCCTTTTGATAAAAATCAATGTGGACATAAATACTCAATTATCTGAAATAATCATAATATGCGGTGGCTTACCTAATAAATTTTTCGCTCACAATAGATAAATTACCTCGCTAAAATATAGAATATCTAATAATATAACATCTTTAATGCATACTAAATTTAAGACTTCAATTTTATAAAAAGTAGAAGGTATAATTATTTTTTCGGTTACTAAATTCGTTTTTGAAGGTATACACAACTGCTCTTTTGACAATTTATCGATAAAAAAAAATACATTAACCAAGTATCCTTCACACTTCAGATACACTGTTTGCTTGTTGTTTGACCTCCAACGTTTCTTTCTTCGATCACCCTGTTTACCCTAAACATGTTGACTCTTCTCAGCTAAGAGAAAGATACTAAATTTCGTTTATGGAGTTAGAATAATAGACTGTAAAGAACAAAACACTCATTCAGCATTTATATCTTCAACAGATTTCTTGTACTCAGGCTTCAGCTCATAAGTTCCTTGATTGGCACCTCTTTTATTATAAACACACAGTTCGTTCAGAATCTCTTTCAAGAATTGCTGCAAAAGAAAAAGTAACCATTCAGGAGCTTTCAAATATTGCTGCAAAAGAAAAGAGGGGCGCTGTGTATGGGGACAGGCAGCAGGAAATGTGTGCGTGCACGCGCTACAACGACAACAAGAAGTTAGGAACTCAAAAAAGAACAGAAAAGCATACGGCGGGTTGATCAGTCTCTTGGACAAGCTGTTTCAGGGCCCAGTTAGGCTGTCTTTCAAATAGCTTGAACATTATATCCTCCAGCTCTCCCCGATCTCTTCTTGTTCTCTTTGTATCAGATTGTTTAATTGGCTGCGTCTTTTTCTTGTCCTGTGAGAGTTTCATAAGAGTAATTAAAAAACCTCAGAATTATTCCAGCAATACACAAGTTTGAGGGACCAAACTTTCCAGTGAATTTTCATCAAGATTACATGAATCTATGCTATAATTATCTAATATATATTGCTTAAGATTTATGACTGGCACTATATCATAAAGCTTTTAAAGCCAAGATACTTGGCTGTTCTAATTATTAACGCAAAACTTCCACACTGGCCAGAAATTTCATGCAGGCAAAAATTGATAGATAGAGAGTCAATTAGAAGTACGTCACCAACATGTCCAAGAGATTGTATTTTGTGTACATTATGTACCTTGGAATTGGATGAAACTAGACCAATCATTCCGGGCATAGGCCTCATTAGAACTCCGCGATCATTATCAATAACCTTCCAATTGAGTCGAGGGAACCAGAGAAAGAGAATCAATTATTTAATCAGACAGAACGCAAGAAATGTTATAGGATAATTAAATAATATACGTGAACAAAATACCTGTATTTGTCGATTTTTAATCATAGATCTGTTTGTCCTCTCACGGCACAATTTACCATATTCTTCAATGTTTTCACCGTGGGGCTTCATATCAAACTTATGTTCTACTTTCCCTTCCATTGCAACCTTGCCACCTAAAGTAAAATATAAAACCTGTTACTTAACACAAGGAAGCTAAGTTCATTGTGACAACCAGGTAGAAAATACTCTGTATATATAAGTATTATTTCATCCATTTTAAATTATTAAATTATATTATCACAATTCACAGTTACCACTTGCCATGTCATAATAAAGCAAATTATTTATTATAGTCAATCTGGTGGATTTCTTAATTCCATTTATAATAGTCATCATCCCCGTATGTGAAGAGATTTTCACCCCCTTTCAGTCCCCAACTGGTGGGTTTGTTTACAACAGGGGGTACCCAAATTCATATTTACTCCTATCCATTAAATTTGAGCCCTGAAAGTGGCTTAATTTCTTAATTCCACTTATAGCAGTCAATCTGGGTTAGTGGATGCATATCCCTCTCTATTAAATCTAAGTCATTTTACTAGGCAGAGAGCACTGACAATTTCTTAATTTAATCGTAGCAATCGATCTTGAATGCTGACTCAACAGCCAACTCCAATTCAGCCGCTATGTTGATATAACAGACCAATTCAGCTGCTACACCAAATAACAAATACTGAACAAACTAACATATTTATAAGATGCTAAACAATCAAGAAGTATTGTAAACTTAAGACATATTAAACATTAATACTTATAAGTCATATCTCAAAGACAAAATCATCATAGCTTGAAATCGCATTAATCCTTAATTACGCCACACAAAATGGTTATTTTATAAAGATGTTCGGAACATGTCATAGTTAATTGCAACAGTCAACGAAGGATCTGTTACCTCAGTCCAGTACTTGAATTGCAAAAATGCGGTTGCAAATGTAAAGAGACAATGATGTCACTTTTATTTGTGCTTTTGTACAATCAGCAATTGCAATCACACTCACACTCAATGATTCACTTTCGCAAGATAATAAAAGTGGAGTAATTGCGTATCTTTAACATTCTATAGTTTTGCCATTTAAGCAACACTATTTGGCACTATTGTTTTGACTATGATTATAATCTCCTTAGATAACGAAAATGACATGTTTCCCTTTTAAACATCAGTAACTACTTAAATTTACTCTAAACATTTTCTATGTTAATCTATGCTTACCCTAAATGCTATCTAGACTCTAAAGAAAACCCACATGAAACAAGATACACTCCCTAATTTATATTAAACCCTTTCGACACCAAATATCAAATTAATTGTAAATTATCAATAAAATGATAACAAAAAAGTTCTATAAGCCAGCATCCTACAGTGGTAGAACTGGAACTGAACTTTCAAGGGGATCAGGTATCAAATTAATTGTAAATTATCAACAAAATGATAACAAAAAAGTTCTATAAGCCAGCATCCTACAGTGGTAGAGCTGGAACTGAACTTTAGAGGGGACCAGGTACAAAGCTATAACAATTTGTATTGTGAGAATGCTTGAAGAAAGACCTTAGTAAGATAAGTGAATTTATTATAAGTTTCCAACCAAATCCCAGATTTGATGAAAGTGAAGTAAAAAACAAATCAAAGGAGTAAAAACATGAACTTATAAATGGTAGTTGAATCAGGACTTAAATAATGAATCAGAGGGATAATAATCGAACAGTAGATTGAAGATTAATAATAAAACATCCCCTCGCATTCACAAACTAAGAAAACAAATTAAAGCACATATTCATGATCAGTAACTAAAAAAATAAATCTAGGAGCATGACTTCTGTTAAAATATGTTATAATAGAATAATATTAATGTTCAAAATAAATACTATTAAAATTATTACACATAATAGAATTTATAATACATACTCCGATATTAAATATTTGTATTTGAAAAACAATAAATTTTACTATGTTTTACATAGATTTTATGATAAAAGAAAGATGCGAAACTAACAGTTATTGAAATAAAAAACTATCATCTCAATTAAATATGTTTTTATTTTACACTAGACGTTCAACAATATTTAAATATCTAGTGCAAAGATATAAAAGATAAAACTTATGGTCCAAAGTTGAAACACCTCATATCTTGCAATTAAAACACAAAAGTTGTTAAAGTAAAAATAAATAGAATAAACTGTCATATAGGATTAAGCTTGTGAAAACGGTCATCTCTCTTCCCTATTATCACATTAGATGCAAGTGCATCCATGAGTAGAACAGAACTTAGAACTGTGATGCAGTACATTTATCCACTCTGGCTGCTCTTTTCAGTTAAAAGTAGAACAGACCTCGTAGAACCTGTGCAAGAATCGTATTATTCTACTCCAAGTTGCAATATTTGCTATTGTCTGATTTATGGTGTGATCCAAGCATCAAAACAATTTGCTCATCAAATTATATTGCTGGAACAGTATTGAATTGAACATGGTATCTTTTATCATACATATAACCGTTGCTATATATATATCAAGTTAGAGAATGAAAAACATTACAGGGTTCGAATGAACTCGTAAATAATTGATACAAACTACAACTGTTAAAAGAACAGTACTTACTATTGATGAATAAAAAACTACAACAGATATAAAGCATAACTTGCCATTGATGAGTAAAAACTACAAATGGTATAAACCTGAGATTACGATTCTCACCTTGGCTAGTCTCAGAGAAGACACACATAGGAACAAAGTCCTTAAACATATTCAATGAATAAGTTTTTGGCATATTTACAGCTTCAGAGCCAGCCATCTCCATTGTAAACTGTCATGGTTAAGGAGCTATAAAATCAATATCTCACATGAAGACAAGCAACAAATATTCATCAGAAACTATTGCCTATACTGTCAAAAATCTAGAAGCAGAATCTTTATTCATCTTGCACAATCAATAATGTCATGTGGTGGAACTCATCCTTAAGAAAAATTAAATGAATTTGCAAGTCATATTCCACATTTGGAATACCTTAAAAATGAATAGAATTCATTTTAATTAAATGGTCCGCTCCATCCGTTACTTAGAATATTTAAAACAGGTAACTTGATAAGGAAAAAATTGTCTCTTTTCATTAAAATCAAAGTACACCCACTTAAATTTGTAGATTTTTGAGTATACATCACAGTTACCCAATAGCAGCAGTCTTTGATGACACAGGTGCATGATATATTACTACATTAAACATATGGTATGCAAGGGGATACTTGGTTGGTACACTAGGGCATGTTTTTGGTGAAACTCGTAGTTTACAAGCGGATAAGTTATATAGGCCCGCTCCCCAAAATCAAGAAGTGCAAGAAAAATTATTTTCTGGTAAAATTGAGCAAATGTGCTTGGGATTGGTCAAGCTCACAAGTTCTACATGAAGTTTGTTAGCCCATTAAGGCTACCATTTCAGAGAAAAACCTCAACCTTTTACGCTGTTTTAAGTTACAAAAAAGACAAGTTTCTGGGGTTTTAAGGCTCATGCGAAATCTGTTTCAAAGGTGCTTGTCCCGTGCACGATTCTTTCTGTTCTTGCTTTTCATCCATAGGTCTGATCCAATTATCTCATGTTAGGATCTTGGGCTTGGGGCCTAAGTCATATAGGCCCGCTCCCCAAAATCAAGAAGTGCAAGAAAAATTATTTTCTGGTAAAATTGAGCAAATGTGCTTGGGATTGGTCAAGCTCACAAGTTCTACATGAAGTTTGTTAGCCCATTAAGGCTACCATTTCAGAGAAAAACCTCAACCTTTTACGCTGTTTTAAGTTACAAAAAAGACAAGTTTCTGGGGTTTTAAGGCTCATGCGAAATCTGTTTCAAAGGTGCTTGTCCCGTGCACGATTCTTTCTGTTCTTGCTTTTCATCCATAGGTCTGATCCAATTATCTCATGTTAGGATCTTGGGCTTGGGGCCTAAGTCAAATCTAACAGCTGAAACACAATATTAGTCACAATTGCTGATGTGGCCAGTTTACTAGAGGAGGCAATGTAATTTAAGGAGAGAGCGTGACAGGGCGAAGGCATGAGAAGTGGGCAGAGAGAGTCATCTCTTCTTTAAGGAGCATTAGCTCTGGGATTACAGGGGTCATCTTCTGAAATAGTTTGTTTTTTACCAATCAATAATATTGTTGCGTTTCTATTGATTGTTCCTATCATCTTGTCACGTCTATATGCTGGTGTCATTCTCTTATCTCCTTTCAACAGTACTCACATCCCCATCAGTGATGAAAAGAAACAAAATATGTTCCCACCAACCTGATGTCGAAGCTCTACCCATTACCAGTCTCAAATGCTCACTCCACCACCATGCATGGTCTAGCCAAGCTCCATACATCATTTTCCAGGAATTGGCAGGCAATGAACCACAAAGTGGAACGACCAAACCAATTCACACTACTCTAAGGGGAAACCAACTACCGTGGAAACATTCAATGAAAAAACATCCGCAATCAGAATTGCGGCCATAACACCATTAATGAGCTCTTCGCGACCACAATTCAAGGTTTTCCATCATATAGATCACATAAAAAACAAAACCCCAACCGAAATTCAAAACCTCGGTATCATAGATAGAACTCGTATCTAAAGGATTCAAGAAACAAATCGATTCCTATCTGATGACCTTCACAGCAAGTCAATTACATGACTCCGCAGTGTCTAGCACACCTTGAAGTCATTTATTGGTCAACCACAACGTAGTAGAAAAGTTGAAGTAGTTGCTATTCATTGCATTATTCCGAAATTGCGAACCGCATAAGATTTTGACAATCTAAACGAAAGGCGAGGTATGGAACTTAGACTCGATATCAATTTAAAGAACATCGAATATGTGTGAATCTTTCCGGTAACAAGAGCAGAATTGGATAAAACTAAGGGCGTAAAAAAAGAATAAGAAAGAGAACCTGAACTGCAGAGGGATCTTCTTCAGGATGGAGAGGATCGAGGGAGAGGACGACCTTAGCGAGAGGTTGAGAAGGAGGATGAGTCTGCCATGACTTGGCCACCACCAAAGGGCATTTCATCAACCACACAGATCTCTCCGCCTTCAAAGTCTCCAAATTGGAGCTGCTACTCCCACTGTAACCATTCTCTTCATCCATCTCTCTCTCTCTCTCTCTGTGCTTCCTCCAGGCACCAACTCGAAAACCACGCTCGTGTCTGGAAACCGACACCGCCCCAAGTCAATTATATTTGACCTCGAGCTCAACCCCTCGTATTGAAACTTTAGCATTTACATAGCCTCTTCTTGGCCCAAATACAATACTATAGGTTTACTGGGCTTATTCTGCTCATATGTAAAGCTATTGGGCTGAATGTTAGCATAGCCTCTTCTTGGGCCAAAAATAAAATTATTCCAATCTGGGCTATTGCTTCCTGCACCCTGTCGTATTTCTTCCAACACCCTATTACTTCTGAAATTTATTTTCCGGAACACTATCAATATCTCCAGAATTTCTTTTCCGTCAAGCAATCACCCTCTCCTGCTATGGAAAAAGCTTTCCGGAAGCTTTTGTATGGGGTGAGAGAGAAATTTGATAGGGGTGTGGGAAGCAACAGCCTCCAATATAACGTATTCGCCGATAAAAGGGTGCTTTGTTTTGTTAGCAGTTTCTTTGTGCACTTCCATATTTTCTTCCTGTACCTCCATATAATCAAACTTTTCAATTTTACTCTTTTTATTTTGAGTTTCAAAATGCATAATTCTTAAACATTCCATAGTACACACTCCAAAATATAAAAAATTATAGTCCAAATTATATGTTTTGGAATAAACAATTGTATTTTAAAATATACAATCCAAAATATATTTTTTGTGTTCCAAATTGTGAATTATGAAATACAAAATAAATAAAAAATGCATTATGAATTAAATAATGTGAATGTATTTTTAAGAATAATGTGAATGGTTGAAGGATAGTGATGCTAATAATGTGAAGTCGTTAATACGAAATACGACTTTAGTATTATTTAGTATAATTAATTTTTAATTAAAGTCATCAACTGCTGGTAGGACTTCAATTCAACAAATTTTATTATTATAACGATTTTAGTAAGATTTATTTTTTTATTTAAAGTTGCATTGTCCTATAACGAGGTTGTTTAAATTTAATCACATCTGATTAATTAAATTTAGTGTTCACAAAGATCGTCTTTAACCAAAATTATACATTTCTTTAACAACTTATTCAAAACAAATTCTTAACGTTTTCGATAATTATTCTAAAACCAGACATAAATCCATAATTTTGAAACTAAATTAACCAAAATTCTTAAAAAACACCGACATTTATCTTCAGTTTTGTGTTATTTTTCTTGAAAATATCCGGCCAAGAGGATAAGTGGGCCTGGAAAGATGGGCTAAGAAGAAGCCTTTTCTAACCTCAATAATAGAGAAACACGTGTGGATATCGTATTAGTTACGTAGTTTACAATAATCAGGGAAGTGTGCATAAAGATTCCACAAAGATCAAAATATTCATTGGTCTTTCTGAGCTTTTTCTTCTTGTAATGGCTACTCCGTCACTCTCCTTCCTCTTCAGTCTCCTCCTTTTCTCCGCCACCTTAGCCATCGCCGAACGAATCGACGGTGAAGACGACCTTCTGATCCGTCAAGTGGTGCCGGACGCGGAGGAGCACCTGCTCAACGCCGAGCACCACTTCTCCGCCTTCAAGGCGAAGTTCGGCAGGACGTACGCCACGCAGGAGGAGCACGACCACCGCTTCCGCATCTTCAAGAATAACTTGCTCCGAGCGAAATCGCACCAGAAGCTTGACCCCTCCGCCGTCCACGGCGTCACGAAGTTCTCCGATCTCACTCCGGCGGAGTTTCGCCGCCAGTTTCTTGGTTTGAAGCCGCTTCTTCTTCCCTCCGACGCTCAGAAGGCTCCGATCCTTCCGACCAACGACCTCCCTAGCGATTTCGATTGGCGCGACCATGGGGCCGTTACTGGCGTCAAGAATCAAGGTTCTTGCGGTTCGTGTTGGTCGTTTAGCGCTGTGGGAGCGCTGGAAGGTGCTCATTTTCTTTCGACCGGTGAGCTCGTGAGCCTTAGCGAACAACAACTCGTGGATTGTGATCACGAGGTCAGTCTTTTTTATTTATAGAAAATATTATCTCTTCTTTTTGCTAATATGTCATTCATGCACTTGCATAGCAATTGATTTGACCACAGTTGTGATATATTGACGCATGATGCTCCGATCAGTGGAATCTTTTTATTTTTTTGAGAATTTGAACACAAGTTGAATAGTTAGGTTGATGCTAAAAAGTAAAATTAAACCCCCTGTGACCTGGTTTGGATTTTGCAAAAACATCGTGCAATAAACATGTGCCTACAACTTTCTTAGTGTGACCCGCAAGAGCGTGGAGCATGTGACTCTGGTTGTAACGGTGGGTTGATGACCACTGCATTCGAGTACTCACTCAAGGCTGGAGGACTAATGCGAGAAAAGGACTATCCTTACACCGGAAGAGACCGCGGCCCCTGCAAATTTGATAAGAGCAAAATCGCAGCATCTGTAGCTAATTTTAGCGTTGTTTCCCTTGACGAAGAACAAATTGCTGCTAATCTGGTGAAGAATGGTCCTCTTGCAGGTAGCTCTGTTTTTTTGCCTGACTCCCTTATATATATATATATATATATATATATATATATATATATATATATATATAATCATTTACCTCCAAGGAAATACTAAAATATCTCCAGGATAGTTTCAATCATTTGATCGTCCCACCAAGAATAAGATATGTTGAATCTCTGATTAGGAAACACTGACTTTTGCTTTTCATGGTACAGTTGGTATCAATGCAGTTTTTATGCAGACATATATTGGTGGCGTCTCATGCCCATACATCTGCGGGAAGCACCTGGATCATGGAGTTCTTCTGGTAGGCTATGGTGCTGGTGCTTATGCTCCCATTCGGTTTAAGGAAAAGCCTTTCTGGATCATAAAGAATTCATGGGGGGAGAGCTGGGGAGAAAACGGATATTACAAGATCTGCCGAGGTCACAATGTATGTGGGGTGGACTCGATGGTTTCAACTGTAGCTGCTATACATAATTCTAACAATTAAATATGGATGCCTAGACGTCGTAGCGGGCACCAGTATAGTGCGTATGTAAATAATTTGGATGATGTCATGTTATGGAGGAGTAAACTGCTAAGACCATGTTTATGATTTACTTTATCCTGCAATTCTCTGTGCTAGGTTGTCTAGCTTCAAAACATTACCCACCGTGATCGATAGTTATTGTATGTAACCTCAATGTAATGAATTTGTGCCCCCATAATTAAAGTTGCAACATTCCTATGCCTTGTACACTACAAGAGAAATCTGCTATAGGAGAACAGATAAACTGGTGTCAGTTATAAGTTGTCTATTACAGTAATTTGACATATGTGGTCTGTAAACAGCAAGAACTAACGGGTCAAAACAATTCCTGGACTTAATTGTCTTTCTTCATGCAGGAAAGATAGATTTCAATTGTGTATGCGATTTTAATCATGTAGGATAGTTTTACATATACGACAAGTTAAGCTGTCGTATTTCTATCTATTTGGCAATCATCTAGCATTTCCAAACTTACAGCTCATCCCCATCATGTAAATAAAAACGAGAAGAACTTGTAGTCATCTACCTCGTAGAATCTGTTCTGGAACTCCACCCAGTGAAGTCTCAAAACATGCAAGAAAGCACTTAAGTTTCCATTATGAGTAACACACCAACAGTTGCACAGATAAAAAACAAAAATGCCAACAACGAGTAATAGTGTTATTATACCTTCTTTAATGGCCCACCACTTTTCTATAACACAACTAAAGAACGTAACCCAGGCCAGAAGCAGAACATTGTGATAGAAAAGACTTGACAGTTCCGAATAAGCTAAGCTTAAGCTGAACAAAACCAAAATACAAGGAAAACATTATAACGAAAGGATATGATTTATTTAAAGTAGAACGGTTTACAATAAAGGGTTGAGCTAAAAGTGCCTTAAAAGTTGAGGAACATCAAATATGCACTAAATGCTTCTCTGATTAATTATCAAACAGGTGTTTCCCTTTCCCACGAATATAATCTTTTAGAAACAATTGAAGCATTGTCGGGTAATAAATAAAGAAGTATCTTCAAAAGAAAATTCAAACATTAATTCACCATCTTATAATCTCTTCTGATAGATTCAACTTTCATCTAAAAAGTGTCATTGCCTTTTATTATATTTCCAATAATTTTGTTACCTGATAAATATTTTTCTATTTATACACCAGTTACTATTTATCTAAAATAAAATGGTATGAAAATCTTGTAGAACAAGTAGCTGCAACTAATGCGTGGACGACAACAAAACCGTATCAGTTTTTGTCATTTAACTACCCTGACTAGAATTTCCAAGCAACCAATCCTTGAAATGACAGAAAAGGGGCCCGCTCCTGAAACTTGCTTATACAATAAAAAGGACAAGAAATTAGTTTCGAGGTTTCTTCATCAGAGCTAATGATAACTTTGTTATCAAATCAATAACACATACATGTGGACCTAACCAAAATATGTGGGCTTACTGACTGGTAAGTTACAAGATATAGGTTTTATACCGTCTTTCATGGTTTCTTCCATGATAGTGCCTACATTTGCCGATCTATAAAAATTTAACCGAGAGGCAATGCATTCAATTTACGAAATTACTTGGCTGTGTACAATCATAAGATGATGGTTTCACACTCCTTCAAAAACCAAGTAATTTTCGGAGGTTTCTTCCATTCTTAAGGCGTTATCAGGATTCCAAAGCCCATTGGACTTCATTCAAAGTTCTTGCCATCCACGAGATGCAAGTTCATCGAAAGGCAATTTCCATGTCCATGTTGAATTTTGATTAATTGAAACAAAATTTTACAGACCAGAATCGAAGGCTTTCAACTACCAACCTGAGGGCCCGAAAACGTAGATACGAAGCTGTATTAGACATAGCTCCAAGCGCAAATTCAATTATATGTATGAGTTGGTGCACCAAAACCTCGCTGAAGTCAAACTCATCATGGTCACGGGGAACACTATGTGACTCTGATTCGACAGGATCATCCGTCTTGTATAGCAAAGAGTAAGATTGACCTTGATGCCTCTGAGTTAGAAAGGTAGTAAAAATTAGAATGTGATGTAATAAAAATGAGAAGAAAAGAAATAAAATCGTAGTTTTGAGTGTACTTCTTGATGTTGCTTCTTCAGGAGAAACGGCTTCGGTGCTAGCATCCATGGTACAAAAAACAAGTGCCAAAAGTAGTAAAACAAGCTAACATCAATGAAACAGTGGACAGTTCATATTGAGAAGAGTTCCATCATCGTAATAACATAGCGTATACCAAAAGCCATTTCCATTAAGTCTCCAAGTTTCCGTCGTTATTAACAACATTGAACAAACTGATAGAGGCATAAAATAAAATAGGAGGAAATATTCGGATTGACTGCAAAAAATCGATGACTTTGAGTTAAGTAGCTGACTGGAAAATTGTTTCTCTCTGATTACGAGATACAAAGCAACCAGTAGTAGGCATATGCATGACCCTAGTCACCGAACATTACAGCAAAAAAAGGAATGGAAACATGATAATTGCGTATACACCAGGATTTGCTTCGTGGTACTTGACGACTCTGTCAAGAAATAACGATTATTTTAGTTTCAGGTTGATTATCAATAGATCAAGAAGCAATAAAGAATCAGTTCAAAATTACTCCACGGTCAATAATAATAATAATAATAAATACTACCATGGACCAATTACAGAATAATACGTAAATAATGTTTAAATATTATAAAAAAAATATTGTCTAAATCCAAATTTAATATACATGATACTTGGAGTAGGAAAATGTTGGGTTAATATGATAATTTATAAATACGATATAAACTTCAATCTAATCGATATTTTATTTTATTTTTTGCATGATTTACGGGCCTAAGATTGATTTCTTACTTATATAGGCTATAGCTGTCAACATATCCTGACAATAGAGAGATAAAATACACTATTTCTATGTTGACCTACGAAAAACAAATCAATGTAAAAGATGATAAATCTATAATTTAGACCACATGAGATCCATGGCAAAGAAAACAAAGAGGAAATGAGACTTAATCGAGAATGAAGGATGGAAAATATCGTGGAAGTAGAGCAAGGTAGCTTGCATGAGAAGGAATAAAATAAATAGTTGGATTGGTAAAGTAATTTTTTTTTTCACTTCTTATATTGTTAGTGGGGTTTGCGAATCTTCACCAAAGTTTCATTTTAATTTTGGGGGGCAGCGCATTTTGGCGGGACTCATAATGCAATTATCAAGATAGGGGATAATCTCTTTATATTAATCCCTAGATATTTTATGATCTGTACTGGTCACATTCCAAGAATAAAGAGTGACAAATTGTTGCTGCTAACGAGCCACCAAGTATGACAGAAGCTAATATTGTAGTGATTTCACTTTCTATATTTGTTCTCAGCTATAACAAAAGAAATAAACAAACGAGTAAAGTTAGAGCGACCAAGAGGATCCGTATAACATACGCCATCACGTTGGATTAAAATTATTGAATCTTTAGGCATGATTCTTTATGATTGAAAGTGCAAGTCAAATCATAATTACCTGATGAGGATTTTTTTCAATAAGAGGAGAATGAAATTTGAAATTCTTATGCTGAGGGCTACATAAAGCACCCATAGGCATCTACTATTTCTTGAAAAGAAGTGAATTGTTTGTGCAAAAATAGGTAGGCTGTGATTCCTTTGTCCCTAAAACCTGAAATATCGCCTCAACTTGAGAACTGCTGAAATACTTTGTGAATCTGCCAAGTATTGAATAAATTAATTAGCTATGCCATCCATAAAAACGGCATTACGCGTATGCTTCAGCACAACGCATCAGAAATTAAATCACAATTCAAGGACAGACCTGGTTTATTGCAAAAATAGGACATTTCTTTGTCGCATTCATACTTAGCATATTTAGAGTGTAATAGATGCATTTTTCCTTCATCAATAAGTTAAAATCGAAGAAATGTTAGAATTGGAATGAACATTAATTGCAGAAGCTTAGCAATAAAGCTGAAAAGGAAAACATGAAAAACAATGATAAACAAAACTGAAGGCTCCACTGCTCATAGTGATATCCAATTGTCTGCAATAGAGTGCTCCGATGAAGCAATCCTGCATGGAGTCTTCAATTCTGCAAGTCTTCCTGAAACCTATCAAGTTCGTAATAATCAGTAATTAGTTTCTACATATCTAATTGCAAGATGCTAAAGACTTAAATTTAAGAATTTAAAGTAACCTTCTCCCCTGAAAAAAGATCAAGAACAGAATGTTCAACCACAGCCTGTTTGACTGTTTGAGAAAAACGTTTCCCCCAGTAGCACGAAATAGAATTTGTTTAGAATGTAACTAATTTTTCCCTCGAAACAAGTCCACTGATAAACCCCAGCTTAATTTGCTTTGTTGTCGTCTCCTGAGCATAAATTTTCTTAGCATCAGAAAGAGAACAAAACTCTAAAGTAACAAATAGAAACTACAAAGCTGCAGCTAACCTGTTCCAATAATAATGGGCTGTCAATAGATCTTTCAGCAGTTATCTGGAATTCAAGCTTTTTCTGGTGAGCTACAGCATTTTTAATTTTTTGCTGAATAGAAAAATTCGCCAACCTGAAATAATATATTAAGAAAGGCATTACCACTTGGACCTCTGTTTTCTTATCCAATCAAGGAGATAAAAGAAAAGACCAAGATATATGATCATATATGCATGCAACTAGCCCGAGAAAAAGTTTGCTTCTGTACTAACTGTATATATACACTTCTATTTAAAGTTTAAACACAAGAAAGATCAACAGCAGAGTTAACCTAATCAGAAGCGATTATAGAATTTGTGGCAGTGAAGAACTTAGCAAATCATACCTTCTTTTGAACAAGTTTATCCTCTGATGGCTCATTGTAAGCGTGTTTCAACTTCTCATTATTTGTGTTAATCTGAAGATCAGGTTCAAGTTCTTCAAGTTTAACCAAGACAAACAAAAAAATAATCACCAGATACTGCGTTCTTGAACAGAAGAACCGGTGACAAAATTTTCCGAGCATGTAACGACCTCCAAACTTTTCAGATCAACATTATCCTCACCTGCTGGCCACGTTGAGGGTGGTACACCTGCTTTCGTCATTTGTTCCTTAAACAACCGTAGCCTACGCGCCAGTTCCTCACATCATTTAATCTAGATGATAAAATGACAAGTTTTTCCGTTCAGAAAATCAAAATCAATTCTCTTAAATATGCTGTCACGAATTTTTTTCACAACTGTTAAACGTACAAGGAGTACCAAAAGATAGGGTATTTTAGCAACATTGATAATTTCCATTTGCATACGATACCAAAATTAATAGTGTGGAGCTTAAAGTTTCCTGAAAGAGATAATACTATCTGTCACTGAGCCTCCTCAATACCTTGGCACAAAGAGAAAAGGAGAGAGAACGGTCTCATTGTAACTCGTTTTGAGATATTTCAACTTCAATTTGAGCACATGTCCAATTAGTTCAACAAATCAAAATTAGTTTTATCCAAATCTATTTCATTGTACTTTAGTTTAATACAAGTAAGGACTAAGATCACCTAATTATATTTACTTGAAGGAATTCTCCAATGTGCTTAAGATAGCAATAATAGAAACCAATTTCCCATTACATATTTACAATAACATGAATAAGACCATTCACACAATGCAAGGACACCAAAATATTATGCAGTTTATCCAAATCTCATGGCATTAGAGAGTTTCAACCTCTTCAATAACACACGTATGACTCTTATTTATATTTATATTTTTTTAAAATACAACCAGAACGGAAACACAGGCAGATATTTGATAAGCACCTGAGAGGCATAAGTTTGATGGAATGGATTTTTATCTACATTAAGCTGACAAATAAATTTAAATAAATAGTTACCAATGTAAGAAACAAATAACATTCAGAGAGATGAAGTCATCAAAACACAACTGAAAAAAGTGAATCAGAGCATCAAAAGTCATAGCAATGTATGTTTCAAAATTCAGTGTAAAAGAATCTAAAACAAGAGCAATTTGAACTGAAGAGGAGTCGCACGTCTTTGAATTGGAAAGGGCTGAGATCGCCGAGGTAAGAGATGGATCGATAAGCTGATTCGATTGGAATGAGCAATCGAACCATTTGCATAGGCTCTGACTGTAGCAGATCCATCGTTGGGAGAGAGCGACCTCGATTCACCGTTAGGACTTCTAAAAAACCACAAACACAAAATAAATTAACCAAACTGTGAGGCAAATCCTCTGGTTCTACAGAAAAAGAGTTCATTGGTAAATCAAATCTTGCCGCTATTTCCATCTCGCGGTTTCTAATGTTTTCTCATCTTCCAGCGCATACAAATAAAAATAAAATTATATATATATATATATATATATATATATATTATACTATAAGAGTTTTCTAACCATTTTAATATATATAATTTATTATTAATTTTATCCTTACCAATATATCATATTTTATTATCTCTTCTATTTAGTTTTGCTGTAACCTATTTTAAAACCTTAGATTTGTTTATAACATTTATTTATTTTGTAAATGTTATACTCTTACTTTGTAAAACATGTTTCGAGTTAGTTTGAAAAAAGTTATAAAGCAAAATTTATATTGTTAGGATATAAATATTATAATAGAACAATAAGTGATAAATATGATAATTAATAAATGTGTTATAGTTTCAGTGAATTAATATACAAAACTTTAGGTGGTAAGAAATTTAAAGTGATTTGTTATTGGCTTAGATACACTTGACTTAGTATAACATGCTTTGTGTTAGTCTAAGATTGAGAACTTTGATCAAATTTCAGTAAATGTTAAGTGTTAAGTGTTAATTTATAATAAAAACATGTTTATCTTGATTTGGAATATTGTAAATAGGACATATATTTTATTATGACATGGTATGATTCATATTGTCATATGTTATATTTCAGTTTCTCTATCTTTGAATGTTTATGTGTTTATAAGTAGATTTCTAATTGATTTTATTGAAAATTATATAACGAGTGAAAAATCACTTACTTCAATACCAAGTTAAATGAATTGTTTTTAATCTTAAAAGTTTATTTTATATTTTAACAAGTCAAAATAATAATCACATGTGAAAATACTAACTTTTTATTTTTTTCTTTTGTTCAAATGTCTCCTGTCTCTCTTTGTTAACATAGTAAAAACATAGATTGAAAATAAAAGAAAAGTAAAATAATTATTTTCTTTTACTATCCATACAGAAAAATAATTATGATCTTCAAAATATAATAATTTAAACAGTAGTTATGTGTGTGTGTATAATACGTGTGAATGTGTTATAAAAATAAACAGTAAGAAAAGGACACATATACGAGAAAACGTTTTTTTACTATAAATTATCATTAAATAACCGCGTTCCCACAACTCAAAATTATGTCGTATATTTTTCTAATAAACATTCCTATATGTTGAAAGGAATAGTATTATTTAACTTAATATATAGCACCAGAATAATCTCCAACAACGAACACAAAAATCTTTAAATTAAAACTATGAAATTGTGATGACGTAACCTGACCTGAATTGTATACAAATTATAAAAGTCATTGCTCACGTAGTTTAAAGTTAATATTTATTTAAATTTAAAACAATATATAATCTATAGTATTCTATAAAGATTTTTTTTTCATTCTCAATTTCATCTAATTTTAATATATATTTTGGTTATCAAATTTAAAAATAAATATATATTTTTATTTTAACTAAACAAAATTAGATTTTTTTTTTGTGTTAAATGAAGTTTTGAAATAAATTTAAGTTGTAACGTATTAAAACGATGATGTAAATACTCAAACTTCGGTCTCAAATATAGTTTGATATGTCAGAAAAGTTGAGTTAGATGATTAGGATGATTACATATTCACTTTTAAATTTAAAGACAAAAATGTATTTGATAATAATATAAATTCTAATTTTGTATCAAAATTTAAAAACTTAAAACATATTTAATTCCTTTTATAATATTTTAAAAAAAAATATTTATTTTACCAATTTTATCTTTCAAGTGACCTTTTTTAAAAATTTATTTATTGTAATTTGATTTTTTTTAATTTTATTGTATTCAAACTATTTTTTATAATAAAAAGTTATCCACAAAATAAAAAAAAGTTATCTAATTGTAAAAGTTTTTTATACTTATTTTTTCAATTATAATTACAGTAATAATTTATTATCTTCTATTATTGTAAAAAGATAAAAAAAAAAAACATATAGTATATGTTTTCATTAGTAATAATTATTGACGGTTTTTAAACTGATATTTTTGAAGTGCTCTTTGATCTGTCATATTGCAAATTTTCGTAGCTATTTTTAAGAAAAAAAAATGAAATGTTTTGAGTATAAATGGTGTCGAGGGTTAAAGAACGTAGTTCGAGGTGCTCCAGGTGGTATAGAAGGTGTTGAGAGTTAAAGACTGGATAGACGTAGAGGTGGTGTAGAAGGCCGGACGGCGTATGAAGATTGTCGACTCATAGGGACTGAATGGGTTGACGAGGATTGCTAACTAATGGAGACCAAACGGGCTGATGAAGACTGGACGCTTTACCTGTTGAGGGTTGAACTGTTAACTGCCTCTTCCTCGTACTCCAAGTTCGTTCTCCCTCCTCGTTCTCCAAGTCGGGTGGGCGGGTAGCTATCAAAGGCACTCCGACGCTCAAGTCAGTTAAGTGATCGAACGATTATATCAAGGGATGCAAGTAATGCGTAATATATGCAGCATGTGCAATCTGTCCCGAAATCATACATGAGACTCTTATTTATACTGGGTGTAATGGACTTTTACCTTTCGTGGACCTGATGACGGCCCAATCACGCCTTAACCTCCATTAGGGACTTTAATTAGCTATCATCGCTTATAATGTAACCGTGTGGTCAATCACACCTTAACCTCTATTTGAGGCTTTAATCAGCTATCATCGCTTAACAATGTGGTCGGCTTGGTTGTGTGTGGGAAATCGTTCAGTAAACTGAATATCGTACGGTAAGGTGGTTGGTCAGCCTGAGTGGTCAGCCTAAATAGTCGTTTTGATCGGCCTGGTTGTGTGCAAGAAACCGTTAAGTACGCTGGGTACTGTACGTTACAAAAACCAACTTAATAATTTCGTATAGAGAAATCCTATTCGAAGCAGCAATATAAAATTAATGTTAATAAAGATGAATTTATTCAAATAGATGCAAGGCAATGCTGCATATACATGGCACCACCACCACTATTGTGTGTTCGAGTGACTTGCTATGAAGTATTACTTATACTACCACAACAGTTTTTTAAAGAAATTATGAAAATAATATAGTTAATTAATGTTAAAACTTGGAGTACATTAAATATTTAACTATTCATTATAAGAAAAGCGAAAATAAATTTTAGGAACATGGTTACAGTGAAACTATATCTGCACATGAGTGATTAAATAATTTCACAAAAAAACTCTCACGTGGACGCATCTAAATAAAAGTAGTACTGTACTATGGATCTGTAAATAAAGAAGATCCATAACAGTTTTCTAATGAACTGTCTGATATGAAAATTCTCGTGAACATTAAATTAATATGGCATCAGGGAAATCAATTTCGAGTTGACAATTGTAAGACATGCATGCTATTCCTATCAAATATTTCCACATAACTCTTCCAAGTGGCACAAATTTTCTCAATCTCAACTGATGCATGCTATCAATGACACATTTTTCTAAAGAGAGATTATTATCATTTTATAAGTTAGGAACTAAAATTTGAGTTTTTTAGTAAGAATATTTTTCTTTAAGTCGACACGAGAAAAGCTTCTTCAAGTAAATATCTTAACTCTGATTTGTTACATTGTGGAAGATTGGTTTCTTCCATTAGGAGAGCTTGTCATTAATAATGCAAAGAATCCAAAATGGTTTTTCTTGTCATTAATCTTTGTCGAGAAATTTAATTGATCACTTTTGAAGAAATTTGATTTTGTCTCCATCAGTAGAGCTTGAATCTGAAACATTATTTAAGAGATTGAAAGTGAATTGTAGTCATACCAATCAAACGAATCTGGATTTAGCAAATAAAGGTATGTCCTTGAAGCAGTTGGGTGTGAATGAATTAATGTTGGAGCGAAAAATATTAATCCTGACATGCACTTCCAATGCCCCAAAACGAAGTTCCGAATTTCGTGCATGCGTAATTTGGGGAAAGAAAGTCGTTGCTGGCATGGTAGATGGAACTATTTATTCGATCAGGATTCAGGATTTGATCGTCTGAAAAAGAAACGATAAAATTCTAATGCTATAACTTGGCACTTTAGTTACACAGATTGTAGTCATTTCAACTAGGCTCCAGTTTTTCAATGCTAACAATTCCTATTGCCCTTGCGTGATAAGTATTTTCAAAGTGAATGAAAATTTCAAAACAGCATCTCATGGAGTTCATCAATCATCTCCATTTTTTTTAAACTTGTTTGGAAGTCCTATCGACCAATTAGTGTATATAAGTGGGTACAAAACTCATTTTACAAGTTGATTTTGTGGAATTGAGACTCAATTCCACTTCTAACAAAACTAGAAATTCATTAGTATTATCAACGCTTGAAAAAGCCTAAGAAATGCTTTACTGAAGACTTACAAATACAACACAAAGTGACGGACAAGTTTCACAGACCCACCCATTCTGAGTAAACATAAGAAAGACCAAGCCTTTTGGACTTATAGTGTTGAGTTGATCGATCATCAATCTTAGTAGACAACAACACATCACATATTTGGACATAGTATTTTGCTAACGAGGGTCTTGTAATGAATGCAATATCATTGCACATCTCACTTTATATGTGCATGTGTGTCGTGTCCATTGCCCCTTATCAGAATAATTTATCAGGCTTGAGTTATATGTAATTGCTTGATGCTTCAGCGTATGAGTTAATTAACAGCAAAAATTAGCGTCTTGTATACCAATTTAATGGTTTTATGGGCAACTTTTGTTTTTGTTTGCTTCTCTCTTTCTTTTCTATCGACGCATGTGGCCAACAGAAGTGACTAGACTTAGAGCTACAATTATAGATTTAACTCTTTTTTTCTTTTTCCTGTCTGGCTGTTCCTCCAAAAAGCATGAAATTTTAGTCAACTCAAGTAATCTTAATATAATCAGAGACTATCCACAAAATATAAGCAGAAATAACATTTTAAAGTTGATTTTGCCAATACAGATGACGGGATCGAGAAATAAAAGGGTACAACCATGCAACTTTATTTCAAACACTTTCTCCACAAGCATGATCAACACTGGTAAAAAGATCAAAGAATTAGAAACTGGAGGGGGAATATATGACAGAAAAAGATTTTATTAATCTTAGATGAAAGAGAAAGAGACTGGTATGTCTCAATCAAGTGAAGGTTCTGTAGCACATGTTATGGGCCAGCTATTACAAAACTAGGGAAATTTTTTCTAGAGTTTCTGATTCTCCCTTGTGCACTAAAACAAGCAGTCTATTAAAGTATTGTTAGCCCTATCATATGGTATGTACCTTGACCTATTTCATTGGGCACTGTACACACTTATATGTATAAACATACATCACATGCACATACTTTTAGATGCATTAAACATTGAGCAAAAGAAGACGTTTGCCAACTCAAGTCACATCCCTAGATCATGGATGTCTATTTCAGTGGATAAATTTTATTGTTTTTCAGCGATGCAGTTGGAAAATGCTAGTTGTAATTCTCCATAAATACGTAGTGTAGTTATATATGTGCATATTTCGATCGATTAAGGAGGAAAAAGGCATAGAAATTGAGCCATCCAGTTTTCGACTGCTAGAATTCTTAATTGCCAATTAGCTCGCAATGCATGGGTGGCAAGTTTCTCCCATGCGTCCCAACTTTCTCCCAATAAATCGTTTAAATAAAAGAAATAAAAAAATGTAAAAGAGATAAAGAAAAAAAAAGGCTCTAAAATTCCATGCTAAACCACACACGAAACCTACTTCATTCTATTTCGATCTGGCAAGCAAACGGATAAACGGGAAAAAGTGGCTTCGAGTTCAGCACCAACCAGAAAGCTCACTCAACATTAACCCAGAAAAAGAAAAATACTATAAAGAAATTAGAACATCCAGCAAAATACTCCTTAACACAATGATGCACACATATCCAAATGCTGTCCGTGTCAAGCAAACACACCACAGCCCCACAGTAACGGCAAAATGAAAATGAAAATGTATGTGCTCTAGAATTGAAAAGTGACAATGAGTTTACCAATAAAATTAAAATACCAATGAAAATCTGAATTGACATTCGGTAACACAAAACAACTATCCCCGGCCCATTTAATTTCATGCACTAGAATCATTGGCATAATCATTCTTTTAAGAATTATTAACTACTTTTCCTTTTAGCTAGCTAGCTACTTCAGCTTGCATCAAGTTCCATGGATGTACCGAGGAGCAACCATAATCAATAATTCCAAGCAGACTCAATTAATGACAAAAAATAAGAGAGAAAGAAAGACTCGGTTTCTTCAATTACTGTCCGCATAGATAGAGAAAGAGACGTCTTTAGGACCTTGGGGGTTGGAAGAATTGTGTACCAGACATGAAAGCATTCAGCGAAGCGGGGTAAAGTGAAGGCTCAAATGGGTTGTTTCCACTGACTGTTGTGGCTGTGGCTGTGGCTGCGGCGGTTATTAAACCAAGCTGTCGGGGTTCACCACCGGAGGAACCCTCGGTAACTGCACTGGTGTAAGAACTTTCAGGACCTTGATCGTAGAGAATTCCCTTGAAAACATGCCCTCCGATGTTGACAGAGGTTTGGTACGCGCACTGTTCATCTGAAGCGTCCACTGCGCTGACTCTCACACACCGAAACACCGCCGAAGTGCTCACTTCAGGTGGGAAATGCCCCAGCTCTAACCCTAAGTACAAAGAAATCACACAAATTAATTAAATCAAAGAATTAACCATCCAAAAAACAAAACTAAACCAGACTAATTACTTTGTGTCCTCTACTTTTCCGCTATCATCACAAGAGGAAAAAAGGAAAAAAAAAAAAAAAAAAAGTCTTGGCAACGTCTCACATGGATGGAGCTCAAATAATTTCGTCAGTTTTACTTAGAAACAGTGATGGAATATGGAAAAAAGAAGAAAGAGAGGGACGGAAAAAACAAGAGAAAAATGTGATGGGTGACCAAGGAGCGTCGTTGCATTTTCATATTTTCAGTCAAATACTATGGACTAGTCAGTTGTATCTAGTCATAGAATAAAAGACTAGAATGAGTGTTACATCGAGATCTCAGTGCATCATCATCATCTGTGTGTAGTAGCGGTAGCAGACTAGTTCCAAAAGTTACAAGTTTGAAATCTATATCTCAAGAAAGTTACATTTATATACAGAAGAGAGACAAAATTAATTAAACCATTTTTTTATTTATTTGAAGTGAGTAAGATACTGTAATGTAATATGAAAGTTAACCTGCGATGGGTTGTGGAGCGGAGACGAGCTGAGTGTCTCTATGATATCGTTTGGGAATATTCTCTGGGCGAAATTGTTGTGGGTTCTGCAAGGCAGCGAGTTGTTGTTGTCGTTCGCGGCGTTTGGCTGCTGGAACCCAAGTGCTCTTAACGTGGGTTTGGCACTGAAACCCTCGGGTCTTACAGCAGGTCCTGCATCTGAGATGTGTACAATCTTTCTTGGCTTGGTTACCACAGTCCTGACAGTTCATGGCGCTGCTTCCTGCACCTCCGGACCTCATGACAGTTAATCCAAATCTCGTTGACTCATCAGACACACAGAGCGAAACCTCCTCCTCGTTCACGCTCGAGCAGTTCCTGCGACTAGGACCCACTCCAAACGCAAAGTAGTTGCTCAAGTTTTGGGGTGCAGCTTGAGGCTGATACGACTCTGGCCATATCTCGAACCCCTTGTTGTAGATCTCCTCGTTCCTGAACAACAATAGGTTATTCCCGTTGTTGTTGTTGATATTGTTATCTCCTTTTTCCACCTCTCCCTCTTCCTTGTTTTGTGGACCTCCCCTTCTAGTTCCACCTAGAGAGAAGAACCCGGCCATTTGTTGCACCCCAAAGCTGAAACGATTTTCCCCAATTCAGACACAATATCCATAGCAGAACCTTCGCCCAATCTTAAAATGTTTTACCCAAGATCGGGGCTACAGCTGTAAATTTTGGGTTAATTAAGGCTAACCTTGCACATACAAAAAAAAAAAAAACACTGCTAGGTTTGCTTACTGCTTACTACTAGTAATTTTTGACCCGATCGTTTTCTTTTTTTTCTCTCTTTTTTTTTGTCTTATTCACGCTCAGATGTGGGTGTGATGTGTTGTGTGGTGGGGCGTCTGAAATATGATCTTCTCTGGGCTGGTTGAGTTTTTGCAGCTTTTGGGGGAAACTGTTTCTCACCAAAAAAAGAAAAAGACGTAAATTAAAGAAAACACAGGAATTATCAAATGAGTAAAGAAGAGAGGATTTGGAGTTGGTGAAACCGAATTCCCTTAGAAGCAATTATGGCACGGAATTAGAGCTTCTGCTACGCCGCCACGGTAACTGCACCCATCTACTCTACTGTATAAGTCTCATTTATGAATATCGTCTCACCAATCCCACACAATCTCTCTCTACCTCTTTGCTTTCTAGTTTAGACTTTAGACTGCTGTATCCTACACTGCACAAGAGGAATTCAAGCTAGCTTTGTTTCCATGGTGTCTTGCCCTGTCTAACTGGGAGTGTGGTACTGTCATCTGATGAGAGTGTGTGTGAAAGAGAGAGAGAGAGAAGAGAGAGGTGGTAGTGTGTCATGTGTGCGTGGAGGAACATGAAAATCTATCACTTAGCATTTCTCTACAGTTCTCTTCCAGTTTCAATAAATCTCGGCCGGGATGAGTGAACCACAACTTCTGCTTTGACCATCCAACGGACATTACTACTCCACGTGTCATATCACCAGCTTTTGCTTATTCGTCCTTGCACCGGAAAACCCGCTGGTACTTTCTCTGACCGTCCCCATAAATTAAGATTTTTTTTCTCTTATTTTTAACGTCTCTGAAGCAATCTTCCCCATTGTAGAATACCAGTACTGTGCACCACTCAACCATCAACATGCATCTACGTCCCTCCTTTCACCGCATTCATCTCCATCACCCCTTACTATCCAACGGCTCTCATAACTCTTACCCTAGCATAAGTAATAGCCATATTTTCTAACTCTCAAGGCTTGTTCAATATTTTAAAATGACAGTAATTATTTTTTATGAATTACAGTTTCTTTCCCCAAAAATTACAATATAGATTTATTAATTGTTATAAAAGAAGTTTAATTTTTAATAAAGATATAAAAGGTAATAAATTGAAGTAGAAGTATTGGAAAGGGAGTGTGGGGTAGGTGTTGGGAGTATTTATGAAATGGTTTACTACTCCTGCTGTGTTATCTGTCCCATGCCTCGTATTCCACCTCAAAATTCTTGGCATAATGATTATATGATTGACTCGCAATGTGGCATAATAATATGTTAATGGATGGAAAATTCATTGGAGGCAATAGAAAAAGAGTTTCTCCGTGAGAGGTCAACACCTGTGATGCAAAATTTGGCCAGACATGACCCAGGAAATACATCCCGTGTCGTCTACATGGAAATCGGTAACAAGTGGGGTACTCCGAGACTCTTCATTTTCATCAACTCAAAAAAGGAATTCTAGTTTTTTTTTTCTCTCCATATTTACGTGCGTATATCAGATTTAAATTAAGATTGCACCAACTTTCTGCCACAGTTTTTATCATATACTTAAAACAAACTTCATCACACGAAATCTCAAAAGTACAGACACTATAAATTTATTTCACATTTCTTATTACATTGTTTTAAATATTCGTACAATATTAGAATTTCATCGTTTTATTATAGTGCATCTATGTGTATTTTGAATTCACATTGATACTTACGAATTGATGAATTATAAAGAAGGAGTTAAATTGTTGACTTGGTGCAAAAATAAATTTAGTTTATACACATAATGGTTTTTAAGTTGACAATGTAGTCAAAATCATGCACGTTTCCCTTATTTTGCGTGAGTTTGTTTTTCTCTCGTGACCGTATTTCTTACAGCGTGTGTAGCAAGTCGTTTAGTAGTATATAATTTTTCTTTGTTTTTGTATTTTATTCAACAAGCATAAGTAGTAGAATATGATTGTTGTTTGCTCTTCTTCCGAATTTATAGCAGCGAATGCTGGAATATATAAGTGCTGGATCAGACTAGACAACAAAACAAGTTTGGTGTGGGTTAAGGAGTAAAGCTCCATACTCAAAATAGAAGTCATATTAAAAAAATAAGCCAAAGACACGTTATTTTCTGTGAAAAATAATAATTAAAAGTGAACTATTTTATTTCAAAAACAAATAAAATTGTATGGATTCTTTTTATTTATACTAACAGTTAAAAGTGATTTTAGTTTATAAGTTTTAAACTACTTTTTTATGTCAATAAGAAATAAATCTATAACATATATTCACTAAAGTGAAACTATTATAAGATGATCTTTATAAAATGTATTTGACCACCTTGAAAACCTATATAATATCGCAAAACTTATTCATTATAAATAAATAAAGAAAACAATAATTAAAGGAACGTAGACTTATAATTGGGGAACAAAATTTAAGGTGTTTTCAAAAGAATTTAACACACAATAAATGTTAGATAGCAATTGCTATTGGAGTGGAGGAAAAAGAAACAATTCCAACAACCTTAAATAATTTTTTTTAAATAAATGATAAAAGATATTTACCATTAATAAAAAAATTGTTAGAAAATATAGAGGTTGATAATTAATAATATAAGTATTTTTTTTAATGTAATTGTGATTCTTAATTTAGGCGAGTACAAAGTATTGGTAGAATATAATTTTTTTTTATCATAGATTTACAAAAAGAAAAATTATATATATATATATATATATATATATATATATATATAGAGAGAGAGAGAGAGAGAGAGAGAGAGAGGTAAGTTTTGAGCAGATTTGTATTCTACAAAAGTTATACTGTATTTAGGTGTATTTAAAAAACTTCATCTTCAATTAATTCTGTGTATCAACCTCTTTCTTCTTCTTTTTTTCAAAGAACTCTGTGCTTTATTTTCCATTTTTCTCCAAATAGTAATTTCATGTTTTTTTTATAAAATATTTCTGTTAATTTAATTCATAATTTTGACTTCATATTTCCATAATTTTTACCATTTTTTAATATTATGCTTGTCAATAAGTCAAAATTTCTTTAACGAACTAATCTTTCCATAGTTTCTGACAGTATTTTACTACACTTACCGTACACATAAATGCAAATGTAAAGTCATACGGTAGACGAAAATAAATAAATTAGTGAGATATAAGTAAATATATAAACAAACCTAATTTAGTAAGTATCAAATGAAACGAGGTAAAATTGATTGTGTAGTGACATGTTAGTTTATTATAAAAAATATACGTATCTAGACCATGTATAAAAAAATCAATAAACTTTTACTACTAGCATTAATTAATTTTAATATATAGGAGAAAAATCCTAAAATTACATAATAAATGAATCCAGAAAATTTTTAAATTAATCCGAAACTGAACAATTTAAAAAAATCTAAAGATTACGGAAGAGATTCGATCCACAAGTTGAACTTCCACCCACAAAAAAGTACAGAAATTAATTAATCTTTCATTCATCATTAACTGCATGAAGTTTTAGTATCATTATCTTTAAAAATAATTCATTTTGAATTTATGTTCTCTATAATTCCGTTTGGAACTTAATTAATTACTGGCTAGTTATATTTTGAAATTTGAAAAATGAGGCTGTATATTTATAGTAGAATTTATATAAATCCTTTTTTATTCTTATTCCAGTGCAGGCATTGTTTCTTTTGAACTAAATGGCTAAGGTATCAAAGAGAGTGAAGCTTTCGTGGGATGAGGTTTTTTATTTTTGTAAATAAAAAAAATATAATAGTAGAAAAGGGAGAGTTGGATGCAGCGTGTAAAGAGATGGAAAGGTGAATGATGATTCAGTGTCACGTGAAGAGGAACGTAATTAATTTAAGATAGGTAACAGGTAAATAATTGGGGTCAATAATATAACGGAACCAGGTAACAGAGCTAAGGACAGGACCTATGGGTCTTCAAAGTCTAACCTAAGCTAATATGGCTTTGACATGTTAAAAACTTTTATGAAGAATTAACCAATGGGTGGCAGATGCAAATGGTACTATTCTATACTTCACATAATCAAACTTTTGAATTCTAAATTAATTTGTTATTTGGGGCCCGAGGAAGCAAATCATATTCCTTTAAATTCTCATCACTATTTTACTATATTTAGACACATTAAAATGATTCTCTCATGTCTTAATCCTTCATGGTCGACAACAGGACCGACAGCTCTAGATTAAGAAATGTGTCCCAAAATCAAACGGCTTGATTAAGCCTTGAATGAATTACAGAGATTAAGATATTGGGTGTGCCATGATTGTTGGAAACAGGAGACCTAAAGGCTTGAGAAGACGTAACCTTCTTTTTTCTTCTCTTTTCTTTCATTTATCCATTCCATTTCATCATTCCATTGTCGACCATTTCCAAAGTCTCTTCGCCCTGTCCCTAACTATATTATTTACCTTCCTTAAGTAACCATCATTGCCCCTTCTTTACCTTCCATTCAAATATACTTATTTTCTTTCTTTTATAATACTTTTTTATTAAAATCCAAACGTAAGTGTTGAAGTGGTGTCGAGCGTCGAAGAATGGATGGACGAAGTTGGAGCGTTCTTGGTAGAGTGGAAGGTCGGACAGTTGGTGAATGCTGGGTAGTTTTCTTGGTGTGGAAGGCCGAACGATTTCTTGTTGTCTCCTCTTACTCCAAGTTGTTGGTTCTTCTTCCTTGCTTTTTAAGCTGGGTGGACGGGTACCTGTCAAAGGCACTCCGACGTTCAAGTCAGTACATGATCGAACAGTAATATCAAGGGATGAAAGTAATGCATAATGTGCATCGATTGCAATCTGATCTGAACTCATACCTGAGACCTTTATTTATATTTGGTTGTAATGGGCTTTTAGCTTTGGTGGGCCTGATGACGGTCCAATCACACCTTAATCTTCATTAAGCACTTAATAGGTCATTACCAGCTGGCCTGGCCTAGGTGAACGGTCACGGAAGGACGTCCTGGAAGGATAGTCTTGGATGTCCACTTGGACAGCCATATGGGAGAACCGTACGGTCATGAGGAAGGACTGTACGGTCATGAGAAAGGACCGTACGGTCATGAGGAAGACCGTACGGTACAGTAAGTCTAAGTTATATCATATTAAAGTGGAACAATACATAAAGATGAAAACGTATTAAACGTTTTGAATAAAGATTATGATGTGTAATCAATTACCATATCTTAATATTTATTGATTCTTCAACATCAGTCGGTTTGGATCTTTATTTAGTTTCATCCAATATTCACTCTCGTCATAGATAAATTACTCAAATTTAATTCTATAAACAGTGACAATTATTCTATGAAGACTCATTTTCGTTGTCACTTCGATAATTTCTCTTGTAAAAATCATTATTTTTATGATTGAACTTAAATTTAATTGATATCGTATCTCTCCGGTGAATCTCTTTATCTGTACATCCAACATCTTCTTATACCATTATTCTATTCCATTCATTACAATTACAAAAAAAAAAAAGTTACATAACTTTTTTATTAAACTTAAAAAGAACATGTCACAATTTATGTACTTGTTTTAAATTAGACTTGACCACTGGAAATTTTTTTTATATCTGTCAGTATAAAGTCTGAGTATTGCTATTATAAAGTTTACACTTGTACCAACTTTAATTATTCTGTACAAGCATTTTTGTGAACGTTTTGAAATATTTATCAAACTATTAGACGGTCATTCTGGGTCATTTAATTACTATCCAGTAATGATTTCTTTACAAAAGGCATCCTTTTAATATAGGTCAATCCCATCTAAAAGTGACATATTCTTGATGTGTCAACTCAAAATATTATTCACCTTATCTTAAAATAAATATTAGGGGACCAAAATCAATTATTCCAAAGTTTAGAAGGACGAAGATAATACTTCTTTTATAGAATCTAAAACCAAATTTCACACATTAAAAAAAATTATAAAATAAAATAAATTAAAACTCACCAATTTTACACATACTAAAACACAATTATACCAACATACTTTATGTACTTGGGAATAAAAGGGTCCGGGGATAGAAGGGCCCGAATCCTATTCGGGTTCAGTGGACCGGTAGAATATTCGGGTCCTATAGTATACTCATCTTTGGGCCTAATTGTTTTTCTTTAACCTTGGAGGTTTGAAAATGGATCAAATTCCATTCACGTGTTTTTTTACCATACGAAAAGTGTATCTGCAAGTAGCAACCGATGATCAAAGGTTGGGAAATTTACATATGGCGTTTGCTATTTACATTCTGAAAAGTGTGTCTGCAAGTAGCAACCATGCAAAAATATATACGTTTATATAAAAGTTTGCAGTAGATACTTCTTTTCATGTTCATTCTCTTTCAGAAACTTATTTTTTTGCATCCTTATTTATTATTCTTTAAATATATACGTTTTCCCCCTTTTTTTCTTCTCTATAAAAAAAAGCCGAATTTGATCAAAATTTCATTTTGCATATTTTATTTATTTTTTTCCCATCAAACTTTACAATCTTTATATAGACAGTGTTTTCCGTCAACACGATATTGTTTATGTTCGTCGGTAAATTATTGCAATTTGAATTCGTCCAAAGTATGTTACGAAGTTAAATTTTCGTGGTATTATTATTGGATGTGACTTTTTTAATCTTACTGAAAATTACTTTTCAAAAGGTATACATATTTCATAAGGTGATTTGAACTACTTAATTAATACTTTATTATTTCTTAATTTATTTTATTAGGACTTTATCCTCACTTCCCTTGTTTGTTGCAGAAAGTAAACACTTGACAAGATTCGTCGGCAAGAGAAACTAGGAAATGAGGTAAGCGGAATCGAGAATCACGTTCATGAAAGGGAATAGCAGAATAACAACAAGAACTTCGATGCTATAACATTGCAGCTTAATCTAGTGTTTGAATGGTATAAAATTAAATTAAACAATGATTAAATTTAAACATGTTAATGTATTTCTCATGAAAATAATAATTTATCAAATTAGAAGTAAAGAATCCACGAATATTCTCTTCTAGAAACCAAGTTGAAGACACAATATATCCCAATCTCATAAAGTTGAAAAAAATAGTTGGACTTATGTTACACTTTGCAGCCCTTTAAAAGTCTTCCTGATTGCTTGATTCATGAATCATGATACACCCGTGTACATTCATGCCTCGTGCAACAAGTGATAGCAGAAACATAAAATTCTGAGAACCACATTAAATATATACGAGAGAGAGAGACACAGATACATACTATACTGTATTATAGTCCAGCTACAACGTGCCAAAGCAACTGCTATTCCCTTGTTTGAATCAAAATAAACAAAAACAGAGCTTCTATAATTTATTTTTAAACTCCCACTTGCACATTCCTATGGCTCATGTTCTAATCTTACAAAACCCTTGCATTGCATGAATTACCTCTCACAAAAACTCTTCTTCTACGAGTTACGAGTTGGACAACGTGGGCATGGCAACCCAAGGTTCGCGATTTCAGATTGAACTTGTGGTAGACACGACCACGACAACCTCAAACGTTTGTAGCCACAGCGACAGTTTCAGCAATCACCAACATTCAACCTCTTTCACAAAGCTCCTAATGTATGTTCTAACAAGATTCCATGCAGGCTACTTCAGAATAAGCCTCTCCCTCGGAAGCCAAGCATTACTGTGGAAGACGATAATCACATCGGAACAAGACACAACCACTCTACCGCACGTGCTTTCCACGCTTCCTTCAGTGGCTGTCTATGCACTCTGGTCTCTCTCCTTTTTCACTCTAGCGTTACTCTCCCTTCTCTACCTCCTAAGATGCTTTTTTTTCTTTAAGATGGTGAAGGCCGAGTTCTTGCACCCTGTGGGGGTTAACTACTTCTTCGCCCCCTGGATTTCGTGGCTTCTCTTGCTTCAATCAGCGCCGTTCGTGGCGCCCAAAACCACCTTTTACATGGTTCTGTGTTGGGTGTTTGCGGTGCCGGTGGTGGTGCTTGACGTGAAGATCTACGGACAGTGGTTGACGAAGGGGAAGAGGGTTTTATCCTCTGCGGCGGGGAATCCGACGAGCCAGATGTCAGTGATAGGGAACTTGGTTGGAGCACAGGCTGCTGCGCAGATGGGATGGAAAGAGTGTGCGTTGTGGTTGTTTTCGGTGGGGATAGTACATTACTTGGTGCTGTTTGTTACGCTTTATCAGCGATTATCGGGTAGAGATGGGGTTCCAGTGTTGTTAAGGCCAGTTTTGTTCTTGTTCATTGCAGCACCTAGCGTAGCAAGCTTGGCTTGGGAATCCATTGTTGGAACCTTTGACACTGCTTCCAAGATGCTCTTCTTTCTATCCCTCTTCCTATTCCTCTCACTGGTAAGATTAACTCCTCTACGTGTGCAGTTCAGAAAATATTCTCCAAGGGAATTTCGTAACTGACATTTTAATACACATTTCTTGGAAGACATTTACGATATATGGTATTTATATTATCGACAGATTAAAATATATTAGCATAAAAGTTAACATCTCATTCCATAATGATTGGATGAGTGTATAAATTTTATACTATAATTTGTTTTATTTAACTTCTATCCATGCAATGGTCTCTTTCCCATCCCTAAAATGAAAAAACATACAGGGTGATACTGTTATAATAGTTTGGAATTAAATAAATTTTTGCAGTACTACGAGGATCTATCAATCCGATTCATCCTTCAAGTAAATGACAAAACTTCCAGCTAGAGATTTAGTGGTAGAGAGATTTATTCATTAAATAAATACCAAATAAAATTTGAATGTACTCCTTCTCTTGTAGTTGCGCATATGTTTTTATATGAAACAATTATATATTGATGATAATCAACATCCATAAGCAGATTTGCAGGCCAAACCTGTTCAGGAGATCAATGAGAAGGTTCAACGTTGCATGGTGGGATTACTCATTTCCCATTACTGCATTTGCTCTTGTTTCAACGGATTATGCAGAAGAAGTGAAAGGAACTTTTTCTCACATCCTAATGCTCCTTCTGTTGGCTCTTTCAGTTCTTGTCTCTCTTGCTCTCACCATGTTTACTCTTCTCAACTTTAACATGCTTCTAGTGGATATATATCCTTCCAAGCTTCCTCAGTTAATCCTTGTAATGTAACAAGCCCTATTAAAAATTAACATCACCTCTAACTTAAAATTTCTGAGTTCTGTTTTAAATATCATCTAACTTCATCATTTCCAATTATCAAACTTAACAATAATAAAAAGAATTAAAGTTAATCTTAATTTAATCACAATTTCTCATTTAAGATTAATATCTGACCAACTATATTCAAACATATCAATGATTGATAAAATATATGTATAAATTTTCATTACTTTAAACACTATTTTCCTTTTTTTTTTCTTTCTATATCTCAATTGTATAAATTATTATACAAGTTTTAGATTAAATTTCTCTATATACGAGAGAAAAAAGAAATCATTTTCATAAGTTAAGATTAACTTATAGATAAATTAAAAACAAAAATTTAGAGAAATTAGTAAAAAAATTATTATTTACATAACTTTATAAGGGATCATTTCAAAAATACTTAAATAACTTCCAAAAAGAAAGCACAAAAGAAGATAGTATAATATACGAAATGAAAATAAATAAAAATAAATAAACTACTCTTTCTAACTCTTGAAAATATTTATAAGGAAAGATAGGTACATAAAGATTATGAGTGAAAATATTTAATGTTTTATTAATAATATTGCCTTTTAGATAAATAATTAATAAAAAAAATTAAATAATGAACTTTGAAAAATAATAATCTATCTTAAAATAAATATTAGAACCAAAATCAGTCAATTAAGATTTTAGAAAAATAAAGATAATTTGTCTTTTATAGAAACTAGAACCAAATTTGACACATCAACAGAATAATTTCCAAATGTCAGAAATATGAAAACATTATAAAAGTTAAAAAAAAATCAAAACCCACTAGTTTCACTTATAGGACAACACAATTATACCAACATACTTTGTGTGTTTTATGTTTTTAGAAAAAGTTTTTTTTTTATAATTTTTTTACAACGCATATAAGATAGTTTGTTATTAATTCATTTCAAATATTTTTTTAAAATTGTTAGATATATTATTTTTATTTTATATTTATCTTTTAATTTTAATTAATTTGTTATTATTTTTTGTTTGTATTTTGGACTTAGTTTATATTTTTTTTATTATAAATAGAGAACTTATGTGTGTATTTAACACAAAAGAAATTAGTCCTAAATATAATTTTTTCCTATATTCAATAAAAATAAGTTCAAAAAATAAATTCAAATAGATCAATAAATTTGGATTCAATATCTAAATATCAAACTTTGGAGACTTCTGCATATAGTTCCAACGTTTTTTCATGCTCCAAACTTTCTCTTAATGCTAAAACATAAAGGGAAATTTTTTCTTTTTTTTATAATTATCCAACTTACCTATACTTTCATTTTTTTTTCTTAACCTAAATCTAGTCGCACACTTTTCTTTTTTACCTTCTTTGTTTTTGTTTATTTTCATCCCACTCACGCACCACCGAATTTCATCTTGTTCATATTTTCCTCAATACTCTTCCTCATTTAATCGTTCTTATTTTGTTATATTTGTTTATAAATGTTTGGTATAGTCTAGGTAGATAGAAATGACTAATATAAGATATAGAATTACGAATCCAAGGAAATCCAATGTATATCTATTAATGTGTATCTATTAGTGTTTCAATTTTATTCAAAAACTTACTCATTATATTTTACTTTTGGAAAGATCAAATTAAGTATTATTAAACAAATATATAGCAATAAATATTTGTATTTAATTTTGATTATAATGCTATTAAATATAATATTTATTAAACTTAATGATTAAAATTTAAATTTATTAAATGTAATTTTTTTAAACAGCTTTCTATACACTAGATAAGGGATCAAATGGCTTCTATATAATCAATTATTTAAACAACAATGTTAAATTATACACACACATAAATAAATAAATAAATATATATATATATATATATATATATATATGTGTGTGTGTGTGTGTGTGTGTGAAAAATTTGTGACCTATTGAATTTTATAAAAATAAATTTAATTAGTATTTATATAAATTAAAATAAGTTAAAAAAAATAGATGAAACTTAATAAAAGTATAAACTCTAATTTTATATTATTATGTAAATCGTATTGAAAATCTTAAGATGTCACAATACTTCGCAAAAAATTATTACTGATTTAAAAGTAGAAAAATTATTATTAATAAGTAAATATGAAGAAATATCATAAATTAAATTAATTATTTAAAGAATATGGTTTTTTTTCTCTGATAATTTTGATTATAATAAATAAAAGTAGTAAAATATGATATATTCTTACTATAATAATTAATGTTGTACCGTATGGTACCTAGTGTATCGTACGAGGCCGATTGTCCAAAACGACAACCTAGGTCGACCATCAGGCCGGCCGGTTACTCTGACCGACCACATGCTTAGATTATAAGCGGTGATAGCTGATTAAAGTCCCTAATGGAAGTTAAGGTGTTATTGGACCGTCATTAGGCCTACGAAAGGTAAAAGCCCATTACACCCAGTATAAATAAGAGTCTCAAGTATGATTTCTGGACAGATTGTACACGCTGCATATTATGCATTACTTGCATCTCTTGATATCACCGTTCGGTCACTTAACTGACTTGAGCGTCGGAGTGCCTTTGACAGGTACCACCCGCCCGGCTTGGAGAACAAGGAGGGAGAACGAACTTTGAGTAGGAGGAAGAGACAATTAACCGTTCAACCCTCGACAGGTAAAGCATCCGGTCTTCATCAGCGTGTCCGATCTCCATTAGTTAGCAGTCCTCGCCAATCCGTTCAATCCCCACCAGTCGACAGTCTTCATACGCCGTTCGACCTTCTACATCACCTGGATTGCTTCGAGCTACGTCCATCCAGTACACCACATTATACCTGAAACATGTAAATCATATAATTTATACTATTATACTATCATTTATATAATATCATGAATATCAATTAAAATATCATGTATTAATAATAAATCATTTATAAATTAAAATACGTAAATATATTATATTAGTATTTACAAAATTTTAAAATTCGAAAGAAATGATAATTGAATTTCGAAATTTGGTATAATTGTTAATCAAATTTTAAAATTTGAAAAAATAAATACCAAATTTTAAAATTTAAAATAAATAAATATTGAATTTTGAAATTTAATAAATTTTTTAATTAAATTTTAAAGTTTAATGATTTTCTTGATCAAATTTGGAAATTTGATAAGTTTCTAAATTAGATTTTAAAATTTAGCGATTTCTTACATTAATTTCAAATTTTGGTAAGTTTTCTTTTCAAAATTTAATATATGCAAAAAAAGAAAACTAAAGTCGAAGAAAACACGTGAATAACTGGATGCATGGTTAAGTAAATATAAAAAGCGTAATAAATGCGTTTTGGTAAATAATAATTTTTTAATTTTTTATAAATTTTTTCTGAAGACCAACGGTGAACTTGGAGGCGCAGAAGAAACCTCCATACTTTTCAATTACCTTGTCGACTTTTGAGTCCTATTTTAAATATTTATATATATATATATAATATTTATTATTTTATAAAAATATATCTTTTATTTTAAACAACTCAAATATTTTTAAGCAATTTAGAACATGATATAAGATTTATAATTAAAAAAACATTTACCAAAAACCGTTCATACACACGAAAAATATTTGCTTTATCGAAATTTAAATTTAGTATAGTAAGAATGGGTCAAACTTTAAGATCAATTTATAATTTAGAATATTTCACGGACTCAAAAAAATTAGTTGAAATGTTATAATTTATCAAGTTCACTCTATGTCTGATCTTAACACACTTTATATAGAAGTTTTGGGAATGAATTTTGTTTTAACTCATTCGTTTGATGAATCAATGAAAAATAATTTATTTTAAGAGTGTGTTAAGATATTTTTATATAACAAATATGTATTATTTTTAAGGGTCTATAAAAAATATCACACACGTTGTCCAACACTTTAAACTCAATAAAAAAATATCACACATGTTGCCAAAAAAAATCTATGTAAACACTCGGAAACTTTATCTAGAACTCAAAACAATATTCTCCACCACAAACCAGGGTCAACAACACACAGCAATCAAGTTGAAACAAAAGTGGTACATACGATAGACTTTCGTGTCCTCAAGTCTTCCTGCAATTCTTCATTCATGAATCATGACACACTCGTGCAACAACATTGACACTAGGAACACAAAATTGGAAGAACCATACTTTATATATATATATATATATATATATTTATATATATATGTATACTGTACTCCATTAGAATGTATTTGTTATCCAGCTACACAACGTGCCAAAACAACTGAAAAAGGATCACGTTATTCCTTTGTTTTGAATCAAAATAAACAAAGACAAACCTTGTACAATTTGTTTTTATGCGCCCACTTGCACATTCCTATTGCTTATGTTCTAATCTAACCTTCCCCTACAAAACCCTTGCATTGCACCAGGAATTCCCTGGTACGTCACAGAAATTCTTCTCTTGCGAAAGTGTTGGACAACGTGGGCATGGCAACCCAAGGTTCCCGATCCGAGATTGAACTTGTAGTAGACACGACCACGACCACGACCACCTCAACCGTTTCCAACAGTTTTAGCAACTATCAACACTCAACCTCTTTCACAACGCTCCTAATCTCTGTTCTGACCAAGTTGCATGCAGGCTACTTCAGAATAAGCCTCTCCCTCGGAAGCCAAGCATTACTGTGGAAGACGATAATCACATCGGAACAAGACACAACCACTCTACCGCACGTGCTTTCCACGCTTCCTTCAGCGGCTGTCTATGCACTCTGGTCTCTCTCCCTTTTCACTCTAGTGTTACTCTCCCTTCTATACCTCCTGAGGTGCTTTTTTTTCTTTAAAATGGTGAAGGCCGAGTTCTTGCACCCTGTAGGGGTTAACTACCTCTTCGCTCCCTGGATTTCGTGGCTTCTCGTTCTTGAATCGGCGCCATTCGTGGCGCCCAAAACCGCGTTGTACTTTGTTCTGTGGTGGGTGTTTGCGGCCCCGATGATGGTGCTTGACGTGAAGATCTACGGGCAGTGGTTGACGAAGGGGAAGAGGGTTTTGTCCTCTGCGGCGGGGAACCCCACGAGCCAGTTGTCGGTGATAGGGAACTTGGTGGGGGCTCAAGCTGCTGCGCACATGGGGTGGAAAGAGTGTGCGCTGTGGTTGTTTTCGGTGGGGATGGTGCATTACGTGGTGCTTTTTGTTACGCTTTATCAGAGATTATCGGGTAGAGATGGGGTTCCAGTGTTGTTAAGGCCAGTTTTGTTCTTGTTCATTGCAGCGCCCAGTGTCGCAAGCTTGGCTTGGGAATCCATTGTTGGAACCTTTGACACTGCTTCCAAGATGCTCTTCTTTCTATCCCTCTTCCTATTCCTCTCACTGGTAAGATTAACCTATTTACTTTGTACTGTAGAATTGGGTAATCCACATTGTAGGAGACACTCTTTTGATACATTAAAAATCAAAATAATTATATTTTTTTTCAACTTAAAATTTCAATACATGTTATTAAATTACTAAAATGTGTTGTTATAGAGGTTTATTTCTTTGTAGCAGCAAGTGTCCAAATACTATGTTACATATATTTACAATATAAATTTTATGTTATCAAAAACTTAAAATATATTTGAATTTTTTTTGAAGCCGTTATTAGAATAAAAGTCAATATCCCATTTCATAATGATCGGATGAGTGTATAATAAAAGAATTGTACACTATATTTTTTTATTTAAATTCTACTAAAATGCCACGTGTAAATTTTATGTTTTGGTAAGCATCGTCTTGTACAAAGTTGCTAAATTGTTTTAAAAAAGATGTGTCTTTTATTTTAGTAATTGTCTCTTTTCTTGGGTAGTTTGCGTTTGAAAGAAACGAAAGATGTGTTACGATCGAAGTGCTTATAAATATGTCGAATCTCTTTGAGTTACACCCATTTTTTAATAGCACATACAAATCCTGGAATTAGTACATGATGAAGTTGGTATATTTATTAGACTAAGATTTCGGCTGTTTTAAAGTGTATGCGAATTCAATATCCCCGTATTTCTATTTTTTTGTCGTGGAAAACAGGAAAGGTGGTCGAACAGTAGAGAACAAAAACATTGCATAATTTAAACTCTAGTTGCTTTCATCCATGCAATGTTTTTCCCTTCCCCGAAATGAAAAACATAGAAGGGTATACTATTATAACAGTTTAGAATTAAACAAACCGATGTAATCTGTCTCTCGGATTCATCCTTCAAGTAATGACAAATCTTATAGCTGGATATTTAGTGGTAGAGAGATTTATTAATTTACTAAGTAAATACCAAATAGAAAAAAAGAAACAAGTGATATTGGTCAAAGTCAACATCCAAATGGATTTCAATTTTCAACAGCGGTGATTTGATTGGATGGTGTTGCCAGCTAATATTTTGAATGCTGTTTTAATTTTTCAAACCAATGAAAACGAATTTTTCTTTCAGAAGTAGACTGATATATATAGAGGAAATGAAAATGTATTGAGATGTTGTGTAGCCTGAATATATGGTTGATATATATATATATATATATATATATATATATATATATATATATATATATATAATTTATGTGTTGAGGCAGATTTGCAGGCCAAGGCTGTTCAGAAGATCAATGAAAAGGTTCAACGTTGCATGGTGGGCTTACTCATTTCCGATTACTGCACTTGCTCTTGTTTCAACGGATTATGCAGAAGAAGTGAAAGGAACTTTTTCTCACATCCTAATGCTCCTTCTGTTGGCTCTTTCAGTTCTTGTCTCTCTTGCTCTCACCATGTTTACTCTCCTCAACTCTAACATGCTTCTACCGGATACATATATATAACCATATCCTACTATTGCAACCTTCTTCCTTACTTACTCCATTCCATCATATCTAATTAATTACATGTAGCATATACAAATTCCACTCTCCAACCCTAAATATTTAAGATAATATAGATGTGCCACTCTTGTTTGTTTAACTTTGTTTTATTTTTTATAATTAATGGAAGGTTTAGATTCATCTACTCTTGTATTCAAATAAGTACAAATTTAGAGAAATAAAAAAAAATCATTATTAGAGAAATTCATAACTTTATGGAGTTTTAGTCAATGAATAAAAATGATTTCATTTTGTATTTTTCTCTTTCAAAAATACTGTTAAGAAAAAATTAAAAAAGAAAGCACACAATGAGATAGAATAATATTTAAAATTAAAAAAAAAAATTACTCTTTCAAAACTTTCTACATGAAATTCAGATAGGTAGGAATATAATGATTATGAGTAAAATTATAATTGATTATATACTTAGGATTTTCTTAATAATTACGTTTTTTAGATGAAAAATTAAAATTACAATTTTTTAAAATAATAAATAAATTTGATTAATTTAAATTTTAATAATTTGTAAACTAATTTATGTTAATATATTATTATTTTTAAATCTATATTTTATTTGTAAAAATTTATAATAATTTTAGTTTTATATTAACTCTATTTTATATATTTTTTTTAAAAAAATTAATGTAAAAAAAATCACTTTATTATATCAATCCATCAACTACAATATTTTCTCTTATTTCTCATCACTTTCTAATCTCTTTCCCTCATTCAAATACCCACACTTTCTACTTCCGTTGTCTTCTTTTGTTTCATATTTTCCTTCACTTAAAATATGTCCTAAATAAATCTTTCAAATGTGCCTCTACCCATCTTCATATACAATTTAACTAACTTATGTCATACTATCATATTTAATTTTATTATTATGGGTGAAGTATATGAGAAGGGAAATGATATGTTTGTCATCTCTCCTTAAAAAAGCATAACTACTTGATATTTTAATATTTTAATATTATTATACTGTTAAAAATATAGGTTATAAAATGAATATATTTTGTTTTATATTAGGTGTGTATATGTATAACTTTTTATGAGAAAAAGATAACTGATATCCGAAATTTGAACTGTGCTACCAGCTCGACCAACTACACAATCAACACAAGTTACTGCTACCTCTTGCTACCTCTTACTGAGGAAGTTATAAATATAGACTGTTAATTTCTGCTTCATGCTATGTCAAAAATAGCCACACCTCTACCAGAGTTTAAGTTTTACCTCTCTGGCAAGCCAGAGAAAACAATGATTCACAGTCAACACTTCTCTCTGTTTTTTTTTTCTTACACAATATATACGTTACTTATCCCTTTGTCGAAACGCAAATTAAACATATATTTAAAAAGGGGATAGGGAAACGTAGAGCATTTGGAAGAAAAAATAGGATATATATATATATATATATATGCATATATAAAATTGAGTACTGATATGCATTACTCGTATAATATACGTTTACATGTTCAGTTTCCTTGAACTAAAGATCACACCCTGTCAATCATAAAAACTAATATATTAGTAGTATTTTCTGGAGCACGAAAAAAAAATAATAAATAGGAGTTTTCTATGCATAAAAACAAAAGTAAATTTGTTACTTAAAAATAGTGGATTTTATTAAAAAAGTATCAAAGTAATGTTATTTAAAATACGAGACACGCAAGTCCAAGGAGAGGAGGAAGCGAATTCGCACAAGGAATAATATCGACAAGGGTGTTAGCTTAATATAAAGACAACCAAGTTCATGAATCGATGTCGAAGTTTTGATATTTTGTTGCAATACATTAATTATATCGTCTTTACCTAACTCTTTAATTCGAATTTAGATGAAAATATCTTTTCGTTCATTTGTGGGATCAGCCAACGAAGGGTAGGTCCTTATTTTGTAATCAACCATCGAAGACCATTTATTTAAAATAATATATGTTCTAATCACACCCTGACCCATTTTTATTTAAACAAAAAAAAACTTCGTTAAATAGCACAAAAAGGTGCATGCTATTTGATTATTCTTGCGAAAATGTTGATCTTTAGGGTGTGGAAATACAGCCAAAACGTAAAAGAAATTAGGCATGTCAAAATCAAATGGATTAGGTAGAGGTAAGTGTACGATGACTTTTATGTTCTTTTCGAAATGCAGATCAAAGTTGAGATTTTCTATTGTTTTCTTGAAAGCTATATATACACAGTATAGGAGCGACCAAATACTCAAGCAAGGGGAAAACATTAAACAACGAAGAGTACATATATATGTTCGATCATCAAGTGAATAAAATAATGTCTTAATTAAAAAAAGTAGCATCACGGTCAGTCATAACATACACAGTTAGTTTCGCCATACAGAGAAATGTAATTAGTTAATTAGATTTGAAAAGAACAATTCGCCGATGTTTTTGTAACATGGTCGTAGAAAAATATCTTTAATCGGATAAAATTAATAGATATTTCACTCTTCACCGTATAATGAATACAGACGGTGAAAATTGAGCTTGAGAATACCTTCATGGGGTCAAATGCTCATCTAATGGTTTTTATTTCTCTATTGTCTTAATTTCTTTTTTGTTCAATTAACGGTTTTGGTTTGTGACATTACTTTATATATATATATATATTATAAAATGACAAAAGCCATACCTACTATTAGGTCTTATTAGTGGTTGGATTTGACAAATTTAGGTCTAAAGTTACCGATTTGGCCCAAATTGACCAAACCATTTGAAGGTCAAATGCATGTTTGTTCGTGGAGGGACTTTAAGCAGGTCCATGTTGGAACGTACAACGAAAAATTAGGTTACACGAGTGACAGCCTGGTCAAACTTCAAAATTCAAGGAAAGATAACAAAAAAAAAATTAAACTAAACTTTCAAAACTTAGTTTCTTGGCTTGTTATTTTGGTTGTTTCTAGCTAGATTATAGCACGATGTATGAAAAGCTAGGGACATATATGTGGAGGATATATTGGGATAGTTTTGGAAGGAAATCTCATATATTTGTCATAGGTTCACAAAAACATAAATAATCCAGAACAGTGTTGTTAAATAGGTTGACTTAGCAGTAAAGTTGGACTAAAGGGTGGAAAAAGTTGAGTTCAATTATCTCTGCTAATATATAGGAGTTATAAGATGGGTTCAGTGAATTTGAAAGAAAAAATGAGAAATGTTATAGGTTTAATTCTCTCTTCATTAACAAAATATTAATATAAATGATGGGATTTAGTTTCTTATATATATGTGCAAACTTATATATATATGCCTCTTGGATTTTAGATGGTTCTTGACAAGATTTAATTATGAAAAAAAAGAGAAAATATAGACAAAAACACAAAATATATGCAAGAAATGAAATGAATACTAACAATGGAAGATAGTGAATATGAGAAAAAATAAATACAATAAATATAACGTTGATTTATTCGTACTAAATGTGCATTGTAAAAAATGACCATGAACATGTTTCTTGAAATATTCTTTTGAATATTCTGAGATAGACCAAGAGAATAAAATATCAAATAGGAAACCATAACTCCCACAAAAAGAAAATACAAAAAGTTATTAATTTTTTTTTTCTATCATGCATTATGACCGGTAATATCAGGTTTTGTTGTAGTGTTATTCAAAAGACGATTTCTTATAAACATATATAATTTCATTTTATAGGATAAAAAATCTATCTTAAATAAAGATAAATGACTTCATTTTACAAAATAATAGTTAGTGACAGGACAAAATTAACGTGAAAAAATATAAAAAAAATAAAACATGTTGAAATTTATAATTGTTTCAATGTTATCTATGATAAACTAACATCCTATATTTTTAACAACTTAATGATCTTATTTTAATAAAATAATTTAACAAGTATGAGCACTCAAGTGCAAGTACTTTGAAGGAAAAGAAAAATTAAAACTTATAAATCAAAAGTTTTGAAAGAGACTATACATGTGTTTACGCATTTTTAATGAGTTTTTTATTTTTAAGTTCAAATCTTAATTCGAAGTTTCATATTGAAAAAAAAAATACAAGAATAAAAGGCATATAAGTATAAATACTTATAGATTTAGGTAATGTCTCAACATTGAGTTAAATATGATATTGAATTCATTTCAATGATTGATTCTTAGTATATTAATAAAAAAATGAAATTATATTTTCTCTTACATATTATTAGGAATAAATATTATAAAAAATAAATTAATGTTCAGTATAAATTTGGTGGAAGTCTTGTATTGAAAGTCATTCCAACCATATATATAAATCCATATATGAAAATTATAAGTTTTTTTTTAATGTAAATGTTAAATATGTGTTTTTTTAATTTGAACTAACAATGGTATAATTTATCAAAATCACTGAGTACTCCTTAATAATTGAAACTTTAAAAGGAATATTTAATAAGGAAGAGACCTACATTAAAGAATAAAAGTGTTAATAAATGGAAGAAATATAAATGATAAAGAAGGACAAACCTAATGCTTATGTTTATAAAAGTCAACATAAATTTATTTATATTATTTATAAATAAATAATAGAAAATAATGTCAATAAAAAGCCACTAATTACAAAATATAGAAACAAATATAAAAGTTTAATAAATGTTCGATATAAGAATATATTTTTTTTATTTTAAGATTAAGTTTTTTTTTTTATTTATACGCACTTATTATTCTTCTCTCCGCTGTATAATTCACTACAAGAATGATTGAAATTATCGACGAGCATAATTCGTCGGTAATGTATAAAATTCGTCGGTAATTAACATTTACCGACGGCTTACCGACGGCCAAAATGCCGTCGGTAAAAACGTTGTCGGTAAACTTTACCGACGGAGTTTTGGCCGTCGGTAATTACTGAAGGCTTTTGGCCGTCGGTAAATCCTTCGGTAATTACCGAAGGCTTTTGGCCGTCGGTAAATCCGTCGGTAAATGTCGCGACCTGGTTCATCTTCTTCCTCTTCCTTCGTTGCTGTGTAAATTTTTTTTTCCATTTCCACGAACTTCACCACCAAAACGGCATCACGCGGGTAACAAACTAGTTTCCAAAGTATCAAACAACCAATTTATTTTCAATAGTTAAAATTATAGTGAATCATGGAGAGTTTTTCTGCAATTCTCAGATCTGTAAGATAAATGTTTCTAATCATTTCAATGTGGTGGAAAGAACGGTGGTAGAGGGCAGCGGTGGTGGAGAGAACGGTGGTAGAGGACAGCGGTGGTGGAGGGCAGCGGCTGAAGGGCAGCGGCAGGAGCGCAGCGGCGGGAGGGCAGCGGCGGGAGTGCAATGACAGTGGAGAGCAACGATGATGGAGAGCAGCGGTGGTGGAGAGCAGCGGTGGTGGAGGGCAACGGTGGTGGAGGGCAGCGGCAGTGGAGGGTAGTGACAGTGGAGAGCACGGTGGAGATTTCTTTACTGATTGAAATGAGAGGAGAAATACTTCTTTTACCCACATATATTGGCACTGGATGCGACGCTGGTTTCGAAAAATCCCTCTCTTTTATCGACGGCCAAAAGCCTTCGGTAAATCCGTCGGTAATGTCATCCACGAAATAATGGGCGGGAAATATCCCGCTCTTTTTACCGACGGCCAAAAGCCTTCGATAAATCCGTCGGTAATGCGCATGTCACTTACCGACGGCGGAAAGCCTTCGGTAAATCCGTCGGTAATGTCATCCACGAAATAATGGGCGGGAAATATCCCGCTCTTTTTACCGACGGCCAAAAGCCTTCGATAAATCCGTCGGTAATGCGCATGTCACTTACCGACGGCCGAAAGCCTTCGGTAAATCCGTCGGTAATGCACATAAAAAATACCGTCGATAATTCCGTCGGAAATTAAGATATATCGACGGATATTGATCCGTCGGTAAAAATCCGTCGGTAATATTAATATTTTTTGTAGTGATTCGACTTAGAATATATCTCTTTGTTACTGATATTCAAACCCATAAATTTTATTCAATGAAAACAAACCTAAAAATATATATATATAAAAAAATCTAATTAATTTCATAAAGACAAATATTTTATATCAATCTCAATTATTTGTAGATTCTCCTTTAGAATCAAACATCAACCTATAAAAAAAAAAAAAAAACAATACCAGAATTAACTGATTATTCACAAGTCTAAAAACTAATTCAATTTATTGCAAACAAACAGCAATTAATCAATATTGTTTTCCAAACAATAATATACACTCTAGATTTATTCATCTTTTACTCAATGTACCCAATATTCCAAAATAAATATTATTCCTAACTAGACTTTCATTACTTGTTACACAAATAAAAAATCAAGCCTATAGAAACCATTTATATCCTCTTTATCATGATTATTTAATCTCATATGATATATATTCGTTTAAAGTTTCAAGAACGTGACATCACCACTTACAGCAATATTATGTATATGAGTTTAACGAAATAAGAAATAACATTTTCTAACAAAAGCAAAATGATTAAAAAATAAAAATACAAAATCAAGTTTAATACTAATAAACAGTATAATTATAAAACAACATTGATAATAAAAATATTTATTAAAAAATGTAAAAATAAATACAAATGTTTGATCTAAGAATCTCCGATTTTTATTTTTATTTTCACCTTGAAGTCTCCTTCGTAATCCTTTATTAATGCATTCATCATCTTATAATGAAGATTTATTCGTTGCAAGTGTTAGCGCATATTCACAAGTACTGTTTGCACACACAAAAAAAAAACTCATTATTGAAAACCAAATATAATCATGGAGACTCACAATGATATAGAAGTGGACAAAGAAAACAATTAATCATTGTAAATAATTTATTTCTTTTTAGTTTATGTTTTTTTTTTCAATGAAACTCATTGAGCTTTAAGCTGTAAATAATTACCAACTAAATAAATATTTAATGTATTAATTTAAAAGTTTGAGAATTATTATTAGTAATCATAATAGTAAGTGTTGGAGTTGAAGTGCACACTAACAGTAAGTGCTAGAGAAATACTTATTTGTTATAAAAGCGTACTATAACAAATAAATTAACATTGTATCATTTATATACGTTATTAAAGTAAAAAGTGATTTTTAAATAGAGTTACTCACAAGTAAGACCATTTCTCTTACAACCTGGAAAGGAGGGATATGGAGTTACGAAATTACTAACCTAAAGTTAAATTGAGTTGTTGCAATCCCACTTGAAAAAAATGGTATCAAGTCATGAGTTGTTCTGACATGATTGTTCTATTCTTCTTTAAAATCGTATTTATGTCTTTCAAAATAATTTTACTCGAATTGAAGGACTATCATGAAATTAGGCGACAAAGCCCTAATAGTTATAAAAATTTAGTAAAAAGAGATGAGAGCGTTTATGAAATGTTTAAGAGGGAACAGATTAGAAGTTAAAAATTTGGTGTTGAGGAATTGGAAATGACAAGACGAGAAGGCCTGGATGAACAACGTTAACTTTTTTCCAAATTAGTGGAGCGTGACAAGGTAAAGCTTTTGAATGTTTGAACTTTAAATTGGTCATTCACTTTCATTTAACACCTAAACCTAGCTACGAGTAACACAACAGGGGTACATATAACTATATATATCAATGTGTGGAGAAATCTGTATAATCTCAAGGATATAGCGTTGCGTTCAACGCCGGAGGCAACAGTTAACACGGAACGCGCTTCTTATGGAAATCACAGTTTTTAATGGCATCAGTCACAGCGTTTGTTTGCTTCAGATAGGAGGCATTCAGACGGAAACTCAGATTATTTATAAGTGGTTTTAATGATGCGACATTCTTAAAAATATGATGCTGTCATGGTATCGTATCGTACGTTAAGAGTGTTTGAAACGGAAATGTTTTGAAGTTATTTATATTTATTATCTGAGCGAATTAGAAGTGTAAAATGAAAGAGTTGCCCTAAGCATGAAGAATGGAGAATGGTTAACGGTTGGGTGACGGAGAGAGACGGAAAGTAAGGGTCCCCAGTGGGCACATGGGAGCGGCGTTGACGATGAAACGAGAAAGAGCATAGGACGTTTATGACAAAGCCTGCAATAGCTTTCGTTAATTTGGCAAAGAGGCGTACCATTTGAGGCAATGCATCTCCCCCCACCTTCCCTTTGTATTTCTCTTTCCCTCATTAACTCATTATCCTATTCCTGTTCCTATTATCACTCAGAATTCCCAGAAGAAGCAGATAGAAAGGAACAGAAGCATAAGCATAAGGAAGCAGAAGCAGATACAGCAACAGCAGCTATGGCTCGTGGAAAGATCCAGATCAAGAGGATAGAGAACACCACCAACCGCCAAGTCACTTACTCCAAACGACGCAATGGCCTTTTCAAGAAGGCCAACGAGCTCACCGTTCTCTGCGATGCCAAGGTTTCTATTATTATGTTCTCCAGCACTGGCAAACTCCACGAGTACATTAGCCCCTCCACCTCGTACGTTCTCGTTCTCATTCTCTTCTCTTCTCTTCTCTTCTCTTCAATTCAATTCCCAAACAAACCCTACCTACCTACCTATCTATCTTCTCTCTCGTGTCCTTTTCTTTTCCAGAACAAAACACTTCTTTGATCAATACCAGATGACCCTAGGAGTTGATCTCTGGAACTCTCACTACGAGGTTTTCTTCTCTTTTCTCTCTCCTCTCTCCTCTCTCTCTCTCTCTTTCTATCTTTCTCTCTCTTCTTCAGATTTACTTTCTTCTTCTTCGCCAGAATATGCAAGAGAACTTGAAGAAACTCAAAGAGGTCAATAAGAATCTTCGCAAGGAGATTAGGTATAATTTTAACTCCATGTTTTTCTTCTGGATCTATACGCGTCTGCACATGTTTTATATGTTTACTACTGTTGTTGCTCGTGGCTTAGGCAGAGGATGGGAGATTGCCTGATGGATCTGAACATGGAAGATCTCAAGCTCCTGGAGGAAGAAATGGACAAGGCCGCCAAGATTGTTCGTGAGCGTAAGGTGAAATTACTTTTCCCTTTTCTCTCACAGCTTAATTAATGTATGCATGTGTCTTAATTGAAAACTTGCTAGTGTCGGGTAGCTGTCTATATATAGATAGGTAGATACATATCATGGAGGCACAGATTTGAGAGTGTTAGCTATTTTGGCATCAGTTTTTTCCGGGATATAGTTCTTTGGTGAAATTTCATACAAAAATATAGATTTAGTTCCTAATTTAATTCTTAACTTTTATGATGTTTTTGGTTTACCCTTATTAAAGTGAAGATTACAGAACTTGAGATTATTATACCTAGTTATTCTAACTGTGATCATACCGATCTTAATGCATCGGATTACATCAAAATTCTTCAGCTAAGATTAAAAATTAATGACGGAAATTATTTGATAGTTAGGTTATGATTTCATATTTAACTCCAACACCGAGTCGTCCAAAAGTACCATTTCCCTTTCTGATCAATACGATGATTAGGTAAAAAAATTAGTGACGAGGTAACATGTCATTTTTATTAAGGAAATGTAACTTTATAGGTTTTAACCTTGAAGCGAATAGTGTTTTAAACTCTTCAGCAGAACTGGCTAATTCTTTCCCGTCTTTGCTTAACAATCCTTGGTACGAAGGGAGCCCTCTTCTATTTGAAGACAAGAGTAATTTTTAAAAAAAAAGGTCTATTAATAAAATTTCATATTTCTTTTAACTTTTTCATTAATTTTTGAAATCCACCTAACAATTTCAGTTGGTATATATACTTTTTAGTGTATATGTAATTTAAGAGTGTACATAGGAACAAAGCCTATTTACGATGTGTGTACAGTAATGATTAATTAGTTGTCCAATATTGAATTGGTTTGAGATATCTTTCTGCTGAATTTTGGGGACCCCCTTTGTTCTTTTGGATTCATTGACTGTGACACAATTTTCGGATCTGAGCAAAACCACATGAGCACACGACATCATTGGAAACTGTATATTTTCAATTAAAAACATGTGAAGTTATTATACAAAATTTGCTTCTTTTATGGGTAGAATTTCTTTCTGTGTGTTCTTTTTCCAGTTCACTTGTTAATCAGGAGCTAGCTGGAGCTGCTCGATATTTAGTTTGAACATATATATGATACTCTGGATGACTGAATTTTAATCTGCTTCTTTTTCCACATCAACAATTCTCAATATATTTTTTTCATAAAAAAATTTTGTGAAAAAAGTCATGCTATAACAAGGAATTAAAAATATACCCACCACTAATTCTTAAAAAAAATTAAGTACAGTCTTCCAAAAAATCATTTTTTCCAATAATTAATTTCGTAATATTGTTTTAATTTTTATTTCATTAATAGAGTTCCTTCCTTTAAATTACTTGTTAAATTTTGTTTTCATGCATGAAAACGTAACTCCTTTCAAAAAACTTTCTCGGGCTTATAAAACTTATTTTCAATTATTATCTATTTATCCATACAAAGACACAAAAGATTATTAGACAGTTTTAGATACCCACTTTTCCACATTTTTTTCTCTTAAATCTAAAAACTAAATACATATTACTTTAGCTGGAATTAAACACTGGTGATGGTTCAAGATCCCAATAATTTCTTCGTATGACCCTTCCTTCTTCTTGATAGCTTCCTTTCTTATCTCCGAAAGTTATTTGCACCAAGCAAGTAATATTGTTGTTTACTGAAGTTAAACTGTTGAATGTGATTAAAATGGAAACACTTTAATTAAGACGAGTGACAAATTTGATTACAAAACATGTGCACACGAACATAATTTGGTTGTTAAAAGGAAAAACAGTGGTTGTGGTCCTGTTTGAAGATTTCGAAATTACCATATATCTTACCATGCTAACGAGTTCCTTAAATTGTGACAACTGCTGACAGTATAAAGTGATAACAAACCAGATTGACACCCAAAGGAAGAAGGTAAAGTAGTGAACATATTTCGTTAATACTGTTTTCTTTGGTGCTTGCTTCACTCATACTGACATTTCTGATTATTTTTTTTAGTTTAATAACGAGAAAGAAGTGCACAACAGACTCTTGCGTGACTTGGTATGTATTTTAGCACACTTTTGTTGTTGATTTCAGTATACCTCATGCTTCCTAACTTATATAGAAACACACGAAGTAAAACAACACTTGTAGTCTTACATTAATTTCTTTATTGCTGCTTACAAAATGTCCTTCTTTGCGCATTTTCACCTCAATCAATTTTCAGTTATGTTTTCTTGTATACATATCAGACTAATATTTCTTCGTATATACACCTTCTATTGAAGGATGCAAGAGCAGAAGATCCACGTTTTGCATTGATAGAGAATGCAGGAGGAGAGTATGAGTCTGTGATCGGGTTCTCAAATTTAGGTCCACGCATGTTTGCCTTGAGCCTACAGCCAAGCCATCCTAATGCTCATAGCGGACCAACCTCAGATCTCACCACTTACCCCTTACTTTTCTAGTATGCATCGGAAATACCACCTTTTCTCTCAGTTTTCAATAAGTAATAGCCCTTAAGTTCTAAGTTCTGTTCCCTCAAACTTTACTTATATATCACCAAAACAATCTCACCAATCTTCTGCATGTTTCAATTAATTTGCAACTCATCGTCAACTATTACTTCTACTGCTATTTACCCTAATCATACCTGATAAACTATTATCTCTATGTTACTACTGTTTACCCTAATCACAGAAATGTGTCCTCCTTTCATCACAGAATGTTGAGTAAGATTATTCGTAGATATATAGTTAGTTACATCTCAGTGTTTAAAACATTAGTCAAATCACTATTGATTTCCCAATTAAAAAAAAAATTACTTATCCTGATTTTATATGTTACACGACACTTATGTATCTTCTAATTTTAAACTAGGAATCAACTTATTAATTTTTTTAATAAAATGACTAATGGGTTTTTTCTACTTTTTACAAGACACGTGTTTTTTTTTCATACTTTTAATAAAATGATAAATTCGTCTTCCATGTGTTTTTAATCTTATTTTATGTTAAGAATACATAATGTTCAGAAGTTAATTAAAAGTATGGAAATTAAAACTTGAAATTTTAAATATGAAAATGTATTTTTGTAAATTAAAACTTCACTCGTTTAATCGTGGAAAAATTATATCCGTGCTTCTTGACTTTTTTGTTAAATGATTTCATACTTTTTCTAGTTCTAAAACAGTAATTTTTAGCCCTTAAATTATTAATATAATAATATTTATATTTTTTATTTGATTTATATTTATACTTGTATTTTTTATAAGATACTTATACTTGTAATAATGAAAATCATATTTAAATATAATAACAAGTAATGAAGTTAATCACATATTATAACTATTTGTTCATTTATATGAAATATAAATATTCTATATTTTATAAGACAAATTATAATTAAAGTATAACTTTTTCCGATGATGTTAAAAGATATTGCTTAAATTATTCAATTTTTTTAATAATTTTTATATTTTTTAAAACTTGACTTTTTATTTATTTAATTTAAGATTCCCGATATGTTGTTTTTACTAAAATATTCAAGAAATAAATGTTTCTCTATTAAAAATATGAAAAATAATAATATTATTTTCTTACAAATATAAAAAGATAAATATTTTTTAAAATGTAGATAGAATATAATTGTTATTTTATTAGATTTTTGGGAAGCTACGTGTAGTTTGTCATGATAAGAAATATATACGTGTTTAGGGAATCGAACTATACGGATTAAAAAAATCTATCTTAAATATAAAAGTATATCAAAATTATTCTTCAGATGTTTTAATTTTTTTTCTATCGAGATATTTTGTTTGAGTTTGAAACTGATTAATAACTAAATAAATTATTTATTATATTTTAATACAGAATTGTATATTTAAAATTAATTAGCAACTAACCATACAAATGAACGTATCTTTAAAATATTATTTATAATTTGATTGTATGAATAACCTAATATATTTATAGCTATTAAAGTATATTTTATAGTATTTTATATTAAAAAAATAAATATATTAAATAAGTTCCACTTGAAGTACAAAAAGAAATAAAATCACCAATATAACTTTTCTTTCCATATAATATTGCAAAAAAAATTATCTTTATCATAACATTATATATCAATCTCATCTAAAGATTAAACTTTACATTACAATCCATAGGCTATCTAAGATTGGACCTCCATATGAGTATTTGAATGGAGGAAGAGTCCGTATTCTCTTTCATTCCTCATAATTATAATTTGTATTGATTATTTTAGACCTTGTGACCTTCATCTAAGCTTTCAAATGATAACTACATCATTGAAATAAAAATAAGTGCATCAATTTGTATATATAAATTGATTGTATTCTATTTTCAATATCGACATGGAAACGGTATAAAAGTAAAATAAAAAATGAATTAATATGTAAAGATTTTTTATTATGTCTTACATATTTAAATTATCGCACACTAAATTCGTTTATTATTATAATACTAAACTTAAAAGAACTGCTGAGGAGCACTTTTTTTCATACGAGAAATCATAAATATTGAAAATTTCATTTTCTTTTATTGTTTTTCTAAGGATGCAAGAAAAGTCAAGATAAGAAAATTTAATTTAATTTAAAATTTAAATTTGAGTTATAATTATAATGATGTTTTGACTTGAGTTCTTTCATGTCAAAAATTGAGGATGTAATTAGTAAATTATTGATACAGTTGTGTTGTTAAGAGGTATTGACGATAATATGATGTATTACTGTTTAAAAGAAAAGGTTACCATTCTAATTCTTTATATTTAACTTAGGAGTATAAGTATGTAATTCTATCATATTCTTAAGATTTATATCGATTAAATCAGTGGTCTGGGAATGATTCTAAAGAATAAAAAATAAACTAAATTCATTTTCATATTACTTTAAAATTTTAAATTAAAAGTGCTTATTTATTATTTTAAAATTTTAGGTTAAAAGTGGTATGTTGACTTTTTTTTTATGGGAAATATTTTATTGATGTGAAATTTGTTGATATTTTTCATAGTAAAAAATCCCAAGAAACTGTGGTGCCAAGAATATACAACATATAACTGATTGAATTTTGCATTTGTTAGGATTTTTTATATTAAAAGTTTTCTTGACATATCCATATTTTTTGTTTTTATGCATATTGATAATTTACCGTGCTTCTTCAATTATATATAATTCATTAAACAAAAAAAAATACTAATATATGTACACTTATTTTAATCTTGAAAAACTATTAAATATAAGTTATATAAGTGATAATCAATAAGTAAATAAGACAAACATAAGACTCTTTATTATAAGTTTGCTTTATACTATTCATATATTATAATTATCTACAAAACATGCACTTAATATATAAAATTATATATATATAAAAGTTATATGTGCATATTAACATATGTTAAAAAATTTCAAAGATAAAGAATTTACGGAAATTCAAATGTTGTTTCTCAAATTATGTTGTTGTTCCTTCTTCATCCTGTACTAGATGAAGTGAAACATCTTATTTATTCATATTATTAATGTGATCATCTTAATGTATCAGAAAGACAATCATAGAACATTTGTATAAATATTAACATATATAAATATTCATGCAACAAATCTTAACATGTATAATCGTACATACTATACTTAATCATCTAGATATATGTATTAATATTAGACTATAGTGGATTTTACACTTGTGGTGGTCTTTACTGCTCTATAAAGTCATTGCCAATAGGTTTCACCCTACCACACACAAGATTAGTCTTTTAACCACCTTAAGCTAAGGTAAAGTCCCTAAACTATACCTTATGCTTCTCTTACCACATACTCCACTTTCATCTATTTTCTGCTTGTAAGGTGAGGTTTACACCCACTTATACACTTTGAATTAACCTTATTTGTAATTAATGTGAGACTTCCAACACACTCATCTCATGCCAAAGTATATGCATCCTGTGCGTGGAACTAGACATTAAGGGATGGTCCAATACTGACTCGATGGTGAGTGAAACAATTTACCCAACAAACAACAAATTTCACTATGATAGACTCTAACAATGACTCTAATAGCAAGTTAAGAAGTATACTTTAAGCCTAACTTAAACTCTTAAAATCGGCTTGTAAGATGAAACATGCACTCACTTATATACTCTAAATTGACCTTGTCTCTAATATCTGTGAGGCTTTCCAAAGTTTCAGACCTATAGAGAAAGTGGCACTCAACGATACAAAGTCATCGCTTAAATGATCAAATTGGTATCCTGACTTAGTGTTTAGTTCAAAAACAATTTTAAATGTCAGATTGCCTACTAATTTACTCAAATGGTCACATACTCAATTTTCCAACTTAAGACCAATTTAGACAAGATCAAGCAACATACAACTATCAAACACAATTGAATTTCAACATGTTCAACTACCAATTTCAGCACTCAGACATGCAAGTTCAAATTATCAAAGTAGCAAAATTTAAAAACAAGGTAATTAGCTTCCTTTATATTATAGATGATAAAACGCTATAGAAAACCTAAAACAATTCCAAACACACAAGAAGTTCTCTTTATTCTTGTGAACGACAAAAGCACGACCAAAGTACACCATCAGGACCACTATCAACATGAAGTCTTATAAAATACTCAAACGTCACATGCAACTACAACAAGCTAGCATGCAAAGGAAGAACAAAATAGACCAAATAAAAGAACAAAAAATCAACTTGCTTTATCTAAAAAACTTATCGGTCTAAATTGAAAAACTCACCTGTAAGGATCAATCCTACAATCACAGTTCTTCAATCAAACGAAGACGAACCGAGAATAAAAACTCTTAATAATAAGTCAAAGAATTATAATAAAATTGTTTATGAATATATTATATTAAAATATTTTAATATTAAAATAGTAAATTCTCACTCATTTTAAATTACGGTTTCTAAAATGCCATTTTATAGATATTTATAATATATACTTTTTAATTTAAATATATATTAAACTAAAATTAATAGAAATATTAAATTATTTTAATTTAAACTTACTAAGATAATATATTAAATAATAATAATAACAACCTAGCAAAATCTCATTATTCAAATACAAAGTTTTCAATTTAAAAATTTAAACTCTAACGAGATTAACTAATTTAATACGTTAACACTGTCTCATTTAAAACCAATAGCGTCAAAATTATAATTTTGAAATAAATTATTTGCTTATAATAAATACATTTAAGAATAACTACACACGAAATTCAAGACTAAAAATCAAATACACGTAAACACAAGCTCACAAATAAAAGTAGTACTCAAAATTAGTATTATACATCAGTTATTATTTGAAAAAATTATGCTATTCTCAATAGGTCTCAATATTTTATAAAAAATATTATATACAGTAAAAATATAATTAGTTTTCTTATTTAATTTAAATATATTTATATTAAGTATGTTATTAGATATTATAGAAACCGATAATGTTGTAGACATGTATTTTTAAAAACATTGAATATATGTATAAAAAATGTATTATTTCGATGAAAAATAACTTGAATTCAATGTTTTAATTTGGATTAAGAAAAACAATACATATGTTATTTTTTGAAACAATTTTACTAGGACATTTTGATTTTCTGAAGAAAATATATTATTATTTTTACTCACATATAAATATGATAAGAAGTTAGATCGGATTGGTTCGAATACAAATAATACATACTCGTTATTTGATATGCAACAAAAACATTTATCTAATACCCATTTGTTATTTATTTAAAAAGTATTTAGGAGTGTTTTAAGACATGCATATACCTCTTGTATCCACGAATATTTAAAAAATATATTTTATAAAATTTTAAAATAAAAATAAAATAAAATATAATATAAATAAAATTAAATTTTAATTTTAATTAAATTTAATCTTATAAAATATAAATTAATTTTAATTTTATTAAATTCATTTTAACAAATTATAATTCTTTTTTTAATACATATGTATATGAATAATATAATATTCATATCCAATCCATTTATAAAAAATATTAAAATATCAGTTACTCACAATATTAAATATCTACAAATATAAATTATTTGTTATAAATTTTATCTACCAATATAATATTTTATCATTTCTAGCATATAATTACATTGTTTTCATATTCAATACAAACCAACTTTGAAATGATTTAAGAAAAGAATTAATGCTTTATTAATTTTTTCACATGTATTAAGTACCATGATTAATATATACCACTTATTAAAATAATATTATTAAATTTAAATTATTTTTTAGTAATAAAATACTTTTATACCTTTTATAAATATAGAGATGTAATTGAGTTGAAGATAAATTAAGAAAAATTAATATTTCATTAAAACCTAATAAATTGAATAAATTTCGTTTGCATTCATTTCAAGAGTGACAAGTTCAAATGAAACGTATGAATAATGTAGTATTTTGTGAGGATAACTGAAAGTAACTTATATATATTTTAAATTTTATGATGAAAACTTAAAAGCTTAGCAGAAAAAGGACAGGTGAAAAAGAAATCCCGGTGAATCGTAACAAACAAACGCGGTTTCTTTCTTGCGCCTTAAAAGGCTAAAACCCTTGTATTCTACAGTCTTGAGCGTTGCACGAAAAGTGTGACAGTGACACACACATCGCAGAGGGGTTTTGGGTTCGGAGTGAGACAGACACGAACACTCCCAAGACGAGACGGAGACGAAGACGGTAGTGAGCAACTATGGGAGCTCTTGCTACATTAGCCCCTTGGATTCCCGAGGACGATCTTTTGCTCAAGAACGCCGTTGAGGTTTTCCGTTTCTCCTTCTATTCGCTTTCAATTTCCGATTTATATCCGTTTCCTTTCTCTTTCCCTCTCTCATTCTCTTGTATTCTGCTACCTTTTTCCACAATCACTTCCCTCTAATTTCAATTTAAACCCTCTCTCTTGCTTATACATTTGTGTTGCCTGTATACCAATACATTCACAATTTCTCTTACAAACAATAATACTAATCGTATGTAAACCAAACCATGGAATTGGAGCCTGCATTGTTTTTAGTTTTGTTTTTTTGTAAAAATAAAAATAAAAAAGTTAGTTCCGAGAGAAAAGTTGCAAACAAATAGATCTATATGTTGTTCTGGTTTTCATTTTGGAGAATAGTCTGCTATTCGTGTTTTAATGTTTGCATTAATGTTTAGCTTTTAATTTGTAGGCGGGTGCTTCACTAGAGTCACTTGCCAAAGGTGCAGTGCAATTTTCTCGAAAATATAGTATCAGAGAGATACAAGATAGGTGGTATTCTCTCCTCTATGATCCTGTCATTTCTGCAGAAGCTTCTGCGGGTATGACAAACTTTGAGCTTTCAGCATCGCCTCTCCCATCGAAGTTTTACAGGTTTGGACATTCCAAGGAACAGAAAGTCGTTTCAGCTAAGAGAAAGTCTGGAAGTGTTCGCAATTTGTATTATGCAAGGTGCAAAAGAATTCGAAATACCATGTTAACTTCCATGGACTTGAGTTTTCTAGTGGATCCGGGAAATGGTAATTATGCAGAGCATGAAAGTCACCCCTTATCTGGAACCTGCGTGCCTGAAGGTGGAACTTTAAATCTCCCTGTTCAGTATGATTTTTCTCCTGAAAATGTGATGGATGATAATGTGGTTTCTGATGGAGTTACTGCCAATGTGTTTTTCCCTGGAGTTGAAAGGGCAGTTGAAGAGAATTTTCCTGCCAAGCTAAATAGTGTACTTAAGGAAGAACCTCATTTTATTGTAGACAACGTGCCTTTGGATGAAGCTGTTGAGGAATTGGATGTTCCTGGAGAATTGACTATTGATGGGTGGATTGGTGACGATAATTTAGAGAGAATACCTTTGCCCACGTTAGATGACATCAACAATGACCCTGGAAATATCTGTCCTGATTTTGATGAAAAAAGTGTATTTGATTCAACCGAGTTAGAGTGTGGAACTTCATTTAACTTAGCTTCACTTCCTGAAATACCAGTCTGGAGCACAGATGAGGGCATCAAAGAGTGTGATATGCCATGCGATGGTTTTAATGATTCGATTGCTTGTGGGGGCGCTTATTTGGAAGAACTGTCCAATTCTCTTCTCAACTTTAGTAGTGAGGAAGAGCTCTTTCTGATGGATGTTGATGGAGAAGAAGGGATTGACAAATCTTACTTGGATGGTCTGAGTTCGCTCCTACTAAATTCTACAAATGATGTTAATCCAAGCCAAGTCCCTAAAAAGGATGAAGCAGAGCTGCAAGTCCCTAAAACAGATGGAACAGAGTCGTTAATGGCCTCACAGGCACATGTTCTAAATCATTCAGTTTCATGTTACAAAGAGTTAGAACACAACCCAGGGTCAACCTCTAGTGGTGCACAAGTAGTTCACAAATTAGAGTTCCAAATGTCATCTCCTCCCTTGGCTGAAGATCCCCTCTTTCATGAACTAACTAACGAAGTTCCTTCCTGTTCCCTAAACACTGAGGAACAAGAAATTCCAGATAATGAAGACGTTTTCCTACCATTTGATGTGCCTCCTGTCATATTTCCCCCTTCATCTAAACTGATTTTTAAAGCATCCAAGAAACCAATTTCGTCATCTGTTCAGGATTATGGATTTAATAGGCATAGAGCTAATGAAAGAGGCAAATCTTTGATGCATGCAGAGAAGAAAATCCGTGTAGAATCTCAATCATCTTCTCAGATGATGGGATCTCCTTGCTTCCTGGTACCTGATGGTGGTTCTAAGGTAAAATGCGAGTTGCCTGCTAATCATGCATCACACATAGTATCTACCAGTTCTGTTACTGTTTCTGGTGGCTTAGGTGGAAATGGTGCTGCAAACACTACAAATGCTCCTCTGCATGCAAATAAAAAGGAAGAAGCTACCAATGCTGACTTGGCAAAGGATCAATGCAATCATACGGCAAATCCTTTCATTAAGAAATCAGCAGGTAGTTCGAATGACTTACGAAATAATCCCCAATTTCATGGTTCTAGCATGAAGAATGAACAAGATTTAGGTTTGTCACTTCAAGATCACCAGTTGAAATGTGCTGAAGTTGGATCCTCAGATGTTCTTGACTCGGAGCTGGTGGCAGACCCTCTAACACTAGATGAGGAAGAGCATGATATAGACAGTGACGATGAGCTTCCTTCTTATTCTGACGTAGAAGCAATGGTAAACTGTATTGCACCACTCCTTCTGTCAACACTTAGCCTTTCAATACTCATTCTCTGACTTACTCATTCTTCCCTCCTACAGGTACTTGATATGGACTTGGATCCTGATGATCATCAGGATTCTTGTTATAGTGAGGAAGGTATTACACAGCCATTTTTTTTTTCTGTACTCTGTTATTTGTTATTCTTATTTTCTTTTTATTTGGAGAAGAGATATGGAGAACATACCTGAAGTAAAGTGATAACCTAACTCAATGCTATGAGAGCATGCATCAGTTATTTGGGTTGTTGACAGCTTCTAAGGGATTCTATATGGTTGCTCATATTTTTACATGTCTTTACAAATTGCTAAGTGAAGATAAAATGAGAGGCGTTTTGGGGAGAGGGGGTTGAGGCGTTTTTTTCCAAGATGTTACAATCCTTTAATGCTCTTTTTAATGATTTCCACTTCGTTGTGGAAGTAATAATGGATCTGCTAGTCAGTTGAATAATATAAGGAATTTGTTGAACCTTATCAAATATGTCCATAATTTCTCCATGCGTTTATTTTTGTATATTTGGCTTGATCATCATATATAACCATCAAATATGCTTGTGGAACTTGTTGAGTATTGTTTTGATTCTTTTTTATTATAAAATTCACAGTAAGATCAATGATAGCATATTAATTTTTCGCTGTTGCTACCACCATCTACTTTCTGTCAGTATAGCCTAACTATATATCTTCTGATTACACTTTAGTATCAAGATATCAACATGTGGAAAGTAAGAGAGCTATCATGAGGCTGGAACAGGGTGCCCATTCTTGTATTCAGAGAGCCATTAATGCACATGGAGCATTTGCCATCTTATATGGTCGCCACTCAAAGCATTATATTAAGAAACCCGAGGTATATGAGCCTGTAAACTGCTTGCTTGGTCAACTTGTCATTTGAGAGATCTTTTTCATTGATTCCTTTTCAAACACTCAAAGCATAATGAGATTGTTATCTTTTTTTTACTAGAAAAAAATTCTCACTTGCATTATATGTGGTTTATGCCGATATTTGGTTTAGTTCAGATTGTGCTCCTGAGTTCAGACGGCAATATGCTTGTAAATTTAGTGAGTTTTGTGATGAAAGTCAAAGAATGAAGGAAGTAGTTGTAGTTTCGGACAGACTTATTCTGCAATTATAAGCATAGATGTGCTCTGAAGCAGCCAGTAATTGCGATAATTTTTTTGACATTTAAGATGGCTCAATTCATCCTGCAGGTTCTACTTGGTCGAGCGACGGAAGGTTTTCCTGTGGACATTGACTTGAGCAAAGGAGGGTATAGCAATTCAATATCTCGACGTCAGGTTAGCTACATTTAGCTATTTATACTTGAATGTCATGGCTGCCGCAACCTTTTTACTGTATTTGATATGTGTTGATAAAAATATGCAGAATATACATCTCATTTTAAATTCAGAAAAGGGTGTTTACATCATAAAATAAGCTATACTGTACTAGTAACCTCAACATACCTTTTCTCCTAATTTTAGCTTCAAAGAAAATCAATGCCATGCTGGAACTTAATGGAGGTAGAATTGTGATTGAATATAATTTATGATAGGGTATGAAAGATTTATGTAATGCTTTAATGTATCCGGGTTATTCATCTGGTCTTGAGGGGCGTACTGTTTCATACAGTCATGCTGTAATGATAATTTTACTTATGATGTGATGTTGACATGATGTAAATTCAGATAGTAGGGATGCAGAATTATAAATTTTTTCATGTATAGTTTAAGATATTATAAGTTCAGCGTAGACAGTTAGGTGTAGTCTTTGCTACCAAATATGGTTGACTTTAATTGATTATGTTTTACCGTTGCTAACTTATAGGCAATTATAAAGATGGATAAAGAGGGGTCATTCTACATAAAAAACTTCGGCAAGAGTTCAATCCTGGTAAATAGCAAAGAAGTGCACACTGGTCAGTCTCAAAGATTGCATACTAATTATCTAATTGAGGTATGATCATATGGCTCCTATCATTTCCTATACTTATCTTTTAAATACTGTCATTTCCTATCCAGCTGAGTTCTCACCTCCTGGTATTCCTTGTGCACTCGGGATTGAATTGTGTTCCAAAGCAAAATTATTATTCCTACATATCATATTCAGTCCCCCCATCCTCGTGGTATCGGTATATCCTTATATTTCTCTTCCTTCTTTCGTTTTAGCATTCAACCCTGTATCAGTAATAGGGGTCTATCACTGTCTTTATTGGTTAAGTTTTGTTGTTTTCATCTTTGTTTGTTCTTATGTTATTGTCCATTTGTTGTTGAATCCTTCTGAATTAGTGCCTACTAGAATAATAGTCCTTTCATGCCAAGTATCCCAGATAATGCCTAACGTCCCAGGTTCTGTACTTTGTATTACAACATCTATATTTTGTTTAAGCAGCAGGGAAATGTTTAGCTTTTCCAGAATTTAATTGTGGGAGCTCGGTATGCTGGACAGTTAGATGTTGTCTTCACTACTAAATGTTTTCTTCTATTTATTAGTTGAATTAAACACGTATAATCATGGCTTTGTTTGTACCTTTCACTTCAATGCCACCGTATATACTTAATAAGGGTATAAAAAATATAGCTGGTGTTATAATTATAAGAATGACATGTTACTGGTTTCGTTATTCCAATTCCATATCTGCTTTGTTGTAGCAAGTCTATTTTGGTTCATAAAATGATTGAATTTATATCTAAGCTGGACGTAGAATTTCGTATCACTACTTTTTTTGGGGGAAGTAGGGTTGGCTGTGTTCAAAACTAAAACGATGTTGTTTGGATTACCTGTGTTAGTAAAAACGTGAATTCTTCGTAGCGTTTCTTTAGTTAACTTCCCACAAGTCTCAAAATCAGTGGTCTGTTTTGTAGGTGAGGGGCATACCTTTGATATTTGAGATAAATCAAAATCGTGTGAAGCGGTACCTGGATCACATTTCTGACAATTCACAAACCTTTTAGTGTTGATTGTAAATGAAGCAAGAGGTCCACTAACACAGAAGGTGCTTATTTTTACTGCACTTTCTGATTTTTGATAAATGGTAAGCAATGTCATTGCATTTATTGGTGAATTCGTGTTTCTCCCCGAATGAATTTCTTTTGCCCGCAATAGTATAGATCACTCAACCCAAAGTTCTGTTATATTACATGCTAAATTTATCCAACCCTGAAAGTGAAAACTGAATCTCATGACCACCCTGCATTCATTTTGTAAGGTCAAGAAGACTCATACTCTCTTTTTGCCCTGTTTCATTGGATATATAATCTTTGAAACAACAATTCTATTCATTTATTTATTACGGTTTACCCCTTGAACCTTTCTTACTTCACTGGCCTGTGAAGTATAACCAACGAACGGTTATTTCAAAAAATAGCATTTTGAATTTGGGTGGACTTGTACAATAATAAAAGTATCATTTCATTTAAATATCCTGGACCTTGTCATTTGTTTATTATTCATATTCAGATAATGTTTCTTTAGTCCTTTTAATTTTCACTTTTAATTACTAGTGTATCACTTCCCTTTTTTATTTTTTATTTTTAAATTTTTCCTTTGCCGACTTCAAATAAAGTGAAAATTTTCCACCCAAATAATCCCTTACGGAATGTTTAATAGTAGAGAACATTTTAGCTCTTTGTAGACGAAAACCTTTTTAGTTTACATCCTTGAAATCTAAGACTTGGAATACTGAATTTCATGTCAGGTATCAATTAAGAAAATAATACCAGGATGTATTGTTTCGGTAGATTTTGTTTTTATTATTATTACTGTTTTAGTTTATTGGAAACTTGTTCCTGGAGTCCAACTTTCCAGATTTGAGATAAAAGCTTTAATTATATAAATATATCATAATACTCGTTTTCTAAATTTCTAGTTAAAATTCAACGAAAATATTTGTTATCAATCATTCTTACCAACAGGAGCCAACAACACGTCTTGACTCACGCTTTACGTAAGTCGGCTTTCATTTTTCTATTTACGAGTGTTGGCAGTATGAAGTAATTTGATTGTTTTGTAAATTTTATTATCTGTTCTTTTTTTTTTATGATTATTTTACTTTGACATTCGTTGTTAAATATGATTGCAGGTTTATGGTTATTTTAACAAGCTTTTATTGAATAATTAAAAACTCGAATAAATAAACTAAAATAAATTGTCAAGTTAAAATTAATTTATACTCAAGTTAAAATTAAAAAATTAAAAGTTTATTTTTTTATAACTTGCATAAATTAATTTGAATCTATCAAAAAGTAGTTATTTTGTTTTTCTGTTTTTAAAGGAGATTGAAACATGGGAACAAAACGCTCCAAATGTGATTTACAACTTAATTGATTTTTTTAAGAATTATTAAATTTGAATAAAGAATAATTATTACTTACGAATCAGTGGTAGTATTACGAATTATACGTCATTTTTAGAGAGTGTTCCCCGTATAGTCTAATCAGTAATGTCTAGGTTGTGCTACAGATATAGATTTTAGTTTTACAACTAAGTGCGTGTAATTCTCGCTGCTTTTTAGTTAAAGTGAAGCAAACTATTAAGCGTTATTTTCTTCTTCTGTGTAATTATATTTCAATGTTGAAATTCATTAATTTTTAATAATTTTTATATTTGAATTGTTATTTAATTTGTGTTTGATTTTTAAATCTTTATACCCAAGTAACTGTTATATATATTTAAAGAAATCTTGAACTTAAGTTGAATGTCATTTGTATTGGGATTGAAATAAGGAATTATATCTAATAAGAAGATTTTAATAAAGGCTGCTTTAGTAAAATAAAAAAAAAAAAAAAATCATACCGGCACAAGAAAGTTCAACTGTAGGCAATCATAAAACTTTTTAATCCCTAATGTCTTAACTCGTTTTTTACCATAAAAACATGATAAGAAAAAAAGAACAGCTGCAAGTATGTATAAAGAAAAACTTAATCTCTCCTTTATTGTCTTATTGAACTTTATTTGTAAGATCATAAATTTATAAACTAAAATGTGTTTCTCTAAATTTTTTACCATGCAGCATTGTCAATACCATTCGTCCTATGCGAAATATTTTTATTTTTGCCAAAACATATTAATAAAAATAAGTGTTTTTACTTCAAAAAGTATTTTCAGTATCTATACTTTTATCCTTACAAATTTGATATTAACTCATGTATCTTTAAACCAATTAATTAATCTCTAAAAACTTCGTGACTGTAAGAAAATCACTATATATTGAATTTAAGGATGAAAAAGAATTATTTTCGTAAATTGAAAAATTAATTGATTGAATTAAAAATATACGGAATAAAGTCAAATTTGACGAAATTTTAGAAATTAATATGTTTTTCTTTTAGAAAGTGAGAAAGAAACTGTGAATATGTAAACTTCGTGCTTTTTTTAAAGCTTTACCAAGAAAAGTTTTCATTTTATTACTGAAAATTCCATTAGTTGTATATATAAAATTACTCGTCACATGGGCTATTAATATTTTTTTCTTCTTTATCAAGATTAATGGTATGCACGTATGTTATAACTTACGTAATATAATAAGCCACCATGTGTATGACTTCTTTCAGCAAAGAGGATTTCCTATGTTAAGTTTTGTGTTTATTATAATTATTTAAATTGATCTGAAGTTGGAAACAAATTATCAGTGAAAAGTTATTTTAAACAACATGATATAAATCAACAACTTGCTTTAAAAGAATGATCTTTTTTTTCACTCCTATATAAATGATTATTATATTATAATACCATACTTTATTAAAAAAAAAAAAGGTGTAAAGTAGATATTTTTAATGATTAGTGGTGATAAAATATGATTTCTTTCGAATTCCCATGTTCTTCCCAGCAAATAGCAGCGAATAAAGAGATGAAAAGACGAAATATTAGAATATTAACTATATTCCTGGTTAGGACTAAAGATCCACCAAATAAGGGGTTATGGGCGAAGATGTTGGATCGGGTTCATCTTCCAACCACCCATTTCCATATATCCATATAAATTACCCTACCTTTTATATTACAATTGTATTATTATCTTCACACCCAACAAAATTTCACATACGTTTTATATCTATTATTTTATTTTTTATTATTTTTTCTTTTTTATAAATATAAAAAATAATTTTATAATAACCAAAATACTCGTATAAATAAATTATCGTGGTGTAAAAAACATTTCCCTTTCATCAATATTCTAATACTTATGAATGTTTCTAAAAAATAGACATGTTCCTCTCAGACTATTCACCAGCTTAAGGTCGTCTCCCAACTCCTGACACCCCTAATCATGGATCTCGATCCTTGCTACACTTTCGATGTAATAGTTTCACGAATATTTGAGTTTTTCTTTACAAATTTACAGTAACATATTATTAGGGTTATGATTAGTTATTATTTCTCAGATATTATATGCTTTAGAGTTCAAACTTTCAGTATGACTTTATTCTTAAAAAACTACTCAAAAGATTAAGTAAAAAATATATATTTTAATGGTATTTAACTATATCTCATAAGACATGTGATTAGGATGATACATGAATCTTTTTAATAAGAAATGTTTGTATTGATTGTTTATAAGTATAATAATAATATTTAATTTTTTAAAGAGGTTGTGATGATATATATAAAGAAAAAGACTTTTTTTTTTCAAAATTTTTAATTAGGAAGAAACCGGTTCAAGTAAAGTAAAAACATAAAATAAAAATTATCAACCTCAATTATTACTTATTATTAAAAATAACAAGTGTACTGTACAGATTTGTCAAATCAGGACCTGAAGAGCATGATCGGGTAAGGACGTAATGTTAATAAAGTTGATCAGTCGATCGAATGCACCTGTCGGTTAGGCAAGTACACTGAAAAACATTAGTAGGCAATTAATGTGAGTAATTACTATATTATACGCAAATATATAATATTTATGAATGATTAGCTGTGTATATATACCAAATATATGACATTAATGAGTAATTAACAAGTTATATTGCATAAAAATATACTGCATTGATGGATAGTTAATGGGTTTGATAGATACAGGACCTATAAATATAAGGTCAATGATCACGTAAGACCATCTTATGCCAAAATCATACTGAAACCTTCTTTATAAAATATAAAGAGGATTGCGTTCTTAAAGACAATAAAAAAATAGCAGAAAAAAAAAGACGACCGACCATCGAACCAATTCAACTGAAACAGTGAGTAATATTATTAAGGATTTATATTTTGAAGACACATAATTAGTAGTTAAAAATAGATTATGAACATAATTGGAATGAGTTAGAATTTGTCCCACACATGAGAGCCTTAAACGGGTGGGTGATGTGAAACATAAGATGGCATCGTAATAATTAAGAAAGGATGAATCTCTAAAACTACCTTTAAAAATAAAATATCGATTCCTAAGACTTTGTTTCCTCGACAAATATGGAACGAGAATCCACTCACAACATCATTCAGGATTCTCTTCTTTCTAAAATGGTAGTAATTACGTTTGACCAACGAATGTACAGATAAAAATAATGATATTGCATTGGATTGAGGGAAAATATAAAGATAAAAAACTATAAGACAATATTCTCTATATTCTTCTTTCCAATTCAATTTTTTTTCTTACTTTCTCTCCCATTTTAAAGATTTTATAAACCTACATTTTTAACACAATATTCTCTTTACTCTCTTTTCAAAAGAAATGAAAAATCATGTAAAAATATGTCATTTTTATGTTTTGGTAGTTTGATCAGTGTGGATTAACATGTTTGGAATTAATGGTTGAATGCCTTTACTTTTGTGTAACTTTTATTTTAAAATTTTTAAAGTTAGTGTGTGTGTGTTTAAGTTTGGATTCAGAAACTAACACTGTTCACTAATTTAGTATATTTGATAATCTAATAATTTGAGTATATATTTCAACAAAATTTTCATTAATCATCAAAAGTATAAATTTAACTTCCAACAAATATATACTTTTTGACTAAAAAAACACACTATTCTTTCCAAGAAAAACATGTTATTAAATCCAAGCTAATAGCTAACTTAACATTCCTTATTTAATGTGATAGGTTGACTTATAATTAATCTTTAAAATGCATAAAGATAATAAATAAAAATTATGAAAATATTAGTTCAAAGAAGGTTTAATAAGCTAAACAAAATTGATTAGTTGTTGAGTTAAACGTAAGAAATATTTTTTCAAAAAGAATTATAAGAAATTGGATAAAGGATAAGTTATATGTTTCTCTAAACGTAATATTCTTGGTTTAAGAATATATAAGCAAAATCATATATAATAAATCTTCTTGGAGAAGACAGTTTAATTTCAAAAGACTAATAGAACGATTACATTTCCTAACACCACTTTTATTTTTAACGTTCATTTCACACCAAGTTTTAATAATAAAATATCATATTAACATAATAAAAACAAATATAAATTAAATGTTATAATAAAATAATAATTTTTTAAAATGTAAAATGGAAGTAAGAGAAAATTTAGTGTAAAAGAATATGTGCCCTGGCTTATTGTCTCAACCAACTCATCTTCCAATCCTTCCTTTATTATAACTACTTCGTACCATACACCTTACCTTCACTAATAATGTAAGAAAAAACGTTGTAATTACTTTTTTCTCTTATTTTATAAATTTTCATTTTAATCATCGCATCATTTTTTATATTTTTTATTTTTTAATAAATTACTTTTTAAAAATAATAAGCCAACGTGTTAATATTATGTACATCTGCATTTTTCTTCTTTATAAATTCTATACATAGATGATTATTTTTAAAGAAATCTTACTTGTTTACTTGTGAATTAATATCAAATACTTACACAAGATAAGTCGTCACTCTAATTTTTAAAAACTTGAAAATAAGTGAACTTGTGCAGCTTTTCTTACAGGGTCTTAAAAGTACTTTTATGATCTAATCAGCATCAAGACTAAAAATTGTTCTAAATTGTTATTTAGTATAAATTGTCGGTATCATTAAATAAATTATGTAATCGGTAGAGAGCGAAAGGAATTATAAAATATTTACAGCAACATATCCTTGTACTCAAACTCAAGTTATATATTTTATTAATACACATGTATTAAACGAGTGTCTCTTTATAATATTTATAGATTATAATATAATTAAGTTTTAAACTTATGATTTATTTTTAATTAATTTTTGTCTAACTAACATTTTTTCAAAAATCAATCTATTCTAATTAGGATTTGGAGCATAGAATTTTTTGAATAATTAGTTTCGATGTTTTTTATATTTGAAATTAAATTCTCGTTGTTCAAAAAGATAAAATTAATTTGTAAAAGACTATCCAATATTTAAATCAATAAGAGAGTTTTAAGATCTATATGAATATACGAGTAAATAAAAAATTATGTATATTTTTTATAAATACCATGTGTATTTATAAGATTTATAGGTTTTATGATGTTTGTTGTAAAAGCTGATAATATAAAAACTATATCAAATATAACAATTTATCGCATATATGATAATTAGTGAAAAAATAAAAATAATGTGATACCTTATCTGATATACCAAATAATATGTAAATATATGGTATTCAGAAAGATCATGACATAATTAAACCATGTTTGGCCACGTATACGGTTAATATATTAATATCACTTAAATAATGAGTTATTATCACTTGCACATCCAATATCGATCAAATATTAGTATGAATGTTTAAGCAATGAAACATATCACTTAAGTTATTATTTGAAACATGAACGATATATGTTAAAATAATTTTTTTCTCATTTTGAAATAAGTGAACTCTTGGGTGATAAAAGGTCACTTAAATGTTAAGATGTGAGGATGTCTAAACTTTCCATAACATGCTATCAAATAAGTATACAACGTCGCTTAAATAATTATGTGATTACTTAAGCGATTAGATGATAATATGCTTTGAATTTTTAGAAATTATTCAAATATACAATTTTATCGCTCAAGCAATGAGGAAATACTCGAACAAGAGAGAATATCATAATTATCTATTATTTAGAATAAAAGTCACTTAATAAGGATGAGAAAAAAAATCTTGTTTTGTGTAAAAAAGTAAAGTCGCTCAAACACTTACATTTATATGTATGTGTGTGTTATAATTATGAGTTACATAAATACATGTGACTCAAAATAGTGTTAAATATTGTATGTGATTGTATATTTAAATATTTATATGATAATATTTAATAAGTGTATCACAAGAAATATCTTAAACGATGTTATGATTAAAATAGTTATAATACTAAGTAGACCTTAACAAAAAAAATTTGTAATTACAAAAAAATGACAAATCCCAAAAGAAAAAAACATACTTTGAGTTAATAGATAAAAACATACCAATAATAATAAATTTCATTGATAAAAATAAAATTTGAATTAAAATATTATTAATACCCAACCCAACGTGATATTAACACCATTATAATTTTCTAAATAATAAAAGAAAAACATAAGTTTTACATTTAGTCTTATTTAACATTCAAATATATATTTTGAAAGTGGACTGAAATATATATATAAATTAGTACAATAAGCATATAGGTCTTAGTTGTATGTACATAATTTAATCGAAAAAAAAAAGCTAAACAGGTGACTTCATGGTTTTTTTCTGGACGCAACTTCAAGTTTTCTATAAATGAGGCACGGGGTGTTAATTTAATTAACTAATGATATTTGTTCATTTATACAATAAAAATTATTTAGTAGTCTAATAGGACTACTTAATCTGACCACATAAAATAAAGTTGATAAATGATAAATAACTACTATAATTGTTTTTAAATATTTACATGTTACTAAAAGTAGTAAATGATTGAATTTGTTATTTATCCAAATAAAAAGAGACAATAGAAATTAATAATAAACGGTATTAAGTGATATGATAGGGAATAGAACACGTGTTTGTGGCCAAGAGAGATATTTAGTCGCTTGAATTCGCATTAACCGAGTCAATATTTTGTAAGAACGTGAAACATGATACCCTAACTCGCGTTGCTCGCTCGCTGATTTGACTCGTCTCGAGTGTATTTAACTGATTTGACTCGTCTCGAGTGTATTTAACTTAACCGTGGACGACCGAGTGTTCATCTCCTTCATTTCATTTCATTTCAATTCAAATCAAAACCTCCTTTCTATTAATCTAAGGTCACAGCACAACACCTAAATAATAACAATATGAAGATCCAGTGCGATGTCTGTAACGAACACCAGGCTTATTTATTCTGCACCGCCGATGAAGCCGCCCTCTGCGACGACTGCGACCACCGTGTCCACCACGCCAACAAGCTCGCCTCCAAACACCACCGCTTCTCTCTCATCCACCCCTCTGCTAAGCATTTTCCTCTCTGTGATATTTGCCAGGTACATCAACTAATAGCAATTAAATGTTAATTACTATAATTATTACATGGTTTAGTTTGAGTTAACTAGTTTGCGTTGTGGTGTAGGAGAAAAGAGCTTTTGTGTTTTGTCAGCAAGATAGAGCAATTCTGTGCAAAGAGTGTGACGTGTCCATTCATTCTGTCAACGAACTCACCGAGAACCATAGCAGGTTTCTTCTCACTGGGATTAAGTTCTCTACTTCCGCCATACCTTATTCTTCTTCTTCTTCTTCATCGTCATCATCATCAGCAGCCAAGAAAAACCCTGTTCTCGATACTTCACACCCACCTTCTAATCCTCCTTCAACACCCTCACGGCCTAAGCCTGGAGGAAACTTGCAAACAAATCAAGAACCTGGTTTCACTGGTAGCAGCATATCAGAGTACTTGATAAACACTATCCCAGGCATGAAGTTCGAAGATTTTCTCGATTCCCATTCAACCTTTGATTGCTCTAAGGTTAGTTTCTTCTGCTTCCCACCTTCCATCAATTAACTGCCGACCAAATTTAGTAACAAAAATGTTTCTTTTTTCTTTACAAATGTTGGGATCTAATTTAAATTTTTGTTGTGGCAACTGATGTTGGTTTTATTGGATCTGCGATTAACAAGTTGATGTTGAATTGCAGAATGGTGATGAGATGTTGTCGGTGTTTGGTGAGGGAAACATGGTTTCGTTCTCCTCTGGTGGGATCTGGGTTCCTCAAGCGTCACCTTCTGCTGCTGCATATTGGGAACAGATGGGTGAGCAGAATGGGTACAGAGAGGGAAGGAAAGGTAGCGTTAGATCAAGTTTGGGCGATGATAATAATTTCGTAGTTCCTCAGATGAGTCCTCCCAGCAACGTTTCCAAGAAATCCAGGTTTCTTTGGTAGAAATCCAAGTTCGTGTGACTTGAATTTCTCTCCCCTTGCGTTATACTATTAATTTGTTCCGTTTCCTTCTTTGTTGTCCTCAACTACACTCTGCTAGCTGCTCCTCTCTTGGGTTATCTACATATTACTGTATCTCTTCCAAATTGTAAATACCAACTTTTCGGCAGAGCTCTCTGGGCTCAAAGTTGGAATTTTTTCTGTTTCTGCTGCATGTTAGAATTAGAAGTAAACGATTATCAGATCTGGAGAAAAGTCTTAAATACATTACTCTGTTAAACATTGAGAGAAATAGACTAGATCACTATTATCTGGTGACATCCATGGTCTCTAAATTAAAGAGCATCTCTTATTATTAGATATTAGGAGTTTTTTCTAAATACTTCAAGTGGTATATATATAATATGATGATAAAAATTGTTTAAAATACAAGTAACTATTACTCACAATTATAAATATTATCTCAATAAATACTATTATACATCATAATAAGAAATCTAAAATAGTAAATTATTTAAAATTGTTTGATATTTGTTTTTGGAACAGAGACAAAAATTGAATCTGAATTACTTAAAAATAATAAGACATGCTTTTCACATTTTGGAACGATAAAAACTGCTCATAAAATGTTCCGTTAGAGACAGACGTCCGAGAAAGTTGGAAACCTGGGCATGACTCTAAGAGTATGATGAAATCGTTGAACTTTTCGTGAAGGGAAACTAATTGGGAAAAATAAGCAATAGATGTCAAATGCAGTCCAATTTGGAATTACAAGTTCACCAGAATTGGGATCCAAGAATTCCACTTGCCTTAAATATTCACACCGCTTAAACAAAAGGACAACAGACACAGGCGATATATTTTTTACACATCAATTTTTCTGAATAATTTTTTATCTTCAAAATTATCACTTATATATTTTACATTTATTTTTTATTTAACATATCTTTGTTGTGAAATTGAAAGAGATGTAAAAAAGAAGATGAAAACAGAATGTTTAATATTGGAGGCAGAGGAACTTTCCCAACATGTATAATATAGAGAAGAAAGTTTAATGGAAACTTCAATAATCATATAAAAAATTCACATCATTTATAACTTAAAATTTAAAATCAACACAAATCAATTACGATTATTATTGTAAAAAAAGTTATCAAAAAATTGTTCCAAAAACCTTTTCCTTTTATCTTTAACCATTCTTGTAATTTTCATTTTACGTTTTTAAATTTTTTTTTTATATATTTAACTTTTTTTACATTCATTTCATATTATTTTTTTTTATATATATATTTTTTTTCTAAATATAAAACTTTACTTTTTTTTTATAATCATTTTACTTTTATACTCTCTCTCAATAAAAATATACCATGATACTGTTGATAGTTAAAAAAAGGTCGAGGCTTGGACAATAAACGACGGGAGTAGGTAAAACAGTTTGAGATGAAAAACCAGGTTTGGTTATGTCATGAACACTGCCCTATTATTTATCATCACGCTGTCAACAATTATTGTTCATGTTTGATTGGCCAACAAAGTATCAAATCTTGTCAAATCTCCTTCTCTACAAAACTAGTGGCTCCATAAAATAAAACATAAACAAATACATTATTTCAAATTGCACTGTCATATATAAATATTTTTAATTTGGAACAACAGTTGTTACAGTTCGACTGAGTCATATACGAAAAAAGATCTGCTTGGAAATTGTTTTTGGCTACACTAAGAAAGTGACATTAAGAAAATGTAATAGAAAAGATAAAAAGTTATAGGAAAATCCCAAGACATTGTGATAATCTAATCTACTTTAGGGAAAAGATTTAAAAGAATGGCTAGTGGTGGTGCCTTTAGTTTTTAAAGGGTCAATTTTCATCATTCCTGTTCTGTTACCAAATCTGTAGTATTTAATTTCTAAATATATATTTTAAAACAAACCCGACCTTTACAATTTAGTTTTTCAGAAATAAAGATTGTTAAAAACTTTATATTAATATTAAAATATTGAATAAATAAAATTTTGATAACATAAAAAATTATTCGACAGATAATGTAAAGAGTATTTGATAAGTGTATTCCGGTAATTAACCATTTAAAGACTTAAATCATGAATTAAAAGTTCAAAATAAGAACTGCAAGATCTAAGTAATTATTATTGTATTTTTTTTAAATAGGTTTATGTATTATTGGTTTTACCAGAAAGAAAGAAACTTAAAACAATTTTTTTTTTCTTGGAAAAATTTATTTAAAGTGGAAGAGAGTGAGTGACAACTATCACCTTCAAAAGGAAAATGTTGTGAGAAAATTACTCTTGGAATCTTGTGACAACTCTTGGAACCATTTGAAGATTCCTTTCACCTTTTGCAATCACAATTTTATTCATTCACGGATTTCCAAATAAATGTTTTCGAAAATACTTTTTTAATAATTTTTTTTACTATAACTTTTAAATCATACCTACCAATAAAATAATAACACATAATTTATTATAAAAAAATATTAAAAAAAATTATTAACATATACCTAAACCTTCCGTTTTGCTATTGTGTCAACACTGTTTTGAAACTGTTACTTTATTTAGATTTAAGGTAGAATAAAAGTTACTCAAAATCACTAAACTTTAAATAATTTCAAATTAATAGTATTTAAAATTCAACATGCCAGCTTATAATAATTATATCATGTTAACCTTTTACTGTAGGATTTTGGAATTGTATATTTAGTCACTGATTGAGTTACACATAGGTTTGCTTACAACACAAATAAAAAAAATAAACCTCTTAATTATAAATTAATTAATTTATATTTAAATATCAATTTCTTTATTGTGTATAAATAGTGGTTTATTCAAATCTTACACTTTTAAAAAAAAAAAATTATTTACGGTCTCAAAACATGACAACTTTTGTACTGAAGTTGTTCCGAGAATATTCATATGTTTGTGTACTATTAATCTATTTTAGAAATTGAGATAACCATTGAATTGATCTAAGACCCATTCATAATTTATTGGTCAAATAGGAGGTTTAAGCCATGATATAACAGCACATATTTTAAAAATTTTCAACATTCCAAATACACTAATAGAATAAAATATAATGTATTGTTTAGGTTTAACTTTCAATAATAATAATAATAATAATAATAATATTATTATTATTTAAAAAGCAACAATTTCTCTTAAAAGGGTAAACATTTTACATTATTTAAAAGAACTAATAAAAAATAAAATTAAAAAAATAATTTTTTAAAATAATTCATTAACCCGCTTTAAATTGATTTTGTATTATTTTTATCCGTTCACAGGTTGAATAAAATAAATTTTATTATTAATATTAATTTTATTAATATTAATATTACTTTTATTAACATTATTGTTGTTATTATTTTTTTAATATTATTATTTTTGTTGTTTTCATTATTATTATATTATTATTTTTATTCTTATTATTGTTAGATAAGTTTTTTATTTTTTAAATTTGACCAAAAATTAAAATTAGTTTATTTTAAAATTTTGTATTTAATTTTAGAAATACTGAGAATTTAGTTTTTTTAACTAAAATTTTCAATTAACATCAATATATAAATTAAATGGTGTAAATAGTTCAAATATTATTGTATTTGAAATGTGAAATAAATTTAATAAAATTTTGTTAAAAAACTAAAAACTAAAGTTAGAAACTAAATTGAATTAAAGTGTCAAAAATAAACTAATTTCAATTTTTATAAAAAATCAAGGTATTAAAAACATGTTTAAATATCATTATTATTATTGTTATTAGTTTTATTATTATTAATTATTGAAGCATCAAAATTCATGGAAATTGATTCTTAAAAGAACCATGGGAATCGATTCCGTCACTTCACATGCACCCGCAAAAAGAATTCCATCTCCACATGTGCATTCACAAAATCAATTCGATCCATTTATAAATCTATAATCGATTCCATTCCCCACACATAATCCATTCTCCCACATTTTGAACCTCTTCACCAGCATCAGAAATCATGTTTATGCAGAATGGCCATTTCAGTAAATGCACAATCCATCCATCTGTACAAATCTCCTAATTACTGAAGACAAACCCACGCTAAAAGATAAACTTCACGCGCTTGCAACCCGATAACATGATAACATAATGACACCACTTTCATATAAAGATAAACCCATTTCATATTTTCAGTTTTTAATCTCACGCCACAGGCCTACAGCATCAATCAAATAAAAGCCCTAAGAGAATTACAGCATTACATATGTTTAATTCTTTCACAATTTCAGAGGTAAATTTTTAGTATCAATTCTAATTTTATTCCCTATGTATTTTTAAATTCTCATAAATTTTCAAAATAATCATTTCTTTCGTTTATTCTCATGTATTTTAATTTTTTTAAAATTAGAATCTTAAAAGTTTAGAAAATTACTGCTTATTCTGTTGTCATCTTTGGTTAAATTCATCGCAAATGTTTCTTCTATAATTAGTTATTCAAACCACTCATTATTTTTCCACGCTGCATTATGTACCAGGTTGTTGACTATTATTATGAGTTTGTTGGCATAGTTTTACGTCAGGAGGATGCGGCGACAGTGAAGGAGATGTTTAGCAGCAAGAGAGAACATCATAAGATCATGTTGATGTTGCTGTCGCTGTCAATTTGTGAGTTCAGGAACTATCCGCAGACTGTGAAGGGACAACAAGATCAAACACAACTTTGCCTAACAAGACCAATTCCCATGGAATGAGTAAAGCCAAGTCGTTTAAATGACTTTCCTACGAAAGTAGCAAAATGGGTTCAATGACTAACCAAAGCCTCACACAAAAAAAGTAAAGAACTTTTGAAGTTTCAGAGGCTTTTATTTTGTTTTAAAATAATTAAAACAATTTTGAAATTAAAATGAAATTTGCTAAATAGTATCATATTTATGGCCACACTCCAAATAAAGTTATTTAGAAAAGTTAAAATATTCATAGAAAATAAAACACAGGAAATAAAAAATGTATATATTTATAAGTGATAAGAGAAAAAAATGTGTAAACCTGATAAGAGAAAAGGGGTTTGGTGCCTAGGGTTGGTGGCAATGAGCCTTACACAAATGGTGACAATCATAGAAACAAGGCCCTCCACAATGAAGGGGACATTCCAACCTCATGCCCCAGCATCGTGTTCTTCCCTTGCATTCTGCATATTCTCCCAACCTATACTCTTCCTCCTCATACACCTCTTTCTTCTTTGCTTTGTAATCATGCCCCTTCCTTCTACCATGCCCTCTACATCTCCACCCACTACCTCCACCACCACCGCCACCTCCTCCTCCTCCACCACCCCAGCCGCCGCCTCCTCCTCCTCCACCACCTCCACCTCCCCATCCACCACCTCCGCCACCACCTCCCCCTCCTCCACCCCCACCCCCACCCCCACCCCATCCCCATCCTCCTCCTCCTCCTCCTCCTCCACTCCCTCCGCCTCCTCCATAATTCAAGCTGTTCTCGACGTGAACTTTATCATTACTGCCGTAGGAACTGTTGTGTTTTCCTTTTAGTTCTGCATTTATCCCTTGATTAGGAAACGTTACAAATGTCGCATTATGACTTGAAGAAGCGTTTCCATTTTTCATATCGTCACATCTAAGCCCAACAATTGTCATCAACAGTGCAAGGATTAGACAGAGGACCCGAGAACCTCTTCTCGAGGTCTCCATCTTCCACTTCACAAACTACACAAAACAAAATTTTGTACTACACATAAAGCACAATGTGACTTATATATAGGAACATATATGGTTGTGACAATTTTATTAGGATGTTGGATGAACAACTCAACACTGTGGGACCCCACTAACGTTGGAGTACCTCGAAAGCAGCGAAACCCGCTTGTCCCCAAACCTCTCCCACTAACGCTGCACACTGGATCCCCTTTGCCTTATTGCTTTCCAATAATGGACTCCCACCATGATATTCTATTTAGTACGGAAAAAATTAATGTTTAATAAATTGAAAATAATTCATATAACAATTATTAAATGTAATGTTGTAATATTCCTTAAAGTTAATTAAATGTCTGTGCATATATATTATTTAGTTACGACTAAATGCTTGGCCTTTAAGCCTACGATTTCGTAGAGCGAATGATAAAGCATAGCTTAATGGGAAAGTTGGGTTGCTGTGTATACCATCCACACCAGATATGTAATTTAAAATACATACCTTCCACCATACACGTGAAAACCAATACAAACTAAAAAATATCGATACCTTATTATAGTATTCAGGTATATATCATAAATAAATGAAATGATGATATAAGCTTGAAATGAACGTCATAAACATTTGGTCCTACTTTGCTTTAAATAAGAAAACTGAGGAAGGATCCTTGAGACTCAAAATGTTATGGCACAGAAATCTTGACCATTCCATTTCAAGTCTCGACCACCAATGTAATTTGGCTTAGCTACATCACGTTATTGAAAACTAATTATTTTCCAAAATCTTCGCGTATATATCTATTTTATTAATTTATTCTCAACATATATTTAAATGTTTAAAGTTTTTTTAAAAGTCTCCACGTCACATGAAGATCGGTATTAATTGAAGACTATGATATGATAGTCTTCCACTACCTAATAAACAACGATATTTTAGATTAAGATACAAGCAATAATCTGTTGAATAAACAATATATTGCTTGTCTCCTTTCACAATAGACTAATTAGCTTGGGCAGTGTGTCAATCAAACCTGTAATGGTAAGCTTTTGTTGTCTGTTTTCTTTTGTTTACTTCCCGCCGCGATGGACAATAATGCAATGCCAGACAGTGCTCTCCATCTGCAGCCATTTTTTACGCATTTTTTGTCAATTGGTGAGCAAATAGTTACCACTAATAATTTAAACGAAGCTATTTATGTCTTATTGTCCATGTAATTTTCATGTAAATATAGAAATGGAAACATATTTTCCATCTTTCTTTCCACCGCACCATACAAAAAAAGCACAAACTTTCTTATCCAACGTTACATCTTTAAATCACCTTTTTTTAGCGTTTGACCAATTTTTTAAACATAAGTCTTAATTTAAAGTTATTTAACAATATAAAAATTTATGCTAAAATTTTCTGAGTAATATAAAATTCTTAAATTGAGAATTAGGATAAATAAAAAGAAAAGGTCAAAAACTTAATCATTGTAGTTTTTTGGTAAAAATATAATTCATAGTTTATTCTACATAAACAATATAGTAGACAGCTAAGACACAGGTTGTAGTTACAATTAAATGTACTTCTGTAGCTTGTATATAAAGCTTCATTATACACTCTTTCAGGTCCTAGCCACATTTTGGTAGTTGATGGTTCAGGTGTGGCCTTCCTTAGAAGCTAGTCCGTTTCCAAAAACTGCCAAAAAAGAAGTACGCGTATGGCATGTCTATAATAGATAAAGCATAAGCCTTCTATAAGATGTGTCACATTCTGAAAACAGCACAACAATTGTCCAATTGAAGTTCCTCCAGTATTTTCTGTGTCATCTGAATGTAGGAAGAGTGGCCTTCTATAAGATGTGTCACATCGACCTGCAAAGCAACAAAAAGAAAAAATGGCACCTTCAAGAATAAATCCTTGCAAAATAAAAAGTTGCATTGAGCATAAAATGGAAAATAGCTTACATTCTCAATGCCATGAACGTCAACAGATTGGATTCCAGCTAATCCTTTAGAGAGTAAACTGTGCATTAAAAAAAGATTGGATATAAAACTACGACCTTGTGGTCTTTGACGTGTGTGATTTGTAGCACGTCAAAAATTGATGGAAATCAAGTATTTCCTTCCGGTTAGCACATACCTGGCACGGAAAGTTACACCTAACGTCCAGTCATTGGAAGAGTATGCATTCACAAACCTTCCGGCCACCATCTGCATGGTAGCACCATCATTAAATGGTAAACAATAAAAGTTCATGGATGGAATAATAAGAAAAATTGTTGAGAAGTTTTAGGTACCTTTCTAGCCTTCTCCCAGTTTTCGTCCGAAATTGAGATGGGTGCTCCAAGCAAAACAACCCTTTCCACTATTCCAGCTGCATAAGACAGCACGTTATGAAGAAATTATAAAGCAAACAATATGATTTTCCAATACACATGGGGGATTCCAGATTACCATTGTCTCCTTCGGAGTGAGCAAAAAATTGAAGACATTTGAAAATAACGCGGGCTCCCAGTGAAAAACCTACTAGTGTCACAGGCCTGGATCATACATAGAAAGCTACTAAATATATTGGAGTATACAATGAGGCAACATTATTATCAGCCTTTTGCAATTTTAGATGGTGTCACCTGTTTCCTTGCAAGCCTGCCAACAGCACTTCAGAAAGCACCTTACCAGCCTTGTCTGATCTGCTCCAATAAAGAGAAAGCGAGGCTAAATATAATGTAAAAAAATTAAATGGTCATAATATATGGCTCACAACAAGATACTTTGTCTCCCACGGTTTATACTTCCCACGACGTTAAAATTGTTTATACTTGCCACGACGAAGACAAATTCAACACAATGGCAACTGAAACATTGATGTCCACAACCCAATTAACAAAATTTGAATTCGGATTAATACGTATCAAAGTGTAGATATATGCAATCTTTGCTACTTTAAAAAACCATCATAGCTTTACTAAATGGATACTACGTACCAAGAAAGGCACTTACCTGTCCACTGCAATTGCCCATTTGCTGTCAATAATATCAAATGTGGTAAGTAATGCTGTTGGCCATGCTAGTGCTGTAACTAGTGAGCTTAATACTGTCATCATGGCACCATCTTTCATCAACCGAATCGCAACCTCTACAATATTATTAATCACCGAAACCTTAAGTTTGATGTCAAATCTATTTAACCATAACTCGAACATATTAAGGGGATTCAGAGAAACTACGTGAAGTAAGCCAGTCCCGGACGGCTGTGCTCAGTGCAATCAAATGTTTAGACTCATATTGGAGCACGTACCTATACACACAGGTTGTTAGTATAAAATATTAGAAATACTAAGAATGTAAATTCAGGAAGAGGGTGTTTGATTCCATCAGAATCATATAACATTCAGTAAAAATAATAATTCATTAGAAGAAAGTTATTTACTGAAGAGGAGCACATAAGTTCTTACAAGACTTGTGAGTATTTACATAATCTTCCTAGTAGGTACGCGCTTTTATGAAAATAACCAATTAAAGATTGGGAGTGAAGTTTTAGGGAAAAAAAATAGCAAAAACCGATGAAAAAACTTGACTAAATTATCAAATAGTGTGAGAGAAATATCTCAAGAAAAACAAAGCAACAAAGAGGAATCAAGTATAAAATTGCTTTTGACCACAGAAGAGCACATTGTAGAGGATTTTTTTTCATACCTCTCCATGTTATCATTGAGACCTTCCCAAGGTTCTACGAAATCTTTCTCCTTAAATACTTGTCCAGAAATGGAGATTCTAACTGCTAGGTGCTGAAAATTGAAAATAGAGGTTTCACTTCAAATTTCAACAATCATATTAGGGTATTTCACAATTAACTTCAATAAGATCCTCCTGGGTTCATCAAGTCAAGCACAATACAAAGTGCCTCCTAGTGAACCTACCAAGTGTTCCTGATCCAGCCAACCCTGAAACTCCTAACTGTCAGAAGTAATCAGTATAATGTGATGACATTTTGGAACTTACTCCTTGATTAGTGCCTCCAACACTTTTTAACTCAAATTCATCTAGACTTCCAATTCTTGTTGCCATCTTACTACCACTAAGGCCAGCTCCAGCAGCTGGATTACAAAAGAAGCAAGTCACTTAGCATTAATCCATGTACATTGAAAAACTAGAAAAGTCCCTTTTGCCTCAAATAATATAGGTTGGACGTATATTTTTAGTTGTTCAGTTGACGCTGAATGATTTCACAACGTATTTAAACCAAGTTTAATTTTTTACACCTCCAAATGATGCAGCCACAGCCACAGATCCAGCAGCAGATCCTGTAGCAGTTGCGGCAGCTGCAAATCCACTAGCTCCGATGGCAGGAACAAGACCTCCTAGCGCAGGAGCCAAAGCACCCAATCCATGAGCAATTGCCGGGGCAGCCAAGCCTGTCAAAGCATTTCAATGATTAAAATATTGCTATTATCTCACCTTACTTTGAGTTAGAAATGCAGTATCGGATACATGCCACCAGTTACAGCCATTAAGGCTCCTCCAGTTACAGCAGCTGCTCCTATGATACTTCCACGCTTCCATTTATCCAGGCTAGTTTCTGAACCAACAGATTCTTCTTCCTTAGCACCTTCTTTACTCGCTGAATTTATTATAGAAAGAGCAACCATAGCCTCCATTGCTTCCTGCAAAATATCACGAAGAAGGTAAACTTTCAGAGATACAGAGCTGCCGGAAAACCAACAAAGCATTGAGACATTCGACCATATATATCACATTATCAAAGAAAGAACTTTGTTTTGTGAAATTCACACATCGCAAACATAACATACAAGATTCACACGTCACAAACGTAACATATAAATTATAATACCATATGGTGTTTGAAATGCAGGCTAATATTCCAAGCACACAGACCATTTCAATCCATTCGACACCAAGCCATACAGAAAGCAACCGCAGAGCCACACGGTGACGAGCATCGTAGCCCTGCCTTGACTTGTCAGTGTCTGCCACACAAGCCGCAACTAGTGTGTACAGAACTGTCACTTTCTTCTGGTAACCAATAAGGGTTGCCTCCTCTAAAGATTGTTCAAACGTTGCGATTTCTAGTGTACCAGAAGCTTTTTTCTTTTCAGACAGCATAGCTGAGCTCTCCATGCTGTCACACATATCATCTTGGTTCCCAGTTTTCTGCCCACTTGGACAATGGGTAGTAGAAGTATCATTCAAGCTCAAAGCCGAGGCATCAACAGCTTTGGTCAACTCAGCTTCTTTCTTTGATTCACCACCTTCCTCTGACAGCAATGTCAACAACTGGAATGAATGCAACCATCATTTTATTGTTATATTTTAATTTTAATTTTAATAAGAAAGAAAAGAAGTGATATGTAAGCCATGAAACATTTCTAATCCACAATATAGAAAATGAAAATGAAGGGAATGAACAACATACAGATCCAAGGTGATGTCTGAATTGAGAAGAGGAACAGGCAGTTTCTTTTATGCCCTGCCAGGAGTCTTCATCCACTTCAAGGAACCTGACAATTTTTATCATCATATTGTTATTACGAGTTTAATCCTGATAGCACTGACACTTCTAATACGATCTTTAGTAATTATTAAAAAAATCAATCATCATAATTATCATACACATAAATGCCAACAACCTATAATTTGATAAAACTATAACTTTTAAAACTCTCCCTCGATTCTAATTAAGATGAATTCTTATAAATGGGTTATTAATTTAATTTCAAAGAAACACGTAACAGAACAAAACAGAATCAAAGATTATCTATATAAAGAACAACCTGATAAGTTTAACTTTTAAGAAAAATCAAATAGAGAATTGACAAATAGAATAACCTATATATTCAATTATCATCTTACACCACAGAATCAAGACCCGTATATTACAACATTGATTTTGTTCTGTTTATTTATGAATACCTGAAAATTGGGTCGAGCAAATGAGAGTTCTGGTTAAACCAGACTTCTGGGTCATGAGCTTGAGAGTCGAGAGAAGTAGCCTTTGTTAGACGAATCTGAGAGTGGTGAAGTGCTAGAGCGAAGAGAGAAGCTGCTGTGTGTCTACAAGTAGGTGACAAGATCGAGGTTCTTTCTTCCATCATTTAAAACCAATAGATACTAACGTGTGAATTGAACTGAAATGTGGATGCAATAATTGCAAGCTATCATCTCCCTAATACTTCAAACACAAGAAAAAGAAACATGCAGGTTTTTTAGATCAAAATGTAGACCTCACTGTTGCGATTTCCTTCACTTTTTCAAGCTTCAGAATCGCTTCTGGCTTAGACGAATGAATGATAGGAAAGTGCTATTTCCTCTCGCACTAGCGGGAAACCATGTTGCTCGCCGTAACTGGAGCACGCTATCACCACCCGAAGGAGGGGCCTTCTATTTCCTTTTTCTTAAAAAAAATTACAATTTATTTTTTTTTTAAAAATAGTTTCTTTATAATTGTATTAAAATGATAATTATATTCTTTATCATTCTAATTACGACATTCCAAAAAGCATTATACAATATTGTTTTCCAAAAAAAGAAACTATCACAATATTGTTTTCCCTATCTAATTGAATCTACATATACTCTTACACAGTGACATTATACAAATAACATTATATTATAGTTTTCACAGTACAAAAATAAGTAATAATTTATTTTGAACAGTAGAATTTTGATAAAACAAAGAGATTTTAAAGATAGGAATGACTATATACATGATGCATCATGGTGATTTCTGTTTATGTTGTTGATGAGGAATGGGAGCACCGTGACCTATTCCCCAATTACCAGGAGAAGGGTTCCAAATACCATAATCGCCTGCATCATAAAATCCATCACCTTCATTCATGTCATTAAGCTGTTCCGGTGTTGAAGATGATGATATCAGTGTTGTTGATGATGAAGATATTATTGCATACATTCCTATCGTCACAACTACCATCTTAATCAACTTCAACAATATTTTTGAGGTCATGATTTTCGTTTGAATCATTGTTTTGTCCCACACAATTTCACTCATTTACCTGCTAAATGTAGTTCTTGCGTCAATCTGTCAAAGTCTCATTTTATAATAGATGATAACACGATAAATTTATTTTAACAATATGTCATTATTTTATTGGTTCTTATATTTAAACGAATCAATAATTAAGTTATCATATAAACTGTTCTAAAAAAATTATCAAAATCAGTTATTAAAAAAAGTATTTTTCTATTATAATGCTAATTTCTGTCTGCCATAATTATAGTTTACGATTTTTCTTCTGTTTTTTCTATTCTATTTTTTTCTTAAAACTATATATCATATATTATAACATTATAATGTTATAGTAAAATTGTCATTTAAATTATAATATGATATGATAATATGAAGACAAAACTATATTATAATACCATAATGAATTATGGTATATAAAAATTGTTAAAAAATAAATGAATAAAAAATGACTATTATTTACATTAAAAAATATATGTATTTTGGATTTTTATACATATTCAAATTAAGGGATAAAATCATATGTTTTTTTCGTGTTTCTTTTCCCTTTTTTTTTTTTAGTTTTTCTATCATTTTCTTGTCGTTTATACATTTGTATTTACTCAAATGCACATCTGGCTGACTTTCTTTTCTAGTTTTCTCATTCATTTTCATGTTTTTTTAAATCGTACAAATAAATATATGTTAAAACTTAAAATTAGTTACCAATCATGTTATCGATTAAATAATACTCTAAAACCTTAAAAAATCTGAATCCAATACTAACATACGTATTATGTATCATGTTCAAATGTAACATATATAAAAGAAATTACAAGATCTTAAGACAAATATTATTTGTTTATCTTAAAATAGATGTTATAAATTAATAATAATAATAATAACTTCAATTTATTTAAGAGTGAGATAAAATTAAACATACTTAGATTAGAATAAAATAAAAAAACCATATATAAGAGGCTCAAAGTATACTTAATTTTTTTAGAAACTATCCCTTGACTTGCTCACACTGAATGAATGATATGTCATGATTCTTGCATGTTTTTGGTATCCTTGCATGCTCTTGGTAATAATCAGCTTATGAATAACTAATATGTTTAATATATTTCTTGGATGTTAGGGAGTAAATGCAACAACTAATATGTTTTCTGATTTAGTGAGGAAGCTTGATGATTATTTTGAGAGGTAAAGTTTTAAAATATTCACATATACTCCAATTTAAAAATAACATAATTATATTCAAACCATGGTAAGGGTGAAATGAAAAAAAAAAAAAGTATCTGTGGTGTACCAATGCGAATATAGTTTAACATTTTAATAAATTGTACGAAATTATTAAATTATAAGTATTAGCTATATTAAATACATATAAAATTAAGATTAGGTCACGTTGTCTTTATTGATGTAGTTTGACAATTTTAAAAAAAATAATAATTGATGTAAAATAAGGTTGACTAAAATTGAAAACCTTAAAATTTCACTTTATCTTAAAATGTAAAATATATCCACGTAATATAAAATAATTAAGTGTTTGATTTTTCAAGAGAAGTGACATGACGTAATATACTCTTAAGATAATTTTAATTTAATAAGAACTCAACTTTATAATTCAAGAGTGATGGTTATATCCTTGTAAATATTAATAAAAACCGCGGTTTTTTCAGTTGATACGGTATAACATAAACTATTTTTTATGTAAGACGTATTAAAATAATTATTGTGGAATAGAAGTATTAATAAATTATTATAATGTTATTTTTTATTTAGTTATCTGATATCTAAATTATCTTCAAATAATGGCGTGATTATAATGTAAAATTGATTAGGTTGGGCCAATAAGAGTGGCTCATGGAGTTCTTAATACAGAATAATAGATTTGCAAGTTAATTATTTGATTTTATTTCTTACGAAGTCATTTTAGTTTATTAATGGCAAAAGTTAATAAAAAAATATTATAAATAATATAATATCATTTTTTTAGGGTATCATAAATGAAATTAGTATAATAGGGAGTGAGAAATGTTCTCTCTTTCTCTACGCGCGACGACGGAAGGCGGTCTGTAACTCGACGGCGGCTGATTCAAAAGAAGGAGGGGCAACAGAAGAAGAGTAAAACCATAATCTCAGTGAGTTTTCTTCACTCTCGCACACCAAACCACCATTGTTTTGAGTTTTAAAAAATCTTCTCTTGGACCTCGCCAATTCGATTGCAAAATCGCTAGTTTGGCCGAGTTCAACTATTCTACCAAATTTATATCAAAATTGAGCTTGTTTATGAGTTGACTTATGTGTAGAAACGTAAACTCGTACTAGTTAACGAGTTAACTGGCAAGATAATCATGAGTTAAACTATTAAAACAATTACTCACAGAAACAGAACTGAAAAATGGAAACTACTGAATGCTTATGAAACTGAAACAAAAATCTAGGATTAACTACTACTAAAATTTTAACAGAATTGAAAGAGATAGGGTAAGAAAGATAGAACCAGGAAAGAGCTGCAGCTATTAATATGTGGATGATGTGAGAACTGATATTAGTGCAGCAGACATGCAGCTTAGTAAAAGAAAATAATTAGATCTTCGAGCATCGATTTCACACCTCCTTCAATGAAATCTGCACCATTCAGTGAGCATTTGCAATCATCAAGGTTTATCAATTATTCATGTATGACTGAAGCTTATTTGTGATATTCACAAGGATGCATTTTATTGTGTATTAACCGGTGATAAGTGTGAAAAATACTTATTTTCACACTTATAAATGAGTTCAAGTTATAATTATTCATTTGTTTTCTCCTTGAAAAAGTTGAGTAAACATTCTGGAAAAACTAAAAAAATGTTCAGCACACCGAGATTTACGTCCAAATCAACTTATTACAAAGAAAATCTCCCAAGTTCATGATATACACAATGGACTTTGAACTTCAGCATGCAATCTTCAATTTTTTTCCAGACTTTGGGTTCACCAATGGTTGAGCTGGAAGAGCACTTGATCTTTGCTGGACAAGTTCATTCACAGTTGAAGCTAGCTGTCCTATTTGAGTCTTCAAATCCAGGATAGTTGCTTCGACGGAGGGATCAATTCTGCTGTTTTGATGTTGTGCCACATATCCTTGTGGCCTATATTGTTGATGTTGGTTAGTAGGGCCTTGAATTGCTCTCAAAAGCTGAGTATTAGGTGTAAGCTTAGGTACAACTATGGTATTCTGGAAATACTGTGCGTGTGGTAGAGATGGATCTGCTGGAATGTAGTTTGGGTTAGGGATCCATCTCGGCTTGCCTTGCTGCTGATTCCCCTGCTGGTTCTTGAAAATTCCAGCCACTAGTTGTGCTTCCAAATTGGCTACATCTTGCAGCTGTGGGCGTTGGTCCGTGAAATGGTCACCTGCAGCACATAATCCGCAATGTTTAACTACACCATTAACCTACTGATTCAAGGCCATCTGCCTCATCATTGTAATCAATTCCAAAGTTTTGTTGCCTATCTTCGTATTATCTTCAGTCAACAAATTTTGTCCTTGAATAGCATTTACTTCAAGCTCATGAACTCCCCTGATGGTACTTCCCTTAATGATGAACTGCTGGCTGTTTTCAGCTATGTTAGAAATCAAGTAACGGCCTGCAGCTGGTGTCTTATCCATGAACCCCCCTCCACTAGCAGCATCAAGCAAATTCCTGTCAGCCAAGGTCAATCCTTCATGAAAGTACTGTAGTAGGAGCTGTTCACTAATTTGATGATTAGGACAGGTTGCACACAACTTGTTAAAGCGTTCCTAATACTCCGAGAGGCTCTCTCCTTGTGATTGCTTAATTCCACTAATTTCCTTTCTAAGATGCTGTCCTAGATGTTGGAAAGAACTTCTCCGGAAATTTTCTCTTCATTTCTACCCATCCAGCTATGGGCTTTGGTTGAGAGAACACAATGTTTTGGCTGCATTACATAGAGAGAAGGGAAATGCGTTCATTCAAACCACTTCTTCAGAAATGTTGGTCAGTTTCATGGTTGAGCATACAATGATGAACTCCATCGGGTGTTTATGCAGATCCTCTCCAATCATTCCATGAAACTTTGGTAATGATTGAATCAGTCCAGATCTCAATTCGAAGCTAGCTGCTCCTTTATTCTGAGGAATCTGAATACGCAAGGGTTGGTAACCAATATCCTGATTAGCAAGCTCCTTCAATGTTCTTTCCTGCTGTCCAGCCATCTCCTCACAGCTATCAATTCTTGTTGTTTCAGAAGGAGCAGTGAACTCTAAGTTCGTCTGATTCGGCTTAGCCTTTTTCAACAATCGCAAAGTTCTGTCAATCTGAGGGTCAAATTGGAACAATAGACCTGATTTCGACCTTGTCATGCATTCTTAAGCTCAAAATAAACTGGTTAGCTCACACAAAAATTCAGAGCAGCAGTAAAAAGAGAAAAATCATCATTTCTAAAATTTCTAATCTTCAAACACACAACACACTAACCAAAAAATCACTCAAATTTTGCCTCTCCCCGACAATGACGCCATTTGATAAACTCTTTTGTCACTAAGAATTTATGCAAAATCGATTTCCTCACTTCTATAGTATGGTGTGAAACCAAAGATAAATCCTAGGAGAGACAAACTTGCTTTTTGCCTTTGAGTGTGTGCATATGCAAATTGGAGGAAATCTAATTATACTAATCTAAACAAACTAAAATCAACCTACAAAGAATACAAATCGTGTTAAGAGAACCTAAATGTAACTCTGATTAAATTCTTAAGTCAGAAAAACTAAGAAAACTATGAACTAGGTGTACTCAACTTCAACTTTCTTAAATGCACTAGAATGGAGTTTTTCACAATGTAGCTATCCTAACCTAACCTATATGCTTAAACTAACTCAATTATACTATTTAAACTAGAACAAACCTATATGTCCAAGGAATGATTGAAGTCTTGTAAGAATATCTAGTGATTTTGTGGGAGGAAACGAGTTATTTAATATTTTGCTGGGTATAGTATTTGTCTTATAATTACCTATTTCCAGAAATATCATTCTGAAATATCTTGTTCCTGAGTACTTAACATTCTTCCTCAAAACAAATGCAACAATTTTCGTTCCCTGACAATTTTAGGCAACTTATTTGCTTTGGAATTGATGGAGGCCAAATTTTTTCGCTTTCTCAAGATTGTGGGTGTTGGATACAAAGCCAGAGCTGAAGCTGCAGGTCGTCTATTGTATCTCAAATTGGGTTACAGCCATGAGGTGGAATTAGCTGTCCCTCCTGCTGTTCGAGTTTTTTGCTTCAAGAACAATGTAATTTGCTGTACAGGAATTGACAAACAAAGAGTGCACCAGTTTGCCGCTACTGTTCGGATCTGTAAGCCTCCTGAAGTTTACAAAGGCAAGGGTATAATGTATGTTGATGAAGTTATCAAGAAAAAACAAGGAAAGAAGTCTAAATAGTCATATAATCTTTAGGTGATTTCGTGAAGTCTAGACTGAGATGTATATTGGCTACACTCTGTCTGCACAAATTGCTATGATCAACTCTAGCCTTCAAACAATTTTAGTCTTGGAATCCTTGAACATTATGGTAATCATTTATTTGCTTGGAAATAACTATAATTTCTTGTTTCAGTAGGATTGATATGTACCTTTAGAGTTTATCTTGCTTTGCTGAGACATGTTGTCTAAGAATATAATATTATTTTGAAAGGCTCGTTTTCTTTTCTTCCTTCTGATGGTTAAAAAAATTATTATAGGATGGCTCGTCTTAAATTTAACCTCACCTCTTTCCCATTTTCCTCTCCACCATGTTTTATTTACTTTATTTTTTATAATTAAAAGCTCTTTTGTCTACATTTTTACCCATGATTTATAACTACAATTTTATTTTAGATCTGTGCGAATTGTAACGGTTTATTTTGATGTTAACAACGTGGTTAAATGCCTATATTGTGCTCTAGGCTTTTAATGTAAAGAAGCTTGTTGTGCTGGACGAATCCACCATAGAAATAATCTGTAAGGAATCTGAATGATCTTTTCTATTTTGTTATCCCACGTAGAAGTAAAACAAACTTGGCTGCATTATTTTCGCCTGAGAAAACAAAGAGATTCTGAAGATAGAGATGACTATATATATCATGGTGATTTCTGTTTATGTTGTTGAGGAATGGGATCACCCTGGCCTATTCACCAATTACGTCTGCATCATAAAATCCATAACCTTCATTCATATCATTAAGCTGTTCCGGTGTTGAAGATGGTGATATCAGTGTTGTTGAGGATGTAGATATTATCGTATACATTCCTATCGTCACAACCACTACTATCTTAATCAACTTCAACAATACTTTTGAGGTCATGATTTTCGTTTGAATCATTGTTCTGTCCCACACAATTCCACTCATTTAACTGTTAAATGTAGTTTTTGCGTCACTCATTTAACCTCATTATAATGCTAATTTCTATCTACCATAATTATTGTTCATGATTTTTCTTCTATTTTTTCTATTCTATTTTTTTTTCTTAATGTTAGATATATTATCTTTATTTTATATTTATCTTTTATCTAGTTAGCTTGTTATTATTTCTTATTTGTATTTTGGGCTTAACACATATTTCTTCTAGTATAAATAAAGAACCCTTTGTGTGTATTTAACACAAGGGAGATTAATCTCATATATAGTTTTTTACTATATTCAACATGGTATCTAGAGCCTAAGGTTCTTTTAAAGAAAAAGTCTCCGGTGTCTCTGCTACTACATCCACCACTGCCGCCAGTGGCACCATCTACTGTCGGCGGCATTGTCGTCTACCGCTGTTGTTTACCGTTGTCATTACCGGAGTTTCAGTTTCGACCAACTATCACACGATTTTGATCGTCTCGGCCATGCGATCACCATGTCATCAACGACGCCTTCATCAAAGCTCTTACGCGCTCTTAGCGCCTTTTAAAGTTGTGGATCTTCTCCTTTTTCCGTCATGCATGGTGGCATGTCTCAGAGCTATTTAGAGCGTAGAGGTTGCTCTTTCCTTTTCAGGTGCCTTGATTGAAATTTTTTCTTTTTATAGTTTCCCTCTTTTAGGTTCATCCATGGCTTCTTCTGTTGTTGTCTCTTCTAACATCTCTTTTGTCATCATTGCGTTTGACCCGTCCATATATGATTTTTTTCCCATGGAAAAGATGGTTTGTTGTTAGTTTATTTATAGCCGTGGTGACTCTCCAACAATTACCTCTTTATCCTTTGGTGGCATTCCTCTAGGGCGATTTGCAAGAAGAGATTTACATGGAGCAACCTCCCAAATTTGTTGCTCAGGGGGAGTCTTCTGGGTTGGTATTTCGTCTTTTATGTCGTCTTGCAAATCATTAGCAATTTGGTGTTTCTCGAGTGTAGAAGTAGATATTTTCACTAAGTCTTGATGGATTGTATTAGTAACAAGCTTGGTATATATGTATGTACAAGCTTGAGGGGAAGTGTTAGATATATTATGTTTATTTTATATTTATCTTTTATCTAGTTAGCTTGTTATTATTTCTTATTTGTATTTTGGGCTTAACCCATATTTCTTCTATTATAAATAGAGAATCCTGTGTGTATTTAAGACAAGGGAGATTAATCTCATATATAGTTTTTTACTATATTCAACACTTAAAACTATATATCATATATTATAGGCACTATAATGTTATAGTGAAATTTTTATTTACATTATAATATGATGGTATGATATTATGAAGACAAAAAACTATGTTATAATACCATAATAAATTATGGTCTATAAAAAATATATTAATAAAAATTACTATTATTTACACACACAAAATTATATGTATTTTAAATTTTTATACATATTCAAATTAAGGGTTAAAACCATGTTTTTTTAATTGTATTCTTTTTTTACCTTTTTTTTGTAGTTTTTTCTATCATCTTTTTTTTGTGGTTTATACGTTTGTCTTTGTTCAAATGCACATTTCTTTTCATGTTTAATAACCTTTTCTATTTTTCTCATTCATTTTCATGTTTTTTTCTAATTAGTAATAATAACTTCAATTTATTTAAGAGTGAGATAAAATTAAATAGATTAAAACAAAAAAACATATATATCAACTAAAAATATACTTAATTTTTTTTAGAAATTATCGTCTTAACTTTTGCTTACACGGAATGAATAATATATCATGATTCTTGCATGTTTTTGGTAGTAATAAGTTTGATGAATAACGAAAACGGTTGATTTTATGTATTTATGTGTATATATTTTTATGAATAAAGCAACTTCTTCATAACTTTTACTTTGTTTTGTTTTTAAGTTAAATGTGTTTTTATGTTTTCTTGTGTTTTAATCAATATATGTTTGTTTTACCTCTAATATCTCTTTGAGTGTGTGAAATAGAAAAATAAGAAGCAATTATGGTAGAGGAAAATAAGTTGGAACTTGTGATTTAGTGAAAAATTATGGTTGTGGTTATTTTCATGTGAGTAGATTGAGAGTGTTGTTATTATATTTACTACGATTAATGATTGTGACATGCTATATAACAATCTTAGGAAACCAAAGAATTAAACTGTGTGCCTTAGAGTTTATATCTATTGAGTGCTACCAATTTTGGCTTATAATTAACTTTGTTTTGATTTTCATTGTTTGTAGTTCTTCATTGCATGCTTACATTGAAACAATGTCATCTATCTTTCTCTCTTTCCATCATATATCCAAAATAATCATTTGTGTTTTCAAATATAAGAATCCTTGTACAATCCTTTAAGCATTCATAGAAATTTACCTTCACTTTTAAACCCTTGAACCTTGTTGAAAATGACTTAGCACCTCACCTTGAGTGGTGGAGTGAAGTTTTCGTGGTCATTAGTGTGATTAACTGTAGGAGAAGTAAACATGAGTAATAATTATGAATTGATGTCATGCATTCTTGTATATATGGCATTTATAAAAGAAAAAAGAAAGAGAAAAATAGAAAAGAGAGAGAAGGGGGAGGGGGGAGAGAGAATGAATAAGGTGGTTGTAAGGTGGTGTTTGGTTGGTGTTCTATATTTCAATTAGAAGAGAGTTGAATGATAAGTTTAGGAATGAGAATTGGTTTCTTTTGTTGATTAATGAAAACATCTATATTGTGTGAACTTACTTCTTAGTTAATGTTGGGTTTGACACCACCAAAAAGACCTAAGTCCAATCACATAAATGATTGACACTACTATCAACTCAAAACCTTAAGACCTTAAGGTAATGGATCCACATTAGTACATTCCCAACCACGAGTACCCTTTTGTACTGTTGTCGTTCATCTTAACGCAACATGTAGTTTATTGGAGAGATGTAACATCAATGAGATCTGAGTCTAAGTACACAAGGAATTGATATCACTTTCAACCCAAAACCTTAAAATAATAGGTTAATGAGTCTTCACCTTTATATGTTATTCCATTTTCTCGTTTATATCCAATGTAACACTTAGACTCATTTAAATTCTTAACCATTTGACCTTTGTTAAGTAAATGTTTGCTGAGTAAATTTATTTGACAAAATTTGAGAGAAAATTTAAATCTTCCATTATTCCTTTTTCAATTTTTAAAAAGAAAGGAGAAAAAAATATCCAAATATCTTTTTTCAATCATCTATTTCATAAAATATGTTGTATTTATTTACAAACATCTCAACACAAATAATTAATTTTAATATACAACCAAAATAAATATTAACGTATTTATTAAAAATTGAGAGTGTAGAATTAGAACAACATTCCATAAGATGAGTTATAAAAGAACTACTTTATTGACTGTTTGATAGATAAAATATGACGTAAACCATTGTGTATATATTGTATACTATAGATTTAGAACAATATTGTATGCATAGATTGGGATAGTACTGGTATGTGTTGGTTTATGAGGTAAAGAAAGATAAATGATTTTCTTACAACTTAACAAGTACTTAATAATCCATTTTTAAGGGTATAATCGTTGAAAAAATTATTTATAAAAAAAAGGATAAAACTAAAATAATTAATATAAAATGGGTATAAAAATTTGTATATCAGGGCAAGTAAAAGAAATTGTTAATTTAAGTAAGATTATTAATTAACGTTTAAAATCAACTTAATTCGTTTTCGTATAATAAGTTATGTATGGATTATGGAGGCTCTAAAAATAAAAAATAAAAAATATATATATAAAGGAAAAATTAGTGGCACATGTCAGAGGGGGTGACATTGACACGTGAAGATCAGTAAGATTTTGATCGAGGGTCAAAATAGTGAATGAACTTGAAAATTTTAGCGGGGTTAACGTAACTGTTTTATGTCTGGCCGGTGGGTGCGGAATCCAGAAGCGTGGAAAAGAACACAACGGTTTTGCCATCCATTACCAAACCTGTTCTGCTGTCTCTCTTCCTCCTCTCCGTTCTCTCTTTCTCTGGTCACCGCCGGTGACAAGGATGCAGAGAATGGTAATTCTGTTTATTTCATCATCCACATTTTTGTATTAATTGAATACAATCAATTATTGATTTGCTCCCAGACATCTCATTATTGCGTGGTTTCGTCTTTCTATCTGTAGGGTTGAGACGCTGCGTTTAGGAGTGCTAAGTGCGTTTCTCGTGGATGGTGAAGACGAGAGACAGACCGTCCATGGCGGACGCCAGAGAGGAGCGGGGGAACTTTGCACTTTCAAATGCTGAGGAAGAGAGGATCTTCGTTTCGATCAGAGTAAGACCTTTGAACGAGAGAGAAAGAGCGAGGCACGATGTGTCTGATTGGGAATGTGTTTCTACCAACACCATCAAATTCAAGAACAACGGCCATGCAGAGCAGCGTCCTCTGTCAATGGATACATATACCTTTGGTGAGAAACATGAAGCTGCTACTTCCATGTCCATGTGTAGCCTATACTGATATCATTAGGCTTCACGTGAATCGTTATATTTTATGGATTTTTGAAATTTTTTTTTTCACAATTTCATATCTCAGTTTTCCAGGTATTTGTAATCTATGTCACAGTATTATTATTTAATCTGATGGTGTATTGGAAACAGACAGGGTGTTTGGGGAAAAGTGCAGTACGAAGCAGGTGTATGAAGAAGGGATTAAGGACGTTGCCCTCTCTGTAGTTAGGGGTGTCAACTGTGAGTAATCTTCTTCTTGTTTGATGATTCCTGATTGTGTAATGTGTTTATTGCTGTGTTGGCTGGTGGTTTCTTTTTTTCTTTTAAGGGGTTTCTCATTGGTGAAACGTAATCTCAGCTAGCATTTTCGCATACGGGCAAACAAGTAGTGGAAAGACGCACACAATGACCGGCATTACTGACTATGCAGTAAGGGACATATATGAATACATAGAGAAGGTATAGAACAATTCATATCCTGGTCTCATCTTGCAATGAAATGGATAGTGTTGTTCTTCGATAGCTTCCGAAAGTTTGACATCTTTTGTTACATTTCAGCATAAAGACAGAGAATTTGTAGTCAAATTCTCTTCCATGGAGATCTATAATGAAGCAGTTAGAGATCTTCTCAATGCAGGTTCTACTTCACTGAGAATTCTAGACGATCCAGAGGTAAGTTGGGTGGTATAATTTGATTGCTCTGTTGAAGAGTTCCTTGCTTAGTTCTTTTGAATGATTGAGAATATATGCGCCTCAAACAGAAAGGGACAGTTGTGGAGAAACTTACGGAAGAGACACTGGCAGATAGGGGACAGTTACAGCGACTCCTTTCGATATGTGCAGGTATTGGGTGCTCAATTACTATATTGTTTTACGATTTACATCTTTATAGACTTTCGGGTGCTCTACTTCAAGCCATATATGCGTGTGTTCTTGCAGCTGAAAGGACAACGGAAGAGACAGCGATGAACGAAGCTAGCTCCAGATCTCACCAAATTATTCGATTGGTATTTCTTTAATCGTTAAATTGCTTAGTAATTGAGATAATTCTTCTCATTTTATTCCTAAATTTTCTCAAAATGATGATTCCTGCAGACAGTTGAAAGTAATCCTCGTGATTATGCAGACGTAGCAAGATCTGGAGCTCTATTCGCCAGTGTGGTATGATCTTCGTCCTATCCCACATATATTATAGTAGGATTGTCTCTGTCTGTTAATTGACTCGTAGATGAAATGAACAATATTTGGTTTCTTTTGTACAGAATTTTGTTGATCTAGCAGGAAGTGAACGTGCTGCTCAAACATTGTCAGCTGGTACAAGATTGAGAGAAGGTAGCCACATAAATCGTAGTTTACTGAGCCTTGGAACTGTAATCCGTAAACTAAGGTATAATTTACTCTTACGTACTAATTTAAAATTTGGGTAATTATACCTAATTGCTTTAATAAATTAGGCGATATAGCTTGACATGATTAGTCCGAAAAATGACCACATAAAGTATGTACCAAGATCCATCAGATGAAACTAAAGGCACGATATATAGCCAGATTCTTATATCTTTGAATGTGGTCACTGGTTTGATTATGATTATGTACATGGATCCGATCCATGAAGTTGGGCCCGTGGATAATGTTCTAATGAATCACCCTTTATGGAAAAGAGAAAAAAAATAGCCCAGACGGTATCTCATAAAGCAATCATTGTACTTGAGGTCACTCTTCCATCTTTTTGCTAGATGAACACCGTGATAATAGACATTTCCGAAGAAAAAAAGAGAAAAGAGTTTATATGATCAGTGATCCAGTCTGATAGTAGAGATATAGGGAAAAATAATAACATAAAATAGTTACTCTAATTTTATATTTTGTTGCTTCTTATTCTCTTTAAGTTTGTTCGCCATGCAAAGACAGGATCTTGATACAGTTCATTGAAACTGCTGCTTAAATATGCTTATTCAAATAAACGAAAAATTAAAAGAATTAAATAATTAGTTTTTATATAAAAAACAATGCGTCTCCCGAATTTATTTCAAAATTTTATAATTGAAATATATCTAAATTTTAAATTTGTCTATTTTGTTGAATACCTGGTTTCAAGTATTGTAAACTTAATTCAATTTGTGTATATAATCTATTAGTTTGGGCATTACTAACTTTTTTCTAGTATAGAAGGATATATTAGCTTAATCAAAATATCGGATGAGGACTAAAATATATTGGTAGAAGCTAAACTTGATCAACGAATCCCTTGACTTAAGCTCCCTTAAAATGGAAATGGATTTGTGGTCGATAATGCTTCGATGACACTAGTGTTCCATTTGAAGATCCTGGTTCCAAATTCGTTTGCTAGCCATGCAAATCCTATTTAAATTTAAATTTGCGTAAATATAAAAAGAACTAGAACTAGCTAATTATAAAGGGACATTTTTGGGAAATTTAATCGAAGCATGGTGTAGCCAGCTTTTTACTAATCGTTATAGAGAAACAAGAATTACTTTAATTAAGCGCTGGGGCACGTGTGTCTTTTCGTGCATCTGCTTCTAAAAATATTTTTTTGATTTATCTTTTGACTTGGATATTCCTGGCCAACGTTTTTATCAATGAAAGTTCTCTTATTTTACAGTTCCTTCTATATTTTTTTTCTTCACCTTGTTAATTCATCCATTGCATTTTTTAGTATAAAACCCTAAATACTAAAATATAATTATTGTATGCAGCAAGGGAAGAAATGAACACGTACCTTACAGAGACTCTAAGCTTACTCGCATTTTACAGAACTCCTTAGGTGGCAATGCCAGAACAGCGATCATCTGTACCATTAGTCCTGCAAGGAGCCAGAGTGAGCAATCAAGAAATACTCTGCTTTTCGCTGGTTGCGCAAAACAGGTGACTACTAATGCTCGGGTCAATCAAGTGACGTCAGACAAGGTTTTGGTAAAACAACTGCAAAAGGAATTGGCCAGATTGGAGAATGAGTTAAGGAACTCCACCCCAAATACCATCTTACTCAAGGAGAAAGAACTCCAAATTCAAAAGGTGAGGGCAGATTCAATAAGTTGAGTTCTTTTGTTTTAATCTATTAGTTTGGTTGCGGGTCATTTATATCGTTTTAATATTTTTAGTGTTTTTTTTTTCAATTTAAAATAAGTATCTTTTTTAATTTTTAAAATTAATATTAATCTTTTATTCTTTAAAACTTGAAAAAAAAAACTATTTTAATCTTTTTTGTCCAGACGTCTTGTACGTTACCTAAACACGTAATTATAGTGAATACTTAACCAAAAATATTTATTATACACGTTAAAAATATATATAACAATATCAAAAAATATTAAAATAAGATATATTTTAAATTACAAAATTAAAAAACTAATTTAAATTTATAGAACCAAAAAAAAAAATTATATACGAAGTATATTCAATTGAATTATATTTTCCAGCAAGTTGAATATTATACTTTTTGTAGGTTAAAGATAATTTATTCCATGATTTTGCTGGGACAGAAAATTAGCCTGAACGCCTACGTCATGACCATTTCTTTCAGCTATGAACCATAAGAGTAGTTCCATTGTGTGTGTGCGCGCGTGTATATATAATGATGGCTATGCCACAAAAAGGGATTCCAGCGTTGAACCGTATAGTATCTTTTAGTCATCTCGTTTGGCAAAAGACATTAATAATCATAAACAAAGTACTTACGAAAAGAATATAGAGAAGGAGACGTTTGGTGTAGAGCGTTCTATTTTTGATAATTTTTATTCAGTTTATCCTTTTTTACTCACATGATTCGAAAGCATGCAGATGGAAAAAGTGATCAGTGAGTTGACTCGGGAACGTGATCTCTTTCAATCTTCTGCTCAAAATAAGCTTCAGTCTGCTGAAAAAGATCAACCTCTAAGAGTAGGCAAACATTCAGCTTCTGAATTGTCAGGAGCTAATAATTTCCTTCGCAGGATGGACAGCGCATCTGAGAATCTTGACATAACAACATCCAGTTTACAGCATATTGGAAATTCTGATGACGACTTTCTTTTGGATGGCAATTCTCCAACGTTTGTTGGGCCTGATCCGTGTCAGGGTTGGGAGGAGATGGCCAGCAGAGCTGCTGAACCTGAAGATGACTGCAAGGAAGTTCCATGTATTGAAGTAAAAGAAGTGGAAACAGACCATAAAGTAGATGTTAAATCATCCTCAGGGAATGAGCATTGCGAGTTAAATCCTGCTGTCGTAGATACCAACAACCTTATTGTGGACCTCCTAAAGGAACCCAATGGGTCTTCTACTCAAATAGATAGGGTGGATCAGGAATCTTCAAAACATCCTCACATAAGTAATTTGCAGCAGAAACCTGCCACACCTCAACTCAAGGAGCCGGAAAAGGTATCCGGCACATTCCCAACTGAGGTTGAAAGGAAAAGCTCTAATAGTTCGGTTTGCTATGAGGACAAGCTACCCGAATCAAAGTTGCAAGCCACAGAAAGAAGGTCTTCCAGAGAAAGATCTTTAATTCAAGAGATGAATGCTTCAGTTGAAGACGTAGAATCCCTTTGGGATTCTGATGCGGAGGATACTTCCAGCGTCCTCAATTTTGTTGTAGGAATGAACGAAAGGGCTAGGCAAAAGCCACTGGACGAGGACATGGATGATATTATGGTAAGCACCAGACGCACCCACTAACACTTACTCTAATGCTGTCTGTCCATTTTGCTATACTACTCCAATAATTCTATATTTTATTTTATTTATCAGGTACGAGCAAGAACATCTGGAACCGATAAACGTGTGAACAGAGTCAGAGGTGTCAGTTTCAGCGGAACTCCGGGGCCTTGGAATTTTGAGACGCAGCTGAGAGATACAATTCAACTTTGGGATGCATGTAATATACCCTTGGTACATAGATCCTACTTTTTTCTTCTCATCAAAGGCGAAATTTCGGATGCAGTGTACTTTGACGTAGAGCTCAGACGTTTGTCTTTCTTAAAGGACACGTTTTTTAGTGCAACAAACAGTACAGGACATGGTTCGGATGTCACACCAAATTCAAGGTAAAATCTTTTTGTTTGATGAATAGAGTTAAAACATGCAATTCGCATTTATCTTTGCCAATATGATCAATCAGATTGGTTGATTCTCATTGTGACCGGGCAGTCCCCTGCATGTGACTTATTTTTGTTGATGCAAGACATTTTGTGTCTATGTAGTCTTCACATTTTAGTAGATGAAATTTTATAATTTTCTTCTTCTTAGTGGAATATTTAAATGACTAGTTAGATGATGTTGAGAAATTAATTCGAAGCAAATATATTAAATTGGGGATTAATTCGAAGCAAATTAATCATCCCATGTGAAACTTTACATCAATAGTACTGTAAAAATATTTGTCATGTCCAATATTTCATTTTGTTCTTCTCCTTTTTACTGACCAGTTTGATGGCACTGAATCGTGAGAGGAAAATGCTAAGCAAGCAAGTGCATAAGAAGTTTTCGTGGAAGGAAAGAAACGAACTTTACGTGAAGTGGGGTGTGGACTTGAAATCTAAGCACAGAAGTGTACAGTTGGCATGGTGCTTATGGACAAATACAAAAGACTTGAACCACGTAAGGGAAAGTGCAGCACTTGTTGCGAAGCTGGTTGGTTTTATAAACTCGGGTGAGGCCTCAAGGAAAATATTTGGATTAAGCTTCTTATCCCGCTGGAAGCCCTAGGAATCCCATTCTCCCAAGGACGCATCATCTACTCTTTTGTAGACCCTGCTTCTAATCATCTCAATTTTTTGTGCAGCCTTTTCTTTCCCTCTTCCCACTGACATTTTGAGAAAACTACGAAGAGTGGGATACGAAAAAAAAAAAAGAAATATCATTTGTAAGAAATCCGGATGATATTCAGCAAGAGAAATTGAAATGATACTAATAATATTTATGGAAAAAAGAAAAAGGAAAATACAGAGACAGAAATGAAAAATGAGACCAGTGATACGATGGAAAGAGGTGAAAAATTATTGTTGTACAGTTTATAACTTTTTGTAGTTACATAAGTTGTTATTTAATGTTAATGTATAAATATGGAATAATTCTACAAAAATTATAAAATATTTCTATTAATCTTATTGACCAAATAAAACAAGTGCTTAATACTTTTCAAAATTATAGCCAACTCTCTACTCTTTACACGCATCAGTTTATCCTTTTCATATTTTTTTCCTTTATAACATTAAGAAGTTCTTTCTTATTAAGAACATTTTGTCTTAAGCATTTAAAAAATCACATATATTTCTCATTAATCTAGATCCGTTGTCAACATCAATTCCAACGATTTTATATAAACAAGTTCATTCAAATCTCAATCCAAATTGATTCAAACAACAAATTATTCACCTTATAAACTAACTTAATAACATAAACAATTCTCAATCATCAAAAATCAATTACTAAGTATCATTCCATTCAAACAACTTACAACTCAAAGTATCTCAAACAACACACTAAATATAGGCTAAATATAAGTTTTGCTTCTGAAAAACTAATGTATTAAATGAACTCATAAAACTCTGTACCTATCATGCTTGCTACCAAATCCTCCATTGATATTGATCACTGTCACCAAACCAAGTCATGACAAGTTTAATTCCACTAGCTTTCTAAGTATGATTGTATTTCATATCATACGGTCTGTAATCTGGTGCTTCCTTCGACTCATACCACCTAGATGTCGTACTTTATGTGAGTTAGACATTAGTTGAGTCAGGATAGTCTCAATCCCAAATTTCTTTCAATACACTTTGACACATTACATAATAGTATTTTTTTCATGAAAATAGCTATTAGGACTCAATCACACATAACTACTTCAAGCAAGGTTTTAAATTAATTATTTATAATACTTGTATTTAAAGTTGCCACCAACGCCACTATCTTAGAAATAACTAATTTGACTACTAATATCACACAAAATTTCACAAACATTCCTTATTAACAAGTATAATCCAATACCGTATAATTACAAATTGTGAAAGGTAAAGAATAACGACATGCCACTTTATAAATCACTTCTAATAAGAAAGATTTTCATAAACTACCACTTGATGCGAAATAACCATTGTCCAACGTTATAAAGTTAGTGACTCAATGTCATGACTGTGCAAGTGGTACTTAATAATTAGGCTGTGATACTAAATGATGGAATAAGTTCATCCAAGATATATGACTCAAGCAAGGTGGAGACTTCCAAATGTGTTGGTGGTTACGAAAGCTTGATGGTGGTGGAAATATTTTGTGTATATAATGGTTTTTATGTGGTGAGAGAGTGGTTCCTCCTCCAAGTTATATGACTCAAACAAAGGGGACGAGGCTATGGTAGTGTTTGGTGTGCTCTTAAGAAAGGTTGGGTTAACCCAAGAAGAAGAGTGGCTAGAGAAAACCTAGAACGGGTGCTCTAACATTGGTAACCCAAGTTGAATAGTATGACACAAATTTGACAATATAACAATACTTAATTCAAAGGTAATATATGACATCATAAATATTCTTGAATTATCAAAGCTTTTTTTGTGGAGGAGAATAGGTCCATTTTTTGTTGCTCATTTCCTTTTCCTAGCTTAGCCAAAATCTTCCACTTTTTCATCATTGCCTTCTTCATACAATGTTTGACTTGAATTTTTATGGTTTTGATTATTTGTTATTTTTTGAATTTATCTTTAAGGTGTTACGAAGTCTTAAAAAATTTATTTTCATACCTTTATAATCTCAACTTAGATACAGTTGTACTGACATACCTCAAAATATACAAAGATCTTTTATGGAATTAAAAAATCATTTTTAACATGTTATTATATATCTCATACTCCATAAATACAATTATAACATATTCTAATTAAAATAATTGTTTAAAGGACAAAAATCAATTAAAAATCCAAAACTAAAAAAGTTAAATGAAAGTATAAATATACCCTCACTAATAAAAGAATTACATTTAAGAAGTAACAAATTACTATAGAAAAGGAATAGAAATTTAAACTAACCATTTATAGAAATTGACTTTGAGTTCTTATATAATTTTTCGCTTAAATTAGTCTAATGATATTGGATCTTAAAAAGAACTATAACTAAATAAGAAATTTGAGAGAGAAAATAAAAATTTTGTAGAGAACTAAAGTTGGAGAGAAGAATCTTTTGAAAAATAAGAATTTTGGATTATCACAAGTTCTCCCATAAATTAAATTATAATGGAATGGTGACATTTAAATTATTATGTTTTTAACTAGAAAAAAAATAACATTTCAGCAAATAATTATAAATTTTGGCATAACAATAGTGTTTGAACCAATAATTTCACTTTCTTTGTTTTATGAACAAGATTTTATAACCAATATATCATAAACTTATTTTATTGTAGCCGCTTTGGATATTCTTCTAAAAATAGTTCTATCATCATTATATATTAGTGTGAAGTCTATTGGTCTTCCATTCTTAGGCGAGATTATTTACTAATTATTGAAATGTCAACTTTCACCACTTCTATTTCTTGTAAATTTAATATAGTAGTTATCTTCATCTTCTAACAAGGACATGCTAATATAACAACTATACTTATTGTGTTCACAACTAAAATGGGTTGATTGATATTACAATGCTGGCTACCCTCTACACTCATTTATGATACAACTCTAGAAGAACCAACTCCTTCTCTTTGGTGGGTGAACCATCAAGCCCCCTTCCTTTAAGTTCAATGTAAACAAAATCAATCAATTCTATTAAATTTTACTAATCTTTTAATTTTTTTAAATAGTCCAATCAAATGTAAGAATTAAAATTAAAATATTTAGAAAATTATCATTAAAAAGTAACTCTAATTACAAATATATTCATATTTAATAGTGAAGAAAGTGTTTGTTTTGTTTATAAAAGAGATGTGGTCCAAAGATTTTGTAGGTAAGGATATGTCTGCTCATGGACTTGTATGGACTGCACTATAAATGATGTTTTATTTGTCTGTGACTTCTCTCTTATATTTGGAGGATACAGTAATAAAGTCAACTCACCAACTTGTCACAAAACCATACTCCTTTCCTTTATTGAAAAAAGGTCCAATTTTTTTATAATTTAAATTTGAACTACACAAACTATCATCATTTAAAAACAGTTTTTTGCATTAAATGATAACATATCATATAACAAATGTAGCCCTAAAAATGTTGAATGGTTAGATAGTATTTAAAATTACTCTTGGTTGATCTTTGAAATGAGTGTGATTTTGTACCTTTTTTAATTACCTAACACACAATACAAAAGAAAACTACCAAAAAAGGTTTCATAACAAAGTGAGGTTGATTATTTCTCCTGAAATGAATGAGCAATGAATAATGTTCTTATGAACAAATAAATACCTTTCTCTGTTCTCTCTCTGTCCTTTTGTTTATTCACTGTTCCAATTAAGAGCATAATAAAAAAAGTTTGGTAATGTTGCAGATTACCGATCACGCGCTTCTTCCATCTATCTTCATCAATTTCATATTTCCATCTATCGTATACTTTCTTCAACATACTCTGCTTATTTTATGAAATGAACATAAATTTTACACTGATTTATATAACTTCCATTAAACAGAACATGGACTCACTGTTTTTTAATTTAACATTCAAAAAATTGAATTTAAAAGTCACATATTAATGATTCTTTATTGGTTGAAAATGTATTTTTTTGTACGTGTATAGTCATTAAACTCATTTTTTTATTGGCTTTTCTTTTCTTTTTTTTAAGACAACACTACTAGTGTTTGCTAAAAAAAGGTTGGACTTTTTTTGCAAAAGAACAAGAAGAAACATTTCATCAAAAGAAATTAAAAAAATAATGTTTTTAAGAGGTTAGTTGTAGCAACTTTTAACTATTCTCATCTATTATCTTAAACACAAAACTCAAATACATTGTTTTAAGAACTTTTAATTTATCTTTTTAGGTTTAAAAATGTAATTTTAACTCTCTTTTTTTAATTTAATCCCAACACTATATTAAATTTAAATTTGTGAGACCTAAAAAAAAGTTCTTCTTATTAAAAGTTTAATGTTGATTATAAATAAAATTAATTTAAAATATATAAATAAATGCAAACTTTATTTTATAAATTAATTTTGTAAAATTTAAATAAGTTTAAAATTTATCTTTTAATATGACATTAAAATTATGAGTTTGAATTTATTTTAATAAGATTTGTTACTTATCTAATTTATTATTTTATTTATTATTAAACTACTATCAAATTATTTATTAATGTCTAATTTCATCCACTAAATTTTAATAACTTACATAAATAAACTTAATTATTTAAATGTTTTTTAATAAATAATTTTTGTTTCTATATTTTTATATTTCAATAATAGATAATACTTTTCTCATAAGTATATAAAAAATAAAAAATAAACAGTGGCAAGAAAAGTAAAATTTACTAATTAATTTGTTATACATTGATAAGTGAAAGAGATAAAACTTTTTAAATACAATAAGATATTATGAAAATGATTTATCTTAATCAATACACATTATTTATATCTTAATCAAAATTTAAACAGTAACAATATTAGCTAAATTTAAATGCTTTTATTTGAGAATAACAATAGCAGAAATAAAAACTAATAGTATGTTCGAAATTAAAAGCGAGTGAGATAGACCGTTGAAGTTTATCTTACAAAAGAACAAACCTTAAATCATAATGTAAAATTGTAATTTTAATTTATATTTAAGTTGAGATAAAGTAAATGTAAGTGATGAAAATTTACAAATGGTAAGAAAATATAAGTAAAATACAAAATTATTTTGTAACCCTAGTTTTCACTTTACTAAACTCAGTCTCTTTATATAAGGTTTATGCTTTAAATCTTGTTGATGAAAAATATAATTAGGAGGAAAACCTCAAGTTTTCTCGAAGAATTTTAGTGAACAATAATTAGATTTTTCGTATTAATAAAAAAATTATCTAAAAAATTGTTTTATAATATTTCATTTAAAAATAATAAGAAACATAGTATATAATCCTTCACACGGAAGTGTGTTGCATGGAAGCTAATAAAACCCTATACCTCCTACTATGTCATTCCTTCATTCATGATATTCAATGTTAAGTCATATCTTCACGAAACCATTTCTATTTTGGTACTTTCCATCACCATTCATAATATTAAATGTTATTCACATCACAACTACTCATGCCTGTAATTAACCAGTTTCAAGTTTTAAATTAATGCACCAATCTGAATAAATTGGTGTATTTTATTTAGTTTGAATGCATTTATCACATTTTCCAAGTCTTATTATAATTTTTTTTATTAATGAAAATATTTTTAATTAAAGACAAGTGATAATCATTAATACACTTTTTATCATCCAATGACTTAAAACAAACTAAATAGTTTAAAAACAGTATATACTTAAAAAGCAGGTTAAATATTTTTTCATATACTCAATAATGGAATAAATATACTTAACCTATACATTAAGATTTATAAATTTTAACAATACTATCGTAAAATATTATGAAATATCAGTTATCAAAACTCATAACTTTTAAGTTTTAATTTGTTGTTAATGTTTAAACATTAAAAAAAATCATTTTATAAAAGATGTCTCTATTGTAGTTCTAGTAATTAGTTTTTAAATAAGGATAATGTTATTTAAACAACATTTTTTTATAATATTTGAATATCATATTTCATTATGTGATTAGTCCAAAATTACTTCACAATCAATAATAATAATCATAAACACTGTCATAAACTAATTACACACAAATAATATTTAAATATTATAAAAAAAATATTATTTAAGTATTATTATCCAATAAATAACTATCTCACCTAACTGATAAAATAATGTTAAAGAGAGTATAAGTGACATTCTCTCAGCATATATTAATCATTACTCCCTAATTTTAAAATATTTTATGGATTACGTCTAAAGAAAACAAATACAATAATTCATACAAGTTTTTAGTTAAAAATAGTAGTGATGTGATATCTATTTTTTAAATTATCAAAATCACATTCTTTAACATTTTAACTAGTGTTTCTAAAAAGTAAATTATTGACTAATTAGTAAAAGAATTACTATAACTTAAACCGATATCATAAATTATAAATTATAAATACTCATATAAAGTAACGTTGGATAACATTTCCCGTAAAATTGAAAAAAGTTTACATCTTTTCCGATTAAAATTTAACGGCAATACATTAAGTTGTTTTATTTTCAAAACAAAACATTGAAAGTAAATATTTTGAATAAAGAGATTAAAATGACATTATGATATATATCATTTAGAATGTGTGATATGAATAAGTGAAAGCATTGAGTCCGAGGTGAGGAGGTGCAGAAAACAGCTAACAAACAGTAACAGGGTAAGGTAAGAGTAGGAGTCAGTGAGGACCACACCACACACCATGGTTCCAAAAAACCCTTCAAATCAAACCATTTAAGGAATAAAATAGCAATGGCGACCAAAGCCATCCATAACATAACTTAAAGGCTTGTCATTTGCGGGGAACATGGCTCGCTAACAAACGCTCCTCTCTCTATTCTCAAAACTCCAAAGTACACAAAAACACAACACAGAGCACTACCAAACAAAAATGGTGTCAGCCCCTGAACCTAAAAACTCACTTTAACCTCTCACAATCACCACCATCACCACCACCACAATTCCAATAACAACAACAACACCTTCATCAACAACACATACACACCCAAATGGCAACAACGGTTATATTTTTCACCCTCAGACTCGTCGCTTTCTTCGCCATCTTAACCATAACCACAACAGCTGCGCAGAACACCACTGCTTTGGAGATTCAAGCCTTAACGGCATTCAAGCGCAACCTCCATGACCCTCTGGGTTCCCTCGACGGTTGGGACCCTTCCACGCCCTCCGCACCCTGCGACTGGCGTGGCATTGTCTGTCTCAACAACCGAGTTCACCACCTCCGTCTTCCCCGTCTCCAGCTCGCCGGTGAACTCTCTCCCTCCCTTTCCAGCCTCCTCCAACTCCGTAAACTCAGCCTCCACTCCAACAATCTCAACTCCTCCATTCCTCCCTCCCTCTCTCAATGCCTCTTCCTACGCGCAGTTTACCTCCACAACAACCGCCTCTCCGGTCACCTTCCTCGACAGCTTCTCAACCTCACTAACCTCCAAATTCTTAACCTTGCGCGCAATCTATTCACCGGAGAAATCCCGGACCAACTTTCCGTCTCCCTACGTTTTTTAGACCTATCTGATAATGCCTTCTCCGGCGATATTCCGGCTAATTTCTCATCTAAATCTCAGCTTCAACTCATGAATCTCTCTTACAACAGGTTGAGTGGAGGAATTCCTGGTTCACTGGGAAAGTTGCAAAATTTGCAATATCTTTGGTTAGACTCTAACCATATTCATGGAACTTTTCCGTCTGCCATTGCCAACTGTTCCTCTCTGGTACACCTTAGTGCAGAGGACAATGTTCTGACCGGACTTCTTCCTCTTACCTTAGTAACCATACCAAAACTTCAGGTACTTTCACTTTCACGGAACCAACTTTCCGGTTTGGTTCCCAAGTCCGTTTTCTGCAACACTCACCTACAAAGCTTGAATCTTGGTTTCAATTCCTTTACGGGTTTTTCTGCACCTCAAAGTGAAGAATGCAATGGTATTTTAGAAATTTTGGATGTTCAAGAAAATCACATTGCTCCCACAAGATTTCCCTCGTGGTTGACCCGGACTACGAAATCGTTGAAGGTGCTTCAGCTCTCTGGAAATTTCTTTACTGGTTCTCTCCCTGATGATATTGGTAACTTTTTAGCTTTGGAAGAGCTTAGAGTCGCGAATAATTTGTTATCCGGTGGTGTTCCGCCTAGCATTGTTAATTGTAGGTTGTTAAAGGTTTTTTATCTTGAGGGGAACCGTTTCTCTGGGTTAATTCCTGAATTTCTCGGGGATATGAGAAACCTGAAGGAGTTTTCTCTTGCAGGTAACCTTTTTACCGGTTCGATTCCTTCTAGTTTTGGAGCACTTTCTGCGCTCGAAACGCTTAATTTGAGTGACAATAAGTTGACCGGTGTGGTGCCTAAGGAGATCATGAAACTGGGGAACGTGACTGAATTGAATCTCAGCAATAACGAGTTTTCGGGTCAACTTTGGTCAAATATTGGAGACATGACGGGTTTGCAAGTTCTTAATTTGAGTCAATGTGGGTTTTCAGGAAGGGTTCCTGCTTCGTTGGGGAATTTAATGAGACTAACGGTTCTGGACTTGAGCAAGCAGAACCTCTCGGGTGAGTTGCCCCTTGAGGTTTTTGGGTTACCTAGTCTGCAAGTTGTGGCACTTCAAGAGAACCGTTTGAGTGGTAAAGTTCCTGAGGGTTTCAGCAGCATAGTTAGTCTGCGATATCTTAATCTCAGCTCTAATGAATATGTCGGTGATATTCCATTAACTTACGGGTTCCTCAGTTCTTTAACGATTCTCTCTCTGTCTCACAACGGTGTTTCTGGTGAAATACCGCCCGAGATTGGTGGTTGTTCGCAACTTGAAGTATTGCAGCTGCAGTCAAATTTTCTAGAGGGTAACATTCCTGGTGACATCTCTCGGCTATCTCATTTAAAGGAGCTTAATTTGGGGCACAATAGGTTGAAAGGTGATATCCCAGATGAGATATCAGAGTGCTTTGCCTTGAGTTCACTCTTGTTGGATGGTAATCACTTCACGGGTCGCATTCCCGGTTCCTTGTCAAAACTGTCTAATTTGACCGTGTTGAACCTTTCTTCAAATCTTTTGAATGGGGAAATTCCCGTTGAACTGTCAAGCATTTCTGGTTTGGATTATTTAAACGTGTCTAGTAATAATCTTGAGGGTGAGATTCCATACGTGCTTGGTGTCAGATTCAATAACCCTTCCGTGTTTGCGATGAACCAAGGTTTGTGCGGGAAGCCCTTGCAGAGGGAATGTGCAAAGGTGAGAAGGAGAAAGAAGAGAAGGCTAATAATGTTGATAGGCGTGGGAGTGGCTGGCTTGTGCCTTTTGGCGTTGTGTTGTTGTGGGTATGTTTACAGCCTCTTGAGGTGGCGGAAGAAGCTTCGAGAAGGGGTGACGGGTGAGAAGAAACGGAGCCCCTCAACAAGTGCAGGTAGTAGAGGGAGCGGTGAAAACGGAGGACCAAAGCTAGTGATGTTCAATAACAAGATCACGTACGCGGAGACATTGGAAGCAACGAGAAACTTCGATGAAGAGAACGTGTTAAGCAGGGGAAGATATGGCCTTGTGTTCAAAGCCTCCTTCCAAGATGGAATGGTTCTCTCCATTCGTCGCTTCGTTGATGGGTTCTTAGACGAGGCTAACTTCCGCAAGGAAGCAGAATCACTGGGCAAAGTGAAGCATCGAAACTTGACAGTTCTTCGTGGTTACTATGCGGGTCCACCAGATGTGAGACTTCTTGTGTATGACTACATGCCCAATGGAAACCTTGGCACACTGCTTCAAGAGGCGTCTCAGCAAGATGGTCATGTGCTAAATTGGCCAATGCGTCACCTCATTGCACTGGGAATTGCTCGAGGGCTAGCTTTCTTGCACTCGGTGCCAATAGTTCATGGTGATGTGAAGCCTCAAAATGTTCTTTTTGATGCGGATTTTGAAGCCCATTTGTCTGAATTTGGATTGGAGCGGTTGACAGTCGCAGCAGCGGCAGAAGCATCGTCGTCGTCAACTCCAGTAGGGACATTGGGGTATGTTTCAGCAGAAGCTGTATCGAGTGGGGTGGCGACAAAGGAGAGTGATGTTTATAGCTTTGGGATAGTGTTGTTGGAGATACTAACGGGGAAGAAACCGGTGATGTTCACGGAAGATGAGGACATAGTGAAGTGGGTGAAGAAGCAGTTACAAAGGGGCCAAATATCAGAGTTGTTGGAGCCAGGGTTGCTTGAGCTAGACCCAGAGTCATCGGAATGGGAAGAGTTTTTGTTGGGTGTGAAAGTGGGTCTCCTCTGCACAGCAACGGATCCTCTTGATCGACCGTCAATGTCGGACGTTGCTTTCATGCTCCAAGGTTGTCGGGTCGGACCGGAAATCCCGTCATCGGCCGATCCCACAACACTACCTTCTCCTGCTTGATTTTTTTTTTTTTATTGTTGATGAAATTGTATTGTTATTTTGCTGAATTGAATTAAATTATCCAAATTTTGGAGGTTGAGTTCTTTAATCATCTTTTCTCGGTCCTGTTATTATTACTGCTGTTGGCTGCGCCAAAAGAAGAATTCGTGTGGCTTTGACGAACGGCGCCGTTTTCATGTGGTCAAAGTACGCTTACTACGAAATTGCTTGTGGGAGAGATGGACCAAATGATTCCCGCCAAAAGGAGTAGCTCCATGATGGCCGTCGCACAAAGCCATGTGCCCACGTGTCGAGTCAGGAACATCCAGGAAAGTTACCGTTATAATGACATGGAGCTTCAAATGGATCAGACAGACGCATTGAAAAAGGAGAATAAGACGTTTGAATATGTCGGATTTCAGATTTTTCCTTTCATTCTACATTTATTTTTAATAATTTTAACTTTATAATAACAATAATTATTATTTTGGATCCGAATAGAAAACGAAAAGGTTGAGGAACGAAAAGATTTAATAAAAAAAACTTAAGTGAAAAGATTTTATTTTAGTTTTGAATGTTTTGTAATATGGAGTAACGAGTTAGGAGTCAGAACAGCACATACGTTATTTCATTGACTTCCAACCATATCACAAGATGAATAAAATTATTATCTTTTGGTTCAGAGAATCATTTGAGTTATACGGACATAAGTGATCTAAACTGTTTCAATATGATTATATTAATATTTTTGTTACAAATGGCGTGATTTTTTCGTGTATTTTGTTATTGTAACATGTACTAATACTTTTTAAACATAATTATATCGTTCATTATTACATACGTACGTGTCCTTTGTTATTGAGTAGTGAGCTGGGGAAAGAGGTTATAGTTTTATTTTTTGTTCTGAAGTATATATCGGCAGAGGACAAATCCAGATAGAAATGATGACAATAACTGCCAAGTGGGGTCCATGGTAACATTTTTAACGTCATGGATTTATATATTGGTGAAAAATAGACTAAATACTAATTCGATTGAGAGGGATTCTGAGCAGAAGGTGGACCCTCGAGTGCGTTGTCGCAACCTCACTAATTTTGTGAAGCCATTATATATTGGCACGAAAAATGTCATGTATTTTGATGGGCCCATTTAAAGGAATCCAATTCCGAGGCACAGACAGTTGAATTGGAAAAGACGGTAAGATGTTACGTTGTTTGTTTGTGTGATAAAATAAATACGATGTAGGTTTGGGTTGCATTGCAGTGCATGGTCGAAAGGAAAACAAAAACATAAGTTGATGTTAAATTCATTTCAACATGTAAGAAAGAAGGATGGCCCACAACCCAAAATCCGGAATTTAAAAGCTCATGCACTTCTGCACCTGCCAGACTCAGTCACTCGGCGTATTTAGTGCAGTAAACGATGGGTCCTTTTCACTTTTCCCTTCTATGACAGTCCACGGGAGAGATGCGAGTGAATAGTACAGGGAAAGCATGTGACAGTCATTGTTTATGACATTTTCTTTTTAATTTAAACGAACTCAATTATCACCTCAGTTTGAGTTTAAAATACATCCATCCAACATTGGTTAAACAACTGCCTCAGTCGCTGCTTAAACTTGTATAGTTGTTTTCGCACCTGAAAGCAGTGCTGCAGTTCCAATCCTTTCTTGATTGGGACATCTTTTCACTGAGTTGGAGAAAAACCGAAAAAGGGTAAAAAGTTGTAACTTATAAACCAGAGTCAGCAACGACTCAGAATAGTGAGTGTGAGGGTCAACCAATAAATCAGAAGATATTTTATTTTCTCTCATGAAAGATATTTGCTCATATGACAATAATTTCTAAATTTGCCTTCACATCATATATCTATCGAATGGGTAAAGAAGCTTTGAATGGAACAAATTTCAGTAAAGAAATTTCTATACAAATAGTTTTTTTTTTTTTTTGTTGAAGTTGTAATTATAAATTGGTCTCTGTAAAAGGTTCAGTGAAACTATACATGTATATATAGGAGGGATTGGCACTAAGACCAAGACTATGCAAAGGTTAACCCATTAGGAAGAGATTCGTTGTCTGGATCAGGAATAAAAAATCTTCGACAAGCATAAAAAACAGCTGAATGGAAGGCAGTTGGGTTGTCAATGAACACAAAGTGCCCGGCCTGCAACAAGTAATTATTATTTTTAGTTAGAATAATAAAAAAAAGTAAAATATATTTTTATTCCTTTTGCATATAGGGTGACATTCTTTTTAATCTCTCTAAAAAAAATCATGTCGTCATAATCTCATTTATAAAATAATATGATATTTTAGTCGCTTTGTTATAATGCATGACATATTTTCATAAAATAATATGATATTTTTTGAAGGATTACAATTGAATTCTTTGAAAGGATTAACTCTGCATCAGGAGAAACGTGAAAAAAGATATACCCGAGGAACCCTAATGATTTCGCATGGAACCTTCATATGCTTACGAGCTTCTTGGGCACCCTGATAATTCATCCAGTCTTCGCAACCATATATGAAAGTGGTGGACACCTTCCACTCGGAGGCACTGCAAGACCAAAACGATGGAGCATAAACACAGGCTTTAACTTATTCCACTCTAATTTATTGATCCACCTTCCATTCATTCCAGAATATATATTTAACATTCAGGAACGTGAGAGGTGAACCAAAAAAATACTGTGATGGAGGAAAAAGCAAAAAAAAGAATAAAAAATCTTGCGGTGCAGAAAAAAAAATAGTGGATGCAGGAAAAAATACCAATAAAACATAGAACACGAAGTCAAGAAAAGTGGAGGCTCAAGTAAACGAGTATCCAGGTAAAGCCTTAACGAGAATTCCACTAAAGCCCACATATATGGCATTGACATTAAAATTTACTATATTCATCTAAATCTGCGAAGCGAGAAAGTTGACGTTTGCCTCATGATCTCTCTATGAACAAATTCCTTTGTAATGTTTTAGTAAATAGACACCTAGAAATTTATTTTCATTCTAATCCATCTATACAATTAATCTTTTTCACAAATAGTTCCCTATATCAAATTAGTGTTAAATTATTTTATGTTGAATAATCATTCATTAATCATTATCTTTTCCTTTTATGTCACAATCCATTTTTTATGAATAAAAGTAAACAAGTATAAATTTAAAAAAAAAATAGAAACAATAAAAAAGTCCAATTGGATTTTTAATTTTTAATTTTATTATATTTTAATGTTGGGAAATGATTTATAAATTATCAATAATAAATGATAGAGGTTTTAAATAAATCAATTGTTAGGATTTCTTCTTTGTTAGTATTTTATCTCTTCAATAATTAGTACAAGAGACTACTTACTAAAGGGTAAGTTTTTACGGAATTAATTGAGATGAGGATCTTTAAGTATACAGATGCGTATCTTTAAGTACACAGCTGAGTATCTTTAAGTAGTTTATTCATAAACTTCTTACGGTGGATATGACAGTTGAATAGAAGTGGAAGTTGTAATTGAGGTTCTGCATAACCTTAATATTAGTTAATATTTATTTAAATTGCTCGTGATATCTGGAAGGTAGTTGGTGATATATTTCAAACATTCAGATTTGAACTGAAGTGGTGGTTCTAACGTCTGCTAAGATTTTGGAATGTAACACACAAGAGTTCAAGGAAGCACTGGAAATCACATCAATATATGAGATGCATAACATTAAACGTAGGGCACCTATATCCAGTAGAATATATGTATTTATTTTTCTTGATTGATTAGCTGGTGGAATGTATATTGTACACACTTAAGATAATTTCTGCTGTACCGAGTGGCAGGAAGTGTTTTTTGCATCTCCTAATTTGGTTGTATTTCTGTTTTACAGGCTTAGTTACACCTTGTGCTTGGCTTTTTGCCTGTCCTTTTAATATAAGTTACTTAGTTTCAAAAAAGAATTGAGATGAAACTAAAATTGATGTTTATGCACAGAAACAAATATAGCTAAAGGATTGATTGGGGCAAAAAATCAAAATTTAAGAAATTTGTTTGCAAAGAGAGTAAATTTCAAGGATTAATTAGAACAGAACTGAAATTGAAGGTGTCTATTTGCATAAAAAAGAGTTAAGTACACTTTTTCAAATGTCTGTCAGGAGTCAACCCATCCTTGGACGATACTGACTTTAAGATGACTCACGCAGTGTTTTTCAACTAAAAGTTTGTTTCAGAAATCATTGTAATGTATATGCTGATTTTTTATTATAAATAAAAAATTATTCTAATTATGACATGTGATTGTTGAACTTCAGTTAACGGAAGACTACATCAGAAATCTATACATTTTTGTACGATAACAAAGTAAGAACGAATCAATTGAAGACAAATTGTAATTTAACAATAGGAAAGATAATAATCACCAAACCTGAGAAGAAGGGGCATCCTAGCAAATGCTCCAAATGAAAAAATATATTTTAAGCACAGCTCCCCACTAGCTTTGGCCGCCAGTGTATGGTAAACATAATCTTTAATGCACAGAAAGACTAAAATTAGAATGCGCTCTTACATCTATACCATATTTCAATGAATTATCTTGCAATACCTGTCAGCAATGTTGATTCCTCTTCTGTCAGTATTTCCCCAGTAGAATGTGTACCAAACCTGGCACTTGTATACTTGCGGACTATGTTGGGACCCCAAGGACCTAAACCTCTGCCAAATATATATAAGAAGAATATTAAACAAAGACAACTTAATAAAATCAAATGTTCAACTTGGCAAAAACTAATGGTATGTTGGTATTGACAAATGATGATTCTATTGCAATGCTTTATTGTATGGAATATGCGTTCTCATGTTTGTTGACATGACTCATTCCACAGAACTGTGTTTCGCCATTCCTCGGCAAAGAGGTTGGGTTGGTGATTCCATAATAACTCATGGAACGAGATTCAATTTCTTTTCCAAGCATATTCTCATTTTTTAAAGTATGACTAAATTGTCACCCTTTATTAAAGTTTACCTTTTATAAAATCTCATTTTATTTTTAACCAAACTTTTGTGTCTAGATTAATTTTAAATATTCATGTAAAAAAATTAAAGAATGATTATATATAGCAATGTTCTTTGAATGCAATTGTGTAAATGAATGAAGTATTTTATCCAGAACATGTGCATATACTCAATCATTTCCCTATAAAATAATATATTCTCTAGTTTTTGAAAAATGATTCTCTATTAAAATTATGAAAAGAAAATGAATTTAAACACTATATAGTACAAGTGTTGATCCTCCGCTCTAGTAAGTGTGTTTATACAATTGGATATTCGATCCTGCAATTATTCCATGTACCAGACAATTGAATTGCTCGGAAAGTTATTCCATTTAAAAAACGAACAAATTGTATATCGGGAACGATCATGTTAACCAACTTCATTCTATTCCTATTCTGTATATTTGTCATTTATTGTACCAATTGACATAAACATACCAAGTGCCAAACAAAACTAGTGAATTAAAGATAAACCATATTGCTTGATTTATAGATTGAATGTTAGATGTGGCATACAGAAAATACAAATTTCTCCGTTCAAGCAGAATCAAACCCTTGTCACCAAAGCTTGTTTCACCCAAAGCACTTACAGATAAGATAACAGAGACAGAGTAGTTTTACCTGACAAGTTTTTGAGGTGTAAAATTAGATTCCCATAGATGGTTCAAAACTGCTCCCTTCCATGTTGCTCGAAACCTTGTAATCCGCTCAGATTTTGCATCTGATTCTGATGAAAATCCAGCAGATCCAACCAGAATCAAGTGTTGTACATGCTCAGGGTGCTATATTAAAATGATTACAACATGCATCAGAACAATCAACAAAATAAAATAAAAAGTCACACTACTTAGTATTTTAATGCCGTGCAATGTGGGAAGAGATTCACCTTGAGCGCATATTTAGCAGCAACATAACCACCAAAAGAATGTCCAAGTAGTATAAAATTGCTCAAATTTTTGGCTTTTCTCCATTCCTCAAAAGAATCAATGAACCATGCCTCAGTTTCTGCACGATCAACAACCAATTATGATTTCTAAGAAGTTGCCACAGTAGCGACTTCCAAGTTGAGCAACATTGTAAAACTTCACCGTTTAAATTTCAAACCAGCTGTATCATTGCATTCTTAACATAACACTTAACTAACCTTCAGTGCTTTTGCAAGTAAAATCAGGTCTGCTTGATGCTCCCCAGCTGCAAAATAAGTTTCAAAATTGGGAGTGAGAAAAAGGCACGATCATATGCACATGGCAAATTAGAACGCCAAAGTTTGACACTGCTTCTCCCGTCAATTACCATAGTAAACAAAAGGAACCCATCTCGAAGGTTCAACAGCAACGACTTATTAAAGGGCTCAAATAAGATAGATAAATGAGCACCCATCTGTTTATGATACATCCAATCCACTTATCCTTTCCCAGAACAAAATGGAGCACAAAACCAGAAAAGCAGTTTGAGACAACAATAAAATGCGGCCACATTAGGATGAAGAAGAGCATAACTCACTCACCCAAGTTGATCAACAGCAATGACTCTAAATCGAGAGGCAAGCACATCAAAATTGCGAAAAAAGAACCCCTGGGAAGCAGCATAACCATGAATCATCACAAGCGTAGGAGCATCAGGTTTACTGACAAATGTGACGCTGTGAATAAACCGCGGCTCGTTACTAGCTGAACGGAACCATCTCACTTTGGAGCCAGGAGGACCAGAACCTATGTTAACGTGCTCTTGAACATAACCGGTTCTGTCAACCCAAACCATCAATTACCATCGTAAATTAATAGTCAAACGCACATAAAAAAACCCATTGTATAAATAAAGGATTTTCAATTTTAACATAAAGAATCCCCGAAAAATTTTGGGGCGAATACATTTGAAATTTAGGGTTTAGAATTAGTTACTTGACGACGGAGAGAAGGCGCTGCTCGGCAGCGATGATATCATCGACGGAAGTGGGAATCCAACGAGGCCAGAACCTGGAGCTTCTCGACGTTTTCAACGTTGATCCGTCGTCGTTTTCTCTAATCGTTTCCGACATTATTAAGAATCTCCGGTGCTATTCCTCAAAAATTGATTGGAAGATGAACTTGTGAACGGTGGTAGATTGCGGTGTACGCAATACCAAAACAGGAAAAAAAAAACAATAAGAGTGATTTAGACGCGGAATCAATCGATGGAATTGTAATCAATCGGTTGAAATGATCATTATCATTAAAAAAAATTATGGAAAGAGTTTGAATGCGAATTGAGAAGGCAATGGAAGAAAACTATTTATATGAGGTAGCAAAATATAGAAACAAGATACCGCAGGAACTGCTTACGCGAGCAGTGACGCGCATCCATGATCATGGTGCATGCTGTTAACACAAACACGGTATCCTTTTGACTTCGATTCAAAGAACAAAAAGTCTTCCCGCAACGTCAAGATTGATTTACTGTTAAAAGAGACTCTGAAAGACTGATTTGCGAGTAAACATAGCTTATTAGAAGGAAAATTTTTTTTACAATATTATCCCCCTTTTAATCATCGTACAACGTAAAAGAGGGGAATTGGTTCTAAAATATTATAACTGATTTGGTGGATGATGAATAAAAACAAATCACTTTTGGAACCGATTATGAAAAATCATAGAATTGATTCTGGTAAACATGAAATCGATTCCATACACATATTTTGGTATAATCGATTCTATAATCGGTTTTCTTAGTTTTATTAAAATCTATTTAATTTGTTTGAACTCTTACTTATGTTTTATTGTTTTGTGGTTTTATTTTATTTTTCGTGTTGTTTAATCCATGATCTATTTTACTAGTTTTAAAATGTGGTTTTATTTTATTTTTCGTGTTGTTAATCTATGATCTGTTTTCCCAGTTTTAAAAATATACATTTTGTTTTCTGAAATGTAAAATAAAAATTATTTGTCATTTAATTTTTACAAAATAAAAATTCTCCTATTATTATTTCTTTGAAAGGTAAAATTTTAGTGGAGCAACTTTCATCACGCTAAATTTTATTTTCTTATAATTTCAACAAATAATACATTCATAATACTGATAATAATATTAATAATAACCAAATAAAAAAAAATCATTAATGAATTTGAAAAAAGATTATAATGTTATTTGCATCAAGGAAAATATGATATCATTTTATAGTATTTAAAATGGTAATTTATAAATAATGTGATGACTATGATGTGATTCTTGCATTCATGGATTTTCAACTTTCTCCCATCTCCTCTTGAATTCAATGGTGGTTTTGGAAGTGGTTCTCCTGCATAAAAAACGCAGTAAAGGGAGACTATCTTTGTCGTTGTGTTAAAGCTGAACAATATTTTCTAACAAATCTCGTGTATACATGTGAATGCTTGTCACTAATATCATCGACCTCAAATCGCTTTAAAACCCCTTAAACAATCAGCCGAGTTACTGTCAAATCCGCTTTTACTAGGAAACAAAGAGTGTGTTTGGATTTAAAAATGAATTTGGAATAATAAATTTGAATGGAGTTGAAGGAAAAATAAAATGAATATGAGTTTGGATTAAGAGGAAGATGGTGTGATTTTAATGGATTTAAAATAAAAGTATATTAAAGTTTGTGTATATAATAATTTAAAAAAAAATTAATAGATAAAAATTAAAAATTATTATTTTGTCCTTAATTATAAAAGTAATTTAATATAAAATATAATTTCTCTTCCCTTCTCCTCGACCAACTCAGACAGATTGTTCTCCTTCACTCTCAAATTTCTTCATATACTCCTCCCACGCACACCGCCGTGGCAATCGCGGTCTCCAGCCTCGGGGGCGGGCTCCAAATCCGCTGTCGTCGCTGGCAAGCCTTGACTTTTAGCGGCAACGACTTCGCCGTGGCCACTTGCGCATTTTCTTCTCCTCCGCCATAGCCCAGTGGCCATTTCCTCTTCACCGCCAGACCCAGAACAGAGCATCTTCTTTCTCACCCACAGTTCCGGCGAGACTCCGACGGACCTTGACCATCAACCGCTAGTCATTCCTCCTCCGCACGAGCTCGCCGCAAGCTCTCCGTCGTTGGAGCCCCCATCTTCTTGCCGCTCTGCGACGTCGGAACCCTAGGCCGCCTGCCGCTGCCATCTCCGGTAAGATTTAATCACACTATCTCCATCCTCTTCTCTGCCACGTTTCTCTGTGTGTGCGTATCACCCTTTCCCCTCCTTTCTCTGTTTTGTTTCTTTCTCGACTTGGATTCGTTCCGGGGGTGATTGGGGCTGATTGGGTGCATTCTAATGGGTTGTTGCATGGTGAAGCTGATAATTCCTCACGACGATTGGCATCATTCCTGAACTTTGGAAAATTGTGTTTAATTGATTGAGACGATTGTGTAATTTGTTGGATTGTTTGGTGATTTATTTGATTGTGAAATTCGTTTGTTTAATTTGATGATTTGAGATGCTGCTGAGTGATGTTGAAGAAGTTGAGTTTGGGGTGGGGTTTATCTGCACCGGTTATTTAAAATATGACTGTGATGGCCTACAACCTAATTGGCAAGTTCATTCTGTGTTTGAGTGTTTAAAGAGGCCTATTTTCTCAAATGTGGAAAAGGCAATTTGTCTTAAGTTGACAGCTAAGGTCGATGCTAGTAGTTTTTGGGTTCATATGCATTTCGCAATTAATGATTATTGGGTCATCATTAACATTAATGAAATTCATGCCACTAGGGCTAGCGGAATCAAAGAAAAGCAATTGTAGTCCAGTGCTTTCTTTATGCATGAATGGAGCTCACATTATTATATTATTCAATTAATGCTTTTGGAACATACTTATGCTTGCATGTCAGGCCAAAGCATTTGATGTATTTGGTTTCTTTTTGGTTCTATATTTATATAATGTGTCCAGTTTTAAGCTTAGTTTTGAGTTTGCAATTTAATAAGTCACGGATAGTTTTTGATTTGGAACTACTTCCCCAACTATTTTTATATATTAAATTGTGGTAATATAAGTTCGCTTGCATCGTTTTATATTTGTTTTTTTAAAGAAATTGATTGATTAAAAATATTTTCTCCTTTTTTGGGTATCGGATGGTGGTCCGTGTCATTTGGTACCTTTCAAAAATAAGTGTTGGATACTTGTATGATTGCCCACATCGTCTTGTATTCAATACTTCTTTTTTTAAAAATATTTTCCTTGCTTCTTTTGGATGTCTATGACTGTTCGTCTCATCTGATATCTTTCCAAATAATGGCTTGAGTATTTGTACGACCCCTTGTGTCATTTCGGTACTCAATGTCTATTTTTCAAGAATATAAAATATAAAAAAATATAAAACCTTCAGTACTCGAACATCTCTATTTAGAACTATGTAAAAACTTACGAGATTAATCTTAAAAAAAAAATATGTTTGTTTCTTTTATACAATCTTTTTCTTGTTATTTTGGTGGAAACATAAATATTTCAGAAAATCACATTCTTTTTGTATATTTAGTTAAAGGTACGCTTAATCAACTTTCGGATTCAAAATATGGTTTCATAGACCATGCTTTATCTTTACAATTTTTTATGATAGAATAAACTATGATGCCAACTCTAAACTCTCTATTTTCAAAATTATTCTCTGGTTTGACTTCCGGTTGTGACAATAGAGAAAAAATCAATCCGGCTTTCGTTGATAATGTGTATTTTGCTCTTGTGAATGTGCTGGCTACTTGTAACTTGAGAAATAGAACTTTGAAGTGAAATATTTTGAATTTGTGTGAAAGTGCCGAGTTTAAAACATTGGTTATGATTCAGTGAGTTACAGGAGAGAGATCTGAAATTAGAACATTGTAAAACCTGTTCGGTGATAGCTAAGGAAATTCAAATTTTGTACTTGACAAGTCAATATAGGTGAGCTGGAAAGCCTACTTTCAGTTCAGTTCAAGTGGATCATAAAGAAGAACAAAGAATGAGTAGAAGACCACCTCCTGATCCCGTGGCAGTGCTACGAGGCCATCGAGCTTCGGTCACAGACATTTCTTTTCATCCCTTTAAGCCGATATTATTCTCCGGGTATTCATTGCAAATGTTTGTCGTTTTTTGTTTTATGGGCATTACTCTGGTACACATTTTTTCCCTGGGTATGGGACATTGGCATCCAATATCTATCAAGTATTTCTTTGGCTGCTAGTTACTTTTATAATAGTTTTTAACACTAAAAGTAAAATTTGTGTTCAATAATGATGACTTGCATTGGATGCCATACCCATCAGTGTGCCACAAGAACTCCCTGATTTAGTTGGTTGCGTATACAATTAGTTTCACTTAATAATTAGTTGCACTTAATAATTAGTTGCGTCATCCTCTTCTTGCTTGCAGTTCTGCTGATGGTGAAGTGCGAATTTGGGATACCCTTCAACATCGAACTTTGTCATCTGCATGGTGCTTAGTTCTATATGATTTTTTGGCATTCATATTTGTGAAGAATATCATTGATTTTCAGAAATATGATCTATGGTACAAATTAATTTTATACTGCAGGTTACATAGTGCTGCACATGGTATTGTTGCTGTTGCTTCTGTTTCTTCCCTCGGGACCAATAAATTTGCCAGGTGCATCCTTTTCTACTTGATCTCCCCTGGTTCTGTTTTAATATCCAAGTATATTCTTGCTTTATCAATATTCATTATTCTGTATATGTGTAGCCAGGGTAGGGATGGAACTGTAAAAGTTTGGGAATTTGATGATGCTGGTTTGTCAAGGTGGTGTACTTAAACTTCTACAAATGTCTTATCCTTTTAGTTTTGAAAGGATAGCTTGTGTTTTTGTGATACAAGCTATGGAAATGTTCTTGTTATCATCTTACATTGTGTTTTGCTGCACCTCCTAACACAGGATCCCATCACTTACAATCAAGACAAACAGTTACCACTTTTGCAAGTTTTCCGTGATGAAGAATGATTCTGTTTGGTCAACAGAAGGGAAAGAATTAGAAGATTGCAACAGAAGAAAGCCAGGAGGAATGTCTGATAGTGAAATTCTGGAGGTTAAAAGGGACGAGGCTTACACCAATCAAAGTTGTTCTACAAGCTTTGGAGGTTTGTTAGTTGAATTCTATATTTGACGAGTATGAAGTTTTGAAACTTCTGACAGCTTTTCCGTTCTGAATTTAGAATTCTCTCATTCTTTTGCAATATTAACAAGGCATCAATGAAATGTGGTGATTTCAATACTATAACCTAAAGGTAAAGGATTAGGCAATCTTGTGTTGGCACGATGGTTTTGGAATGATAGAATTTTATCATCTAACTAGTGTTGTTTTTATCTTTTGCAACGCTAAGCATCAGCATGCATACCCTGGCTACTTCTGTGAAACTTGTTGTGAATGACTTGCACATTTGTAAAATCTAGGAAAAAACTGTATTTGAGCTTGCAAGAAGTTATGTGATTTATTACTGCCACTGTTATTTTTCTCTTATACACATAAAATAATATGGTTTAACATCATCCTAAAATTTTCAGACCTATGTTGTTTGGTTCAACTTATTTTTAAGAAATAATTGCTCTTTATTAGTTTGAAGGAAAAAAAAAATCATTTCCAAAATTAATCTCAACCAAACATGCACTCAGTACACTTTTGCTTGTGTGCATGATAATAGATATTTGAAATTTAATAATTCCACAGTCAAATTTTGTATATTTTTAAAGGCTGCAAAAGCTATTGCACTTTTGGAGATACTGCCTTGGTGGACTGAATTTCTCATCTTACAGTTCTATATTTCTCCTTTTGTGTTCCTAAAGTGTTTATACTTTATATTACTGAAAGATACTGTGATATTATACAAGGGCGATTGATGAAATCTCGTTGTATTCACAGAAAATACATATAGTGGAGGGCTACAATGTGTGGCTTTGTCAGGGGAGAACTCTTCAGAGGTAGGCGTACCTTTCTCATGTAAAACTTAATTTATTCTTTTAAATATATTTCATTGTCAAATTATGAACAAACCCCTATGCTCATCTATTCTATAATTTTTAAAGGTCGAAATTTGGGATCTCAAGTCAGCTCAAAAAATTGTACAACTCCCTTCAAGCAATCCCAGTAACTCTTCAAGTGTTAGCAACAGAGGTAGAGATTTGTTTTGCGATCAATTTTTAAAAATTTTCATTTCTCAGGATACCTGGTGCTTTCATGATGCTTACATATTTTTTTTTCCATATCAACTCCTCCCTTCTTTTAAACATTTTGTTGCTTATAACTTATAAAAATACTTTCACTGAATCATTACAGCTGCTTCTTGTCAGGGATGTGCATGGCACTTCAATTGTTTTTGTCATCGGAATCACAAGGATTTTTAAATGTATTGGCTGGGTATAGTCTCAATCCTCTTTTCTCCCACCCTCCCTCTCTCAGACCTGTAAGTGTATTATGTTAAGCATATCAAGTGAAAGGGTGTCCTTTCAGTGGAGAGAGCAAAACACGATCATTGGATCAAGTATTATGGTATAGGGTTAGAACATAATAGTCTGTGACTTTTCTGTTTCAGTGGTCTTGTTCCCCAAGTTCTGATATTGGCCATCCTCGTGAGATTGAATGGTCAATGTTTGTTCCTTTTCATCTCTTGGAGGTTATATGATATGAGGCTGATTATTATGAAAAGTAAAATGAACCAATGTTGACCATCAAATATTACATGGATGACCAATATTAGAAGTTATTTATGTGTCACATAATTACTATAAACTTGATGTTCTCTTGACTGTTCATGTTTATTCAATGATCAAAATTTTCTCCTCTAACTGTTAATTAAAAACATCCATAGTGGGTGTACTTCATATGTGTTTTGGAATATAAGAGTATTGACTACAGTCCCATCCTATACCCCAATGCAGATATGAAGATGGTTCCATGCTTTGGTGGGATATACGGAATCCTAAAGTTCCAGTAACTTCTGTAAAATTTCATTCTGAGCCAGGTGTGGAAATTAGCTTCCTAAGATTTCATTTTATCTTTTGATACCAATTTGTTAACAACTGATTAATTTTTTAGTTCTGAGCATCTGTATTGACGGGTCTTGCAAAGGGGGTATCTCAGGAGCAGCGGATGACAAAATTATAATGTACAGCTTGGATCATTCTTCGGTAACATCCTTTTACTTTTATTTTCTTCTACTGAAACTTCTTGCTCATAAAAGTTGTTAATTGTTATCATTCCAATCTTCATGTTGATAAGAAAAATCTTAAGAATGAATCTGTTATGCTTCTTGTAGTTAGTATAATCTGTAGATACTGCTTATGTTAGTGTTTATGTTTCAATTATCAGTTTATTTTGTTTTTTTGATTTTCTGGCTCTCTGGCTTCCTTGCATACATGGGAAAACAATATCAAAACAACTGTGTTTTCTTCCGTGTTTCCCTTTCCGTTAGTTGCTTATTTTACTTGTTAGAAGGGTGATTACTGGCTTCAACTTGGATTTATATCATTCATTTGATTATAGGTTGTTTTCCACATTCAAATATGCTAAATTTGTATGAATAAGCAGGGATTAAGATATATTCAGTAAGTAAACCACCTCGTTAGTACTAACACGTGTTCAATGATATATAAATATGGATTTACAGTTACACTAGATTGGTATGACTAACGGAGTATCTATGAAGCCGGGTGTGGGAATAGGAAATGACAGTTTGCTTACTTGTATTTTATGATTATTTTCTACTGTTTTTTTTATGAAGTCTTTTCAGTCTGCAGCTTTTTTTTTCCAGCAATGATCAAATAATATACTTTTGCTACGAGGGGTACCAACCCTTTACAGAAACACAAATAACAAAGTTATATATACTATTAAAGACCAAATTGTACCCTTATTCAATATCTGTTATACCTTCCACAAAAATTGACTACAACCCGTCCGTGTTTCACCCTTATCCTTTGAATCTTCTTCTGCAACAAAGAATATCGTAACATAATATTAGTCCACCACCGAAAATACTTTTGCTCCTACAATTATACAAGTCCCCCTCCCACTCTACATATTTCTGAAGCACATAACAACACCATCATAATAAATCCTCAAACCCTTTCCAATACTTCTAGTTCCGTGACAAGTTTCACACCCAACCCAATACCTCTTTTTGGGTTTCCTAAGGCCACCTTATCCGGTCATTATTGCCCCCCCCCCCCCCATCTTCTCAATTTGGCATGTTTAATATCTTATGCACACTCCTGGGTTTGGCAGACCTTTATATGAACAGAGGACATCTCTCCTTATCTACCATCGTATGCCACTCCCATGAATACTTCGTTATGTTCTGAATCACTTCCTGGCCACAACATTTTACCCTCCAATGCGCACCTATTCCTCTCTTTCCATATACATCAGGTAATCAAAAACCATAATAAACTCCATATCTCTTTATTAAACAAACTCTCCCCTTGTTAATGCTGCTAAAGGCATGCTTCCACTGACTCCGAGAAGACAGTACTTACCTCCACCCAGCCATAACAAGTTTTCCAAACCCAATCGGCATGTGAACAAAATGTGTAATAATGATTCTGGTTTAGAGTACACATCGGACAGCTCCAGTCAGAATCCTCGTGAGGAATATTTCTCCTAAACAAGTGATCCCTAGTTGGTAACCTGTTTCAGATCATCCTTTATGTAAAAAAGCTTACCTTTGGTGGTACCTTAGCCTCCCATACTTCTTTGTAAACTATGTCTTACCGAGTTATTACCTGTTCCCTTGTATAACTAAGTAACCAGACTTCACCATATACTCCCCACACGTCAGCCTTCCACTTCCACTCGTCTTGAAGTTTTGTTTTAATTTTCACCACCCTACTTACGGTGTTCTCCAACTCAATTAAGCAATCCTTCTATCGCTCAAATAGCTCTCTTCTCCATTTGAACTTCCAACTCCAGGTTCCTTCTTCCGAGGTCCCCATGTCGTTAACACTATCCAATTTTTGTTCTGGCGGTATAAATAACCACACATACAATTATGCCCCGTTTCAGCTTCTTTGTATTTTTTCTTATATAAATCATGTTGACTGTAGGGTACTTGCGTAGTTAAGAAAGAAATCAGTTTGGATCGACCAGGCATATCAGGCATCTCAATTCGACCTGATGGAAAAATTGCTGCAACTGCTGGCTGGGATCACAGGTATCCTATCTAAATGACCGACATATGTGACTATCAGTTGGAGAAATTCCTTTATATAAACTAGAAAATTTATTATGCATTGCACAAGCGTTTTTAAATGAGTTAGGATCTGTGTACCAGGTGTAATGCTTAGTCAAATAATACGTACTTTTTATAAAATGCAAATTTATTGTATTCAACCGTTGAATTCAATGACTTCATTGATTAGATTATGTATAGAAAATTTTATACAAATTTGAATTATTTAAAAGCTTCTCACATCACTTAATTATAATGAATAATATATTTAAAAATATGTAATTTTCATTATTAGACCATATCTATAAACATTTCAATTATTTCAACTATTAGATTGATTGAATTTGCATTCTATTCCAAAAAACAGTTATGTAAGTTGCAATTTGACTATGTTGACAAGTAGTATAAATGCCTCCTCACAAAATTCATAAAGACAAGTACTCCTGGTCATGTACAAATCTTTTTATCAAAATTACTAAGATAAAACTATTTTCGTCACCTCATATGAAGGCTTCACTACCTACTAATGTTTCTCCATTTTTTTAAAATTTTCGTGATCTACACAACTGGCTCTGTTAAACTTTTATCTAAAAACAAATATTCAATATATCAAGAGCTAACTATAAAGAAATCACTCTCCCGCCTGTTGTGTATGTCTATTCATTTCAATGTAGACAAACAAATCAATCATCTATGCATATATATTAATAATATAAATTAAATTAATATAGGGGCATTTAATATTTATGTTGTATAACACTGCAGTGGTGCTATGTTTTCACTGGTGTTAATAAAGAAATTAATAAGAGAAATAATAAAAAAGTTAGTTTATTAGATAAGAAAAAATATAGAGATACATTACAAATTTGAAATTGAAGAGAAAACCATGCGAGTTATGTTAACCAAGTCATGTAGCCTGTATTTTCTAATTCAATATAGTATGTAAAAATATAAAATTTAAATAAGGATCCAATTTATGTAATAATTTATAATAAGAGATGTAAAGAACATAATGCTAGACTTTTCACGAAGTCTTCTAACACATTAAGAGAGTAAATTGGGAGGGTATTTACTCTCAAGAACGAAGATTCAAATTTAATATATATATTTTGATTATGATTTAGCATAAATCAAACTGTGAGCAGTGCATTTCTTTTGCTCTGCACCACTGGTATCTTTCCTGGAAGGTGATCTATTTATAACCCATTTCTTTTTCATATATACACACAAGTTTAAACATGAGACCGTGTTCAAATGCAACTCCTCATTGGTGGTACTAGTGCTGCTGTTTGATATCTCTGTTATCTTTATGTTAGGGTGAGGATATATAATTACCGCAAGGGAAATGCTTTAGCTATTTTGAAGTATCACCATGGCACAGTAAGTCACTGTTTCTTATATCTGTGACAATCTAAAGAATCTTATTGACATGAAAAACGACATTTTCATTTTGGCAATTCATAATTTGACTGACTGTTTTTGTCTGACATTGCAGTGCAACGCTGTAACTTATTCCTCTGATTGTAAACTTATGGCCTCTGCATCGGAAGACACAACCGTGGGGCTATGGGAATTGTATCCTCCGCGAATATGATAGGAATTTACTCAATGTTCTTGGTAGTTCTACTATATAACTTTATTATCAATGGTTAAGCAATTTTGTGCTAAAAATATTTCCTTCTAAGTTTGCACCTGGTATACCCTTAAAATAGAAGCGTATGTTTTTCTTTCTGAAGAGATTATCTAGCGTTAATGAATTTAAGTTTTCTTCTTTGGTATGTATATTTTCCCCTTTGTATATTTTGAATAAATATTGGTAGAGAATTTTTTTTTCATTTTTTTATTTATTTTCAATAGGTGGCCTTCTACTTACTAATGTCTTTTGAATTAGTTTCACTGTAAAGACATGGCTCGTGATATTTATTTGACTTATTATCATCTTTCTTATTGGATTAATTTTAATTTATTTTTTATTATATATGGTTTCTATGTTTTTTAAAGATATTAGATGTGTTCCATTCCATTGTATCAACATTAATAATATTCTTCTTAGTTTGTCTTCGGGATTGAACAATGATTGTATTGGTAAATAATTGGTCAATGTTAATGTTAATTTACTGCAAAATATCACGTTGAGTTAAAATTAAATAAAACAAAATATTGAATCATTATTACAAACTCAATAAATGTTATTAAGTATATTTCTTTTAATGAAATTGGAATGACTATTTTTTTATTTTTCATTTTATAGAATTAGTTAATACTAGATTGAAAAAATTGTATTAGTTTTATCATTTTCTTTATATGGACTCTTATTAAAACTTTTGCATGCATTCAAATCTATAGTCTTCTTAAATCTTATATATTTTTAAAATGCAATTTCATTAAAAATTCAAGTTACAAGTTCTTAGTACAAAAGTTTTTTAAAAGAATCTTATAGTTCATTATTATGTGAACCCTTTCAACATATTGGTGACTTTTAAAATCAAAACAGATTTAATACACCGTTTTAAATTACCAAACAACAATTTAAAGTTAAACTCACGACTTAAAGTTAAACATATATCAATTACAAAACATTGTTGGGGAATTGAAGAACTTGTACTTGCAATTGTAGGTAAAGATATGTAGTTGCAATTGTAGGTAAAATTTACAGTGAATACTATATTGATATTTTTAATACATATATGCATTTAATGTTTATGACTATTCTAGACTCTTGTTTGTTCACGGATGAATATGGGTGATATTTCACAAAATAGTTAGTTGCTAATAATTATTAATATTTAAAATATTTTTAAAAAAGACAAATGATAAAAATAAATTTATTAATGAGAAAATTAATGGTTTATAACTTAATCTTATATATATTTTGGTTTAATAAAAATGTTTCTCGGTCCTTAAAGAAAATTTAATGGAATAAAATAAAATAAACAGTTTTTCATAACAAATTATTAGAAAAATTTTAATGATCATAAGTTGGTATCTGTTTCACTTAACATTTTGTATATTTATGTCCCACTCTCCTAAGAAATTAATCTGTGTTGAGCATTTAATTTCGACCTCATAATTAAAAACGATCATAAAGCCAAAAGTATATTTTGTGTTTGTCACATTCATTAACAAAAATATTAATGCAAAAGCATTAGTCTAACCTTGTACTGAAACTCAAATATGGTTTCAATTATTCGTTCATTAATTTCACAAACCTTGACAAACATAACCAATATCATCTTTTAAAATAAAAGAAAGATCGCACTCCTCATCTCTTTGTGCTTCTTCATGGCCTCTTTTTACTTTATCTGGTAGAGGATTTGCGAAAACAACCTAGTAGAGGGAACAATTAAATTGCATCAATGCTAAAGGAGTTCTGAAACTGCAATTTGCAAGTAGACTTCAATGTGTATAGAAGTAGTTTTACAAAGCAGAAAAATTATAATATATATCATTTAAATTTATTTTTTTATAAAAATTAAATTTGTTTGTATTAATATTTTAATATGCAATTTTATTTTTATTATATTTTAAAATAAACTTTTTACCTTATTTATATTTTAAAGATTTATTTTTTAATAATTTAATTTTAAATTTAAAAAAAAAACTCATAGTTATGAAAATTTCCTAAATATTATTTTAAGAATACCAACCAAGTAAAAAAAAAGATAACAGAGTGGTTTTTTTTATATAAGACCGATAAGCAGGAAGACTGTATTGTCTCCATCTGTCGTCATCTTAGTAGTGTAGTATGTGTTTTTTTATCATTGTTCATGTGGTTTACATAAACTAATTCAATTTCTTTTTTGTTGCGTTTGAAAGGTTGACGAAGAAATCTATTCTTTGACTTTGGCAAAGTGTTCCATGTGAGAAAGTCTGACATACATTATGTTCATTTATTTCCAAGCATTAATCACCAATACAATAAATAAAGGAATACCACTCTTCTCAAACTCCAAAGAATTTCTTTTTTTAATTCTTAACACTTTATATTAGCCTCACGATTTATTCATATTTAGAAGTGATATTATAAGGGTACGAACTTTATAATAGATCAGTTGATTAAAAGTTACATATTGTTACTGCTGTACCAATCAATGTTGGTTTGGATTTGGTTGCGTTTCCATATGTATCACATGGAAAAAAGAAATGATTTTTTTATTAACAAAAGGATGATGAGACACAAAATTAAATGCATGGGGTATAGTCTATAAAATTTATGTAGTAAGAAGAAATTCACTAGCAAGGTACGAATGTAAATGAAACTAATCGAGTTCAGCGTATAAAAGTCAAGCTTCATTTATTAAAAAAAAAAAAGGAAAAAACTATGTGCTCATACGAAAACTTTGTGGTCATACTTTTAAGCTAAAATTGTAGGTACTAATTTATTATTCTTTCTTCAACGTATATTAGAGATACAAGATCATACTTTTTATAAGTGGATTTTTTTATGACGGTTTTTTCAACGTTAATATTTTTATGGTGACTGAATTATTTAATACAACAAATTAAAGTTATTATGACAAATATTTAAAGACATGACTTTAATTTCTTATAAACGTTGTTTATAACAATATATTATTGGTTTTAATCTATTAGATATAAAAGTGGGATAGTGATAATTTTATAAATAATGTGATATTTTCTATATCTATTAGATGAAGAATTATTATAGAAAGTGACGCAACGATAAAACTATAATAAATTACAATTTTTTATATATCAATTAAATCTAAAATCAATATAAAAAGTAAAGTTTTGTAAAAGATTATAAGGTGTCTAATTTTTCACAATGAATAAACCCAAACATAATTTGCAATCTTAAATTATTTCCTTCGTCCTCAATTCCTCTTCATCCCCCATACGCGTGAAGTTCACCCATCTTTCATTTTAGCATCTAATAAGGAGGAAGTGGCATCACCGACGACACCTCCAATAGCAATGACAAGATACGACAACACTTCGACTTCATTTGACATCAATAATGACAAATCTAAACAAATAAAAGTTGCAATGGTCAAACAATGGTTGGATCTACAATGGTGAAACAAATCTAAGGAACGATAAGTGATGACGACGATGTGTGTAGCTTGTCAAATGTGTAATTAAGTATTTTTCATTTTCTTATTAAGTATGAAATGAAACCATAAATCGACACTACACAAACGCTAAAATATTTCATTTTTTATCTTTTGAGGTAATTTTTTTACCTCAAAGTACATTGAAAGATGTTATAGGTTTGATCTTTGTAAGCTTAATATTCTTGGATGATTATAATAAAACAACGACATTAATCAAGATGGCGTCCAATGTCTAGAAGTGCTAATACAGGAATAAATAGTCTTTGTATACTGGTTATGATCTTAATCAGTATAGAAATAATGAATTTGAAACTGGTATAGAAAAATGAAAATTGTGTACACTATCTATTTCTATACTAATCATAGAACTGATATAAAATGTCATTTTCAACTAGTATAAAAATATTTTTTTCTATTAATATCCTAATAAATGCTTATTTAAAATGTAATTTTAAAATAGCCATTTTTGTGTTTGTGTATATATTTATCAAAGGAGTCTACTAGGATTTGGCATTGAAAGAAAAGGTTTAAAAACTTAGAGGAGGAAGTAAATAATTGCAGTTACATTAATTATTATGAGATTGAATTGAAACTGTGTGTGTAGCATTTCACCTAAAATAGGTAAACATAGTAGGGTGAATGAGCTATGTAGGACCAAATAAACCTAAAGAGAAGTTGCCTAAATGCCATTATTTGGGTTGATGTGAGAGATTAACTGTTAAAGATCTCTAACACATTAAAATGGAAACTACATTGACTTCAAGTAATAAGCTTTCTGTTTATCAACAATTATTAGTACCTTCAATTCAGAGGCAATTAAACAATCATTCATTTCGTACCCACAATAGTCTTCTCTGTTCTCAAACAGAGTGTATATTTTATTTTATGTTAAAAAACATTTTACAGAAATTAATGTCTCCAAATCAATTATCTGTCTATATATGTTAGCCAAACTAATTTATAATGAGTTAATAAGTTATAAACTAACTTAATCGTGTAAGAATAATTCTTTAACTAATCAGTATTTGATAAGTGAAATAAAATGAATTTAAAATAAACTAATAGGAAAGAAATATTAAAAAAAAATTAGAAACTTGTAAGTTGGTATATTTTTACAAGTTAATTGAAATAGTTTATGAAAATAAATTAAAATAAGTTTTTGTATGAAATTTTCTTGCTTAATCAAATTCGCTTGTAAGTTAATTAAGAAATTTACAACTTTTTTTTTAATGTTTAGTCTAACACACTTTTAATCAATATAAGATCCTCTAAAATTAAGTAACGATATTAAATTTAAGTTGTGGATATATTATTAGAATAAAAGTTAAAGACATTTTTACTCTCTAAACTTCGAAACAAAATTAAAATTTGTAAATATTTTAAATTTTAATATATTTAAATTTCAAATTTTAAAAACTAAATAGACATAATCTTGTAACATAACTACCTTAAGAAATAAATAGTTGTGTGTCAATCAAACTTTATCAAAATTCCAAATAACAACAATTTTTTTTTTTAAGTTTAAAAACTAAACTCATATTTAACTCTTAGAATAAATATACATGTAAGATTTTTATTATTCATAACAACAAGTGAAGATTTGATCATTTTTTTAAAATAAAAATTCATTCCTATCTTTGAGTTAATGAATATGAGATTCTTGTCTCCTTTATTGTTTCAAATATTAATTAAATAATTATTTTACAAAAAAATAAATATTACAACAAAATAGATATCATATTATCACGTATTAAATGCCAAAATAATACATATTTATTTTTTTCAATGTCAAATATAAAATAAATTATAATAATATAAATATGAAATAAGATATTAAGTAACAATTAGATAAAACTCAAATAATTATATAAAAGAGTCAAAATGATGTATGACTTAAAAATAAGTTATAAAAGTCATAACTCAATAATAATTTATATAAGTTTTTTATGTTATTTATTAAATTAAAGAATGATTTACCAATTTAACATAGGAGTAAGTATGAGACTGGATGAGAGGAATATATACGTACTCCTTCATGTTTTCCTTATCCGATTTAAAAAATGTAGATATTATTAATATTATAAGAAAATTTCTAAATAATTATTAATTTAAGTGTCTAAAAATAATTATCATTATAATTATCAAATTAAATATTAATTTATAAATTAAAAATTATTAGTAACTAAAATAGTTTTTATTATGAATAAAAAATTTATAATTAATTTTTAAATTGATAACTAAAATAATTTTTATTATGAATTTGTATTTATATTAGTCCGTTAACTAAGATTTTGTTTATCAAATAAATTAATCTCGATCTCTCAATATATTTTGGATACTAAAATTAGCATTGTTTAAAAATTTTCTTTTAATATAATGTTAATCAATGAAAAATTCTTCACCAAGATGGAGACAAATTGAAATAATACGTATCCAAACGTGTTCATTTGTTTGCCTCTAATAAAGAGTGGTAGAACGAAATTGAAACCGGTTTTTTTGCCTACATCCTTACTTATTTCAAAATTTTGATGATATAATTTTGTAAACCTAACAAAGATCTATCCATTTTTTAATCATAATCAGTTAACACAATATCCATCTAAATCATACTTTTACATTATTAGAGTAAACATAATTAGAACAAATTATTTATCAAGACCGTAATTATATTACAAACAGGTAATTTAAAAAAAAAAACTATATTTTTGAATAAAGAACATATCATAGGAGAATAACACATAAATCTCCACATTAATATTATATTGTCTATTTTAATCCAAATTTTCACAGATTTATTTTTTATACCATTTTAAAAAGTTTATTATTAAAAGAAGTATTTTATATAAACTCATATCTATATTTTGTTTTATGTAATATGAGATTTTGTTTTTATCTTAACATATATGAAATAATATTAAATTAAAATAATAAAAAATAAGTGAAATTTGTCTTTAAAGAAAGAGTTGGGTCCAAGTTCTTAAACATAAATCAATAAATGTTTTAACAAATTTTTGTAACAATTTTTTGACAATAAATTTGTCACTAGTTCGTATATTTAAAACAAACTAATCAAAAATTAATATATAAGTGATTGTAAAAAAATTGTTAAAAATAATTAAAATAGGTTAAAATAGTGTGTTATAGAAGTAGATGAGGGAGAGTGATTCATAAACACGTGGAAAAGAGTTGTAAAGAAAGGGATTCTCCAGCAACTACTTACTGTCTTCTTCTCATAAATTCCAAATATGATATGCTTTAGCCAAATCAGGAAGAAAGTAGCGTATGGTTTTGGTAGCTAAGCCACCTAAGAACTACCTTTTCTTTTTCTTTTCACAAACACAACAACATGCATTGCTATTCTCTTCTTGTTCATTTATTCATTTATGTCTCGACAACTTTTAAATTCGATTTCAAACCCATCCAAAATTTTACCATTATTATTATTTAATACGCTCAAATAATTAAGATTAAGAGTAAGACAGCACAACCACATTTAAATGCCCATTTTATCGTCTTCTAATTTATGTGCTCAAGTGTTTAACTTTATTCTTTTTATGTTTATGTCACCAAATTCCAAACTCAGATCTTCATATTGTTTTAGCTAATAAGGCATATTTTCTTTTCGGTGTTGACACTGTCCTCCTAATTCTACTCTGTATTTCATTCTTTAAAATGGTTTTGGGAAAAGACCAATAATTTCAATATGAATAAATACTTAATTCCTCTTAAAAATAAGAGTGAAATTAAAGAACGAGTTGTATGATTGATTATAACACGTCATATCCTTCAAGAGTAACTTAAGAAGCATAAAAGAATATTTTTGTCACCTCACCTCCTAAATCTTATTATTAATAAATAAAACATATAAGGAGTGTTTTTATTTTCTATCTGTTTCCAAAAGTCACACATACTCAATAACCATAATTTTCCATTAAAAATATTGTAGATGAAATAATTCGTTAAAATTAAGATTCCTGTTAATTGAATTTGCTAATACTATTGTGATACAACTATTGAATCTTTGCATCATCACATGGTATATCATATTTTGAATCTATTGGCATAGATGTGATGTACTTCTAATATCAATATTACGTAATGGTAGAGACAAACAATTATGGAGCTTATAAGAGATAGAGTAGTCTTGGCCTTCCAATTTCATTGTTATGTAATAAGAGAAATCCACTTACACTATTTTGTGATTGATAAAGAATAAATTATAGTAATTATGTATATATATTAAACATTAAATTAAGTATATTACTTTAACTTCTCAAAATTAACTATAGGAGACAAGTAACAAAGGGAGGGAGAGGGAGAGGGATGACTCAAATTATTCTAAATGTTTTACTAATCAAAGTATTTATAATTAACATTTCATTACATTTTCTTGTCCAATACATTTTAAGCATATATAACTATCTAGGTATTTCATCTACATAACTATAAAATGTATCATTTAGACAATAAATCTCTTTTAACACAGGATATGTATGAGTGAATAATACATCTTGAATTGCTTACAAAATTAATTAGCCACAAACATTTTAAGATGATGCAATTGTATATAATAATTGGGTTATGTATTTACGTAACCTTAATTATTAAGAAATTTAGAAGCAAGCAAGCAATTGGAAATTGGAGAAATGGGTTATGAATTAGTTTAGTATGTATAATTATAATTATAATTATAATGATAAAGGTTTAATCTAATAGCATGTGATTGCAATGTAAAAGGAGGAATAAATGAGTTAGTGTAGATGCAGATGGAGAAGGAAAAAAAAAAGTAAAATCTTCTACCAAACCATTTATTCTCACACCAATAAACATTAAATTTGTTCCTCCATTGATTAACAACAAAACATATATATATATATATATATATATTCTGTGTTTTGTTTTTTTAGAAGAAAACAAACTGAAGACCACCGACGAAACAGAACATTTGATGTGAAAAATGAAGGGAAAAAAAGTTGAAGAATGTTCTTCGCTAGTGACTTGGTGAGAGAGAAAACGATTTGTGTGTGTCTGTCCTGTACGTGTAGAATACAGTGTATGGTTCTCTCCTACGCCCACCATTGGGCGCGTTGGACCCTATTAAACCACTTCACTTTGATGAAACACCATTTAAAAAGTGTAATTATCAAATATTTAATGAAATAAAAATAAATAAATTTTAAATTGACAGGAGTTATTTATTATAGGTTTAATTAAGTTTTTAAGTTTATAAAATTAAATATTTTCTTTTGTTAGAAATTGATTAAAAATAAGTAGATGTAAATTTTATTTTAGAAATTAATTTTATAAAATTGAGTTGAATTTAATATTAAAAAAATATTTAATTTTATAAAAACTTAATTAAGATGAGTTCACGACTTAAAAGTTCATTTAACATTTTTTCTGTTAAATTTTTTTAACTAAGAACTAAAATATTGTATTTTTTTATTGAATTTTATTGTTTAATTTTTTTGGTTGGGGATAACTAAAAATAAATAAATGCAAATTTTACTTTAGAAATTGATTTTATAAAATTGAATTAAATTTAATGTTAAAAAAATATTTAATTTTATAAAAACTTTAAAACTTAATTAAGATGAGTTGGTGACTTAAAAGTCCACTTAACATTTTTTTTATTGAATTTTTTTAACCGAGAACTAAAATATATTTTTTTATTGGATTTTATTGTTTAATTTATATATTAAATCAAATAATTTTGTGATTGACACAGCATGTGACTTTTGTTATTGAAGGAGAGTAAACAGAAAGGAAAAGTAAACAAAAATGTAAATATAATATTGGGAGATTATAGAGGTTGGTTCACATAAACACCTATCACTTGTCACCAAAGACATTTTTTTATTTTCTTTTTTATGTTTATTAAAAAAATCAAAGTCGTCATTTACCTAATTTGATTATTAAGTTTCATTTTTATGCTTTAAAGTTTGTGAAATGAATAGTATTATACATTTTAAGTCTCTGCAACCTTTTACCGTTTGTGGTTCCAACTCTACTTTTGTTCAGCAACTTTCTAATACCATATTTAGGTTTTTGTATTTGGTTTATTATTACCTAATAATAAAAATCACCTATATTTAATCCCAAAACTACATTGTTCAATAATATAAAGAAATAATAACTTGAAAAAGTAACTAAGATATAGCAATCACATAACTCAATTAATAAAAGAAATAAATAAATAATAATAATAATAACTAAATTATTAAATTTATTATAAAATTTCTTATCACTAAAAAAAAATAAAGAGTAATAAAAACTAAATTAAAATTTATTAAATTTATTATAAGCTTCAAATTTAGTTAAGTTTTTATTAAAAAATGTATATTTTGTTCATTTTAAAATTAATATAATAAATTCTGATAGCTTTTTATATTTAATAATGAAAAACATCCATACGTGAAATAATGGATTAGTTAACTTTTAATTTAACCATTATGTATTAAATAAAAACATAATAAAAGGTTAAAATTCATTTAACAGAATCTTTATGTTGTTGACCTGAGAAGTTTCAAATTCTTAAATTATTGAATTAATTTCAGTTTTAAGTTCAATTGCATATTGGTAAATATTTTTCAAATTTCAGTATATATTTTTTACTTTTTCTTAATATATATATATATATATATATATATATATATATATATATATATATATATAAAAGGTTTCGGGTGAGTCGTCACAAAAAAAAGTTGAAATTATAACTAATTGTTAATGTAAAAAGTATTTTTCTAATTTTAACCAAACAAAGAGAGACTCTTAACTTTTTTCACAAAATCTGAAAAGTAATGACTTTTGTATGCATTTTTATAATCGCTTTTAAAAGATAAATTGCCTAACATGCCATTGTTGTCTCGGCATTGGACAGAAGGGATCTAAGACTTTGCTTTCTGCTTTGGTTTACGTTTCAAACCAAACTAAAAAGTTTATAAGATGTTCTCAAAAGTCCTTTTCAATTGCTTACTATGCTTTCTCACGTAAAAGTAATTACCATATCAACTATTACAAACATAGGTTTTCAGTCTTCGCTTCCAGATACGTTTACATTTCAAACCATTAGTTCAAGTTCAATCTTATAATTATAATTTAATTTTATAAAATTAATTTATAAGATAAAGTATTATTTTGATATTTAACCTTGATGTGTAGGACAATGATTAAATATTATAATTTACTTTACCAGCACTTAATGTGGTAAAAAGAAGAAAAGATGGAAGAGAAAACAGGGAGAAAAAGATAGAGTATAAACCTATGCTTTTTACTTATATGATTCTGGATAATATATTTTGACTATTTTTTTTACAATATTTTAATATTATTTATGTGTTAGTAATTTTTTTAAAATTATTTTATAATTAAATATAATAATCATAAATTAATTACATTAATAGGTATATGATGTTAAAATGTAAAAAAAAATTATGTTACTATCGATTAGAAAAGGAAAGAGAAAACTGAACTCCAATAAATGTCTATTGTTTTTATACTAAATAAATAAACAAAGGGAACAAAATTAATACCAGAACTGTTGTAGACCATAGTTTTCTTCCTGGCTTTTCTGTTACCTTTCAATAAGATGAAAAGAAAAATATTGCCTCTGATGTAATCATCATCCTACCATTGAACCATACATGAATTTTTTATGTTAAAATGGTGGAATTTTTTTATCATCAATTTATTGATTTGTGTAAATTATAAAATATTATAGATTGAAGTAAATCGTCATAGTTGACAATTTCGGTCTAAATAAATCATCATTCAATTATTGAATTTAGCATCAATTTTTTCTACAATAAAGTCATCATTTCAAAATGATTTTTTTTTTCAATTAGTGGTTATTTTAATAACATTTTTCTTTTTCTTTTATACTTTTTTATTATATATGTTGCTATACTAATCATAAATAAATAAAATAATTTATATTATTCGTAAAATATTACTATTTATATTTTCTTAATTAAGATAGTATTGCTTTTCAAATAAGGTTTGGATACTTAATTGTTTTTAAAAAGTACTAAACTATTTTTTATATTTAAATGTTGGATAGTTTTTTATTTGGACTTAGATGATTATTTCACTATAATGAATTTTGTTTTTGTAAAATAAAAATTGAAATTAATTATAGTATAACCTTAAATTATACTATTCCTTTTGAAAATATACAACAATAAGGTGTGTTTAATACTTTAAATTCTAAAATAATTAAAAATATTTTATAAAGTAATTATTAATGTTTTTACATTAAGATGAATCATGCCAATAGTTAAACTTATTAATGTATCTTATTAATTTTTTATTTATAATTAATTGAAACATGTATATATGCTTTGTCTTTTGTCATGCTAAAAGAAGAAGAAAAGTGTACAATCTAAATCAATTATGCTATAATCTATAAACTTAACATTGATAGAAAGTAATGTATATGAGACTCATAGCTATCATATAGATAATTATCCTAGTTATATAATCTACTTAAGTCGAACATAAAAAAAATATAAAATTTATCATCTAAACAATGGCGAAGTACATCTTAAAAATGATTAAATATCTAAATCTTATTTTTTAATATAATACTATTACAAATAAAAATAAAAATTATAAAATTTCAATTAACAGCATAAATAATTTTATTGTATATATCTAGAACTAGTTTAGACGTATATAATTAATAAAGATACAAAAAATAATTATTAGAGTAACTACCCTCTTAGAAAAGAAAAGTCGTTATCATATTAATGACTTTAATGTAAAATAAAAGTCAAAGTTATCCATTCAATGACTATTTATGTAATTTTTAATTTTTAAATTTTATTTACATCAATAAATTTATGTTAAGGTAGGTTGTCTTAATTTTAATATAAAAATGTTATAAGAGAAAAATAAAGTTCAATATTCTCTTTTAAACGTAATTTCTTAACAATTCTTCTTATTTAAATAATAAAATAAAATGCATCAGTATAATAAAGTGAGTGCTTGAGTAGGTATTATTTTTAAATCGCTTTTTTTTCCTGTAATCTATATTTCAATTAGGGTTTTGTTTATTGTTGATATTTTTCAAAGTAAAAATAAAATAAAAAATCTCATGGCATGATGATCTTAATTTTTGTAAGAAATGATTATAAAATTCAGATTTCATTCTTACCCTAAATTACACATTAAAAGAATCTGGATGTGTTTGTCTTTGGGAGAGTAAACGAGACATGCTACGAGAATTATCTTTACAAAAATTACTTCCTTGAATTTCAAAACTCAGGTTTTCACACGTAATAAGTTTGTTGAAAACCATTCACTGTCTAATCTGAGATTAAATTTTAATAGGCGGCTAGTTAGCTTGTTATAATTGTCTTCAAATTTGTCAAATGAAGCTTTAATGGTGAACGATGTTCCAAGAAATTCATCTTTATTTTTCAACTTCATAAATCACGATAACTTATATTCTTAATTACCTCAGATTTTTTTAATCACGCTGTTTCCTCTAATAGAAATACAACTGTTCATTATACACACACACGCTTAACTTTCTAATATTAAATGTGGAAAACAACAATGTTAATTGTGCTCTTTTGAATCTACATAATCATACGACTTAAATACTCTCTAATATATATTTTTTTTACTTTTGACTTAAATAAAATGTAACTGTTTTGCAAAAAAGTTAACGAGCAATATCATGTGTTGTATAGAAGAACATGCTAACGTATATTTTGGTGGTTGTTTTAGACATCGTACGTCTGATTCATGCATTCTATGGAAGAATAAAGAACACGGATGAATGGAAAGAAACAAAAGTAAGCGCACTGGTAAGTCCAACTATTTTACTCCCATCTCCTCTTCATCCAAACATATATAGTTCTTTATTGCTGAATTTAGTTTTTATTTTTGAAAGGCTTTTATATTTTTGTTATTCTCTGACTCATAAACTTTCTATATTTGACTAAAATTAAAATTAATTTTATTCAAATGGTTATATGTTTTGATATATTAATTTTAGTTAAATTTAAAATTATTTAATTACTAATTCAGGAAGGAAATAAATAAATAATTAATATATCAAGTCTGACCAGATTTAAATCCCCTGTCAGAATTGGCAACTTTTTACAGTTCATTTTGGACTAGAGATATGTTTGGCCATGATTGGATAGGTTAATACTTGCCTTCGTAGAGTTTCACTTTACTTCCACTACTTGTCCAAAGACCACGTTCAGGAGTGGCAATAAAAGCTCAACCAAATCAGCCATGGCAAGCTGCAGCTACCGGTCTTTTCACCAACCTCTTCTTCAAAACCCCAAATAAAAAAAATCAAATTTTTATACATCTAACATAAAGAAGATCATGTACCAAAACAAAGAAAGAAATTAAAGGACGTTGAAACCAAACAGATCTATGTGATTTAGAGCGAGCAAAAGAGACTTGAGCAGAAAGAGAAAGAAGACATCAGACGCGTTGGCTTGCGTGTGGAATAAGTATTTTCCAGATTCTCTATCATTCATTCATCTTCAACTCTTGGTATCAGAAGTATTTAAAGCCCTTAGCAGCCAGGCTATACTGCATTGCACCTCATCTCACCCCACCACTTTATCACTCTTCACTATTCTCCAAGCCGCCAAACCCACACCAATGATTCCTTCACTCTCTCTCCATATTATTCCTCTTCTCATTCTTCACATCCTCGTCCTAGCACCGCCGTCGCCGGCTGAAGCCCGCCATGGACAGTGGCAGCTCCTCCAAGAAAACATCGGCATTGTCGGCATGCACATGCAGCTCCTCCACAACGACCGAGTCATCATACTAGACCGCACTGACTTTGGATTCTCCAACATAACCCTCCCCGACGGTAGATGCCGCAAAAATCCAAATGAGATGATCGTCAAAACCGACTGCACCGCACATTCCATCGAATACGACGTCGCAGCCAACAAAGTCCGCGCCCTCTTCGTCCAAACCAACGTCTGGTGCTCCTCCGGTTCGGTTTCCCCCGACGGAACACTAGTCCAAACCGGTGGCTTCAACGACGGAGATCGTGCAGTCAGAACCTTCACCCCGTGCCGCACGTGCGACTGGCGCGAAGTTAACAATGGACTATCAGCTCGAAGATGGTACGCCACCAACCACATCTTGCCAGATGGACGACAAATAATAATCGGTGGTAGAAGACAATTCAACTACGAGTTTTACCCCAAGACACAAACCACGGCTAAGAACACTTACAGCTTACCTTTTCTCGTTCAAACAAACGACGCCTCGGCGGAAAATAATCTCTACCCCTTTGTTTTCTTAAACGTCGATGGCAATCTTTTCATCTTCGCAAACAACCGCGCTATCTTATTCGATTACAATAAAAACCGTGTCGTCAGAACCTACCCTCAAATACCCGGTGGAGACCCACGGTGCTATCCCAGTACCGGTTCCGCCGTTTTGCTTCCGTTGAAGAATCTTCGAGAATCCAATCTGGAAGCCGAGGTTTTGATTTGCGGTGGAGCCCCGAGAGGGGCTTATCCGGATACCCTATCGGGTCGGTTTACCGGAGCGTTGAAAACGTGTGCTAGGGTTAAAATAACCGACCCGAACCCGAGTTGGGTGATGGAAACCATGCCAGGTGCGAGAGTCATGAGTGACATGGTTTTACTCCCAAACGGCGACGTTTTAATTATTAATGGAGCTTCAGAAGGGACGGCGGGCTGGGAATTGGGTCGGGACCCGGTATTGAGTCCATTTCTATATAAACCGAATAATCTGATCGGGTCGAGATTTGAAGTCCAAAACCCGTCAGATATTCCGCGAATGTACCACGCCAGTGCCATTGTGCTTCGTGATGGTCGTGTTCTTGTGTCTGGGAGCAATCCTCACGCGTGTTACAATTTCACCAACGTAATGTTCCCAACGGAATTACGGTTGGAAGCGTTTTCTCCTTCTTATCTTGAGCCCAGATTCTCTATCCTGCGTCCCACAATAGTGTCCCCTTCTTCCCAAACAATAGTGAAGTACGGTGAGACATTGAAGGTTGGATTTGAGGTGACCGCGAGTTTGTCTAAGGATTCGGTGTCGGTTACGATGTTGGCGCCGCCTTTTGCAACGCACTCCTTCTCCATGAATCAGAGGTTGTTGGTTTTGGAGGCGCAAGATTTGAGCAAGGTCGGGAAATCGACTTACGAGGTGGAAGTTACGGCCCCGGGTTCCGGTGTTCTTGCACCGCCGGGTTTCTATCTGCTATTTGTGGTACATCAAGAAATTCCAAGCCACGGTATATGGGTTCGAATGGTGTGAATTTTACTCACTGGCTGCTGAGACCAAGAACATATTTCCTTCGTATTCTTATTATTTGTGTTTTCTTCTTTAATTGAAGTTATTTGTTTTTTGTGAATGGCAGTGTCAGAACAGATTTGTTGGTGGGCATTTATTAACTGTAAGATATGAGCAGATAAGAGAGTCAAATAAAATTACTTACATTCTTCTTGGATTTTTCTTTTCGTTTCTTACACATACCTAATGTAGAATATTCAAAACGTGCAATATCTTTTAAACTATTTTTGTTTAAGGGGAAATAAGGAAAAAGAAAATGAAAAGGACAAAGATAACTTAGAATTATTATTATTTATTTAAAAGTAAACAAAACGATATAATTCATTTTTAAAGGAGATATTGGGAATAATATCCCGATAAATATATAACAAAAGCTATAATTTATCATAGTTGTTAACATAAATAATAAAGGAAAACAGTGATGATTAAACACTTTAGATGAATAGAAAATATAAAATATCATAATGAATTAAAACTGTACAATAACAAGAGTTTAATACAATTTACAGGCTAAGACCGAATGGTCATAACATCAGTCTAAGACCGAACGGTCAATAAAAAGAAAATAAACTACATAACTTTACTGACCAGACGGTCCTATACTATCCTCAGGCACGCTATCTTCGGGCTGAGCAGTCTGTAATACATTCTCCAACGAGTCTTCAATAACGCCTTCTGCTCACATCCAATGGACGATCACCGCAGTGAAGAGAACAAACCGAACGACAATGTAGACAAAGACAAAAAAGATAAGGGTAAGCTTATGTAAATTTAATTAATCCAACTCACATACATTTTTAACATCAAAACAATATGATCAACACAATCTCAACCATGGAATCATCATAAAAGTATATTAACAAAAAAAAACAAACTTTCAAACTATCATAACCGACCACTTAGACACTGTCCGGACCGTATGAACCATGTAGCTCGACGTTTCTAGCACCCAGTGTGGTGTAGTAGTTGGCATACTCATTGGTTGCCACCCGAGGTTAGTCCTAAAACGATCATCTGGTCTTATGATCGCGGACCTCCTGCCATTCCCACACATGAATAACCTTTTTCTACATGAGAAAGTGTCATCACGGAATATCAGGAACAAAACGACAGTCGAGTCTGACCATGTTCATACTTTACCAATCATCACCAATTATGAGACATTCCTCCCTTGGAATTCTCTTACTTAATCAAATTCAACCAATTTGAACCAAGTACACACTATCACATTCATAAGAATAAAAATGTTAAGGGGATGACCGAATGGTTTAATGCTGAGGAGAAAACTGATTATCAAGGAAAACTTTAGTAAATGACCGAATGTTTTTGGAGTAAAGGAGTTCTCTTCAATAGACTGAGTGTCAGTACAAGACCGAACACTTTTCCAAATAAAATATTACAAACTGAGTACTTGAAATATTAAGTGCTAGTATAAGACCGAGCACTATAATGACCAAATACTAGCTATGACGAGCACTTCAAGACCGAGTACTTGATGTAAGACCGAACACTTTAAATCATAGAAATACTAATTTATGACTGAGCATCTCATAAGACCGAGCACTAGATCTATGATCGAGTGCTTCACATGATCGAACGTTATTTAGATGAATGATAATAATATGAAACCGAATGTTTCATAAGTTAAGTGTCAATCTAAGACCGAACACTTGTATGACCGAACACTTGGTTTATGATCGAACGTTTTGAAACATACAATATATATTAAAACCGAGAGGGAACATCTCCCTTGACTTATTAAAAAGGACTATATTATGCAAATTAGGTATCCATCAATATAGGCATTACAAGACTGAACGGTTTAGGGGAGGACCGAACGATTTAGGGGAGGACCGAACGGTCCTAATGACCTTCAGTCACAAATTCCAGAATTTCTCTAAGTTGAATACATTTACACTAATTACAGAGCCAAGATCAAACATATCATACAGTAGCATACAATATTTCAACATATCATTAAAAATCATCAAACATACCCACATTAAATCATGCATCCATACAAGCAAAGTAATCATAATTAAATCTTATAAGCTTCCCTTACCTCTAATTCCAGCTAAACTTCTAAGGTTCTTGACGACAACTACTTTTATAGTTTTCAAGGTCCAAAGTTTGATTACAAGATAACGGTTTCAGAGAAATAGCTTAACATCCACATGCAGCTTAAAGTGTGCGTGCATGCAAGAATACGAAGGAGCTTCAAGAGTCAGAAACACTTACCGGTTCAGAACGGAAATCTGATCGGTGCAAATTGAAGCTCTTGACACCGAGAGTATTTAATCTGAAAGGAAGTATATGATCGGAGTATGAGAAGTGGTTAGAATTCTAAAGAGAAAGTTTGAAGGTTCAGAGAGAAGGAGGAGAAAAATGTTGTTTTCTGGAAACTAAGTTTAAGGAAGAAGAAATGTTGCATGCAAAAAGTGGTGCCGGTTTCAAAATCTCACTTTAAATATGGCCACCAAAATGGTCGCTCAGTCCACTCCCTGTCTGTCACATGGCTTCCACTATCTGAAAATTCACATTCCCTCTACTACCACACGTTCACTGAGGACGAAGAATTAAATGGGCTGACAGATTTTTGTCTCCCACTAACATGAAAAATTTGGAAGAATGTGACAAGTGTACTCCACTAAGGTGGAACATTAAATGGAGGTGACACAAATCTCTTTAACGAAGTATTTTTTTAATAATTTTTTTGTTATAAAATAATGAAGTGAAAGGTTCAATTTCGTAGTTTAATAATATATATATATATATATATATATATATATATTATCTACTTACTAATGTGGCATCCCTTCATTTAAGAAGGTGGAAAGAAAATTTTCAAAGATTCTTTTCTTTATCCACTAAAATAATACATTTCTTATCTATTTATTTCTTCCATCCTTTTTTTTCTTCTTTAATTCACTCACAGTACAAATAAAAAAAATCACAATAATTTAATTTTGAAACACTTACGCTAAAAAAGCTTATACTGGAAATCAGTTTAAAATCCTGTGGATATTCAATGTAATTACTATAAAAGGGTTTTTTTTTTTTTATCTATACGAAGATCCATAATTTGAAAGGTAGGTTTATTTTAACAAAGTGACATTTTTTTCAAATCTTATTGAAGAGTTCTTTAACCTCTCATTTCTTTCAAAAGAGTTTTAACATTTTAAAACCAAACTATCTATATTTTAAAAAGTAGTTGATGCAATATAAATTATTTACCATAAATATAAATATTCTTTATATATTGAAAATTAGTTACTTATAGTGTATTATTAATTATAATACAACTTATTTAGTAAAAGATAATAATTTATCACAAATTTTAATTATGAAGAATAAGCATTTATTCTACGAAGTACACGTACTAAACTACTAGTTACTAATATTTTAGTTATCACAATATGTTCCACACGACTAAAATAGTAAAATGAGAATATATAAATGTTTTTAAGCACCCAAATTATATTATAATTAATTACAATTCGTACTGTCATCTTAAAAATAAAAAACTCCTGAAGACTCTACCCTCGCGTGTAAGATTCAAAAGCTTCATTAATTTGTGTAATGTGAAACCTAAACCAATACTTTTGAAACTGGAAGAATGATAAAGAGAGCTTAAAGAAAAGTATGGCAATAGTCTGTGAGTCCAATTCATGCTTTCTGTTCAAAAAATACAAAAGAATGCTGATAAATTAAAGTGCACTGTATTGTTTAAACAAATGCAGTACAGATTATAGAACTTAGTGATGAAGGAATGCATAAAACTATATAATTTTATGGATTAAGCAGATATAACATATAAAATTTCCACCCAATTTACGAAAAATAAATTGATCAACTGCTGTGAAAAAAGTCAATCAGTGATGACTTCTTAATGACCTCAGATTTTGTGAGATTTATGGGAGATTTAGTTACAGTCTAAGCTTTTATGTTTGAGAACTATTTAAAAAAATGATTGAAAAAAGTTACTTTGGTATTGGGTTTGTCCTAACCAGCAAAGCAAAATGTGACACTTCAGAAGGTAATGTGCTGTAGCATATACATGCGTGAGAAATTTAGTTCAAATGCATCAATGCCATTTAATATTGTATGGTCGTTTTCATCCTTAAAATATAGGAATCTATTTCTGTTTCTTTTCAACTAACTTTATTTTTTTTTTTAATTGTTACATATAAACTATTATCACTTTAATTTCTAAACATATATTACTTTTCTTAATTAAATACCCTTCTTAATTAGAAATCGTCATTCTTTCAATCTCTCTCCATTATCTATGACTTCATTGCTTTTCTAACATTTTCTATAGTCTCTATTAGACACTAATAGATTTGCATATACATATTTTTCTTAACTTTTAACAACAAAACAAGTCAATTCTTTTGAAGTAATTAAAGAGATTAAAACATATTTTTCTGAATAATTAAGCCAATTGTCATTTTTAAAAGTAATTAAAGAGTTTAAAAACATATTTTGGAATAGCACTGTTAATTTTTAAATTCAATAGCTTTTTTGACGACATTTTGAATCTAAAATCTGTCTCCACTTATTCTGGAAGTCAAAAAACTACATTTCTAAAGTATTAAAATTCATTTAAGACAGTTAAAATTTTATATACTTTGATTTAAGAATCAAATTCTTCTCTGCGTGTACATTAAATGAATATTCATGGTTAATATAAATCAGGATGTCTCCACTTTTTAACAATTAATATCCATAACTCTTTTATAGTATTATTTTTAATTGAGACTAGAAAAAATCTTTATTTACAAGTATACAATAATGAATATTCATCCAACATATAATACCAAGATAATCATAACAGTTGTTTATTTTATATTATATGATTAATTAGTTTATTTTAAAATTAATTCTTTCTGGTATTAATAAGAAACTGGTACTCAAATGAGATTTATATTAAATTATTAATATTTTAAATATTTTAATTAAATTTCTTATCATATTTAAGTTTTTAAAGTACAAATTTTGTCTGTTTTTTTTCTCATATTATCGTTGTTTATATAATATATTATTGTATTAGGTTCTATTTTTATAAACCTTTCAAGGTTTTATCAAATTGGATTGATAATGTATCTAGGAAAAGATTTATGATACCTCCATGATAGTTTCGGGTTTTCTAGTATCCAATTCTTTTTGTTTAATTGAGGTTAACACTTCCTTCAAAAAACAAAAAATGTTATATTGGTTTTATATTAAAATATGCAATTTAATATTTTAAAATAATATCATCAAAGTAATTTATATTTATATGGTTTGAGACATGCAGGTATGAGTATATATAAGAAATACGAGTTTTACATTTCCCATTCATTCTTATGTTAAAATATATATTTTAATTCACTTAGTTCATAAATATTGTTAAGAACGTCCTTGTAAGATTTTAAATATATATTTTATTAAATTATTTTAACATACCAATTTATTCTTCGCTCACTTTATATTTTAATACAAAATATTAAAAATAAATGGAAATGATGCTATAATATTTAAGAAAAAAGCACGGGACAACTGTTATATGTAAAGATGTTACTAATCTGTATATGTGAATGGAATATTTTTTTAAAAAAATATTATTACTTTTTTTAACAATATAAAATTTAAAATATCTTTTAACACATACATATATTATTGTCATAATTTATTAATTTTGGATACAATTTTGAAACAATTTTATTTAATAATGTAAACTTAACATAAATACATTAGTAGATTCATTATTCAAAGTGTTCTTCATTTATAAATATAAAGTTAAATATGTTTGTGATCTTTTAATTTTTGGTAAAAATTAAAATTAATCCATTTTTAAATTTAACAAAATTAGATTAAAATGATTAAATTAATACATTTTAAAAGTTGAAAAATTAATTATTATGTTTTTAAAAGTGACTAATTTTAATTTTGAGTAGAAGTTAAGAAAAAAAAACTATAAATATATTATCATTACATTATCAGAATCCATATAAATAGGAAAAAAAAATCAATTTATATATGTTTATGTAAATATTAAATTAATAATATACACTAATTAAATACTATCTTAATTATCATGCTCAATTCTATTTTATTTACATTTCATAATTTTTTTCTTATATTACAATTAGTTTATTTTAAATTTATCTCTAATGTTATATTAAGAAATTTAAAAGGGTAATTGTTTGTTGAAAATAATAATTTATGAAAATGGTGTGAATGAAGTTAGTTTGGGTGAAGTGCAGTGCACATGAACATATTCACAAGATGTCATGAAACCTGACATTAACAAAGTTTCGTATTGGAAACCTCATAAGCTTCAACAAACATAAAGAGTTGGCTTCATTGGCTTCTGGATTTTCTGCAAAACGCGGTTTATCAGTGTGTCGGATCATATTGTTATGTTCAATCAACTCTGAATTCTTCTTCACGGGCCATTTTTGGAAGTTTATTTATTTATATTAATAAGAATAAATTATTCATTTTTTATAAAAAAAAATGAGAATTTCACTCAGTTATACCATTCACGAGAAATAAAGTTTATATTTTTATATGTAGCATAATCTCATTCAAAATTCAACTTGTTCAGACATTAAAATATTTTAATAAGGCATAAAGTAAATAATTTATTTCAAGAAAATAATCTAGACACGTAATCCGTTGAATTTTTATTCAGCAAGGTTATTTTTTCTATCAAATGTTTCTGGCAGGTTTCAGAGAGGATGAGGTGAACTAGAAAAGAGAAATTAATTACATTTAATTCGATTAGACAAGATACAGAAAATGCTAATACCATCATTAATCGAATCTGTAAATTTCATCGTTTAAACTTAATCAACATGCATTCTTAAATATCTTAAAAAACAACCATTCTAAGAAAACATTTAAAAATATTCAGATTTTTATAAAAAATTAATGGAGAACATTACATTACGGGTATTACTTAAAATTATCTGAATAAAAAAATGTTAACGACTACTTTTCAAATAAAAAAGAAATTATACAAGCATATATAGTCAACGAAGTGTTTATTTGTTTTGAAAATTTAAGGTGTATTAATAAACCTTACACGATGCACCAAAATAAGAGTGTTGTGAAACATAATACCCTTCCCAGTTTGAATACTGGAAATGAATGCATAGTGCACGCATACATAGAAGAGAGCAGTGCTGCAAATGCAGCAGTATTTAAGGACTACCATTGCATGCAACCACACTCATTGCACCTCAACTTCAAAGCATTAACTCAAATACCACCTTCCAACAACACCTTCTGCTGTTATGGCTACACATCACCTTCTTCTTCTACCTACCATCTTCTTCCACCTTCTTCTCCTCTTCTCCCTTACCCTTCCCTTCCCCTCCCAAGCTTCCAATGCCCAATGGCAGATACTCCAAAAATCCATAGGCATCGTCGCTATGCACATGCAGCTCCTCAACAATGACCGTGTCATCATCTTCGACCGCACTGACTTCGGCTTTTCCAACCTCACTCTCCCCAACGGCATCTGTCGCCACGATCACTCAGAAATGGTTATCAAAACAGACTGCACCGCTCACTCCATCGAATACGACGTCGCATCCAACACCTTCCGCGCCCTCTTCGTCCAAACAGACGTCTGGTGCTCCTCCGGCGGCGCCGTCGCCGATGGCACCCTCGTCCAAACAGGCGGCTACAACGACGGCGACCGCAAAATAAGGTCCTTCGCTGCATGCGAAACAGATGAGGACTGTGAGTGGCAAGAAACCGACAACGCCCTGGCAGTAAGAAGATGGTACTCCACCAATCACTATTTGCCAGATGGACGACAAATTATAATCGGAGGGAGAAGACAATTCAACTACGAGTTTCATCCTAAGCGAAAAACAGAAGAGAATAACAAACCCTACGTGTTACCGTTTCTGCTTCAGACCCATGATAAGGGTGCGGAAAATAATCTTTATCCGTTTGTTGTTTTAAACGTGGACGGAAATCTTTTTATTTTCGCCAACAACCGTGCGATTCTGTTTGATTACCAGAACGACGCCGTTGTGAGAACGTACCCCGAGATACCCGGGGGAGACCCTAGGTGTTATCCTAGTACCGGTTCAGCGGTGTTGCTACCACTGAAGAATTTGGAAGCGGCGACGGTGGAAGCTGAGGTTTTGGTCTGCGGTGGGGCCCGCAGAGGGGCTTTTCAGCTTGTGCACAAGGGCGTTTTCTCCAAAGCGATGGATTCTTGCGCGCGGATTAAGATCACGGATCCGAATGCCACGTGGGTGGTAGAGACCATGCCGATGGGGCGGGTGATGAGTGACATGGTCATGCTCCCCAACGGCGACGTTTTGATCATAAACGGAGCTCAATCTGGAACAGCGGGGTGGGGGAATGCAGAGAATCCGGCTCTTCAACCGGTTATTTATAGAACCAACGGTTCGGGTGGGTCGCGGTTCGTGTTGCAACCCGCTTCGGATATTCCTAGAATGTATCATTCGACGGCCGTTCTGGTTCGTGATGGAAGAGTGATCGTAGGTGGGAGCAATCCTCACGAGAAATACGTGTTCTCTAATGTGTCATACCCTACGGAGTTGAGTCTGGAAGCTTTTTCTCCTTACTATCTGGACTCTGAGTTTGAGGCTATACGTCCCATTATTGTAGAGCCTTGTTCTTACGTGAAGTTGATGTATGGCGAGAAATTGAAGATGAGTATTAAGGTGAATGGAAGGCTGGTGCCTGAGTTATTGTCCGTGACGATGTTAGCGCCGCCTTTTAACACGCACTCTTTTTCCATGAGTCAGAGGTTGTTGGTGTTGTCGATGAGTGAAGTTAAGGTGAGGGGAAATTCAAGTTGTGAATTTGAGGTGACGGCGCCGGGTTCAGCTGTTCTTGCACCACCCACGTTTTATATGCTATTTGCGGTTCATGGAGACATTCCCAGCGAGGGAATTTGGATCAAGATGCAATGATTTCTTCTTTCTTTTTTCTATCTACTGAGAATAATTCATTCTGCCTCACCGATTGTGTAATTTAATTTCAATTTGTTTGAAAATCATTATTTGTGTTTATCTTTGAGAAATGGATGAAATTCGTGTTTGTAATATGAAAGAATGATTGTCCATGACTTTTGTTTCAAATTATAGCTTAAAAATATTCAAATCTTCTTTTAACATTTTTTATAATTATTTTAAATTGGTAAAAAAAAAAAAACTGCATCTCACTATATGTAACGTAGTCTAAGATTGTGTTTAAGTTTTTTTATTAAATAAGATAATGAAAAGTGTAAAATAAACACGATAAAAAAGGCTTTTGGTTGATTATGGTTTTAAAGTGATAATGTTTCGATCAAAATAAAGGCATATGTAAGAAAATAAAAATAAAAAACTAAATTCTTACTTTTTTTCATATAAATAAATTTAAGTTCTATAAATTTTTAAGCAATTATGTTACTAAAGTTTTAATTTTTTTTTTAAATTATATTTAAGTATAGCATGTCACGAACCATTTAAAATTATTCATAAAAATAAATTATATTTGAAAAAAAATCTCAAAGACATTAAAGAGATTATACACTAGAGAAATTTATAAATTAATAGAAAAAGAGAGAGTTGAAATTTTAAACAAAATAATTAAAAATGCTTAATTTGATAAATTAAAAAGAAACATTAATAATTTATAAATTTTTAATAACTTGCAAAATCTGACAAATCTAAATTTTATTACTTCTTAAATTTGAGAATAATCTGACTTATGATTAAAATTAATATAAAATAAAATGTAATTGATAATATTAGTAGTATTAATAATAATAATATTATTATTATTACTTTTGGTATTATTATTATTATCATTATTGTCAATATTGTGATAGTAATAATAATAATAATTGTTATTATTGTTTTTATTAATGTTATTATCATAATTGTTTTTATTAATATAATTATTATTTCTATTATTATTATTAATTATTCACAAGGTTTAATAATAATAATAATAATTATTAATTATTTTTAATATTAATTTCACAATTAACATTAATAGTGTTATTGTGTTAGTACTAATTATTATTATTATTATTCACAGGGTTTAATTATAATAATAATTATTATTATTAATTATTTTTCAATAATTTTAATTCTACCATTAACATTATTACTATTGATGATGATATTATTATTATAATTTATATTATTATTATTATTGTTAAAGAAGTAGGAGACATTTATGTAAAAGTTATGAATAAAGATGTATATTATCTTTCTTAATCTCTTTATTTAACGAAAGAATAAAAATCTTATGATCTTCATTAAATCGATTTTCCCAAATCAGCTTGAATTCCTTGAAACAAAAATATGCATTCTCTCTTCCTTGCGAAGAGTTCATCTGTTAACGCAAACAGAAGATAAGAGTTTCATTTTAGATTTTAGATTATATATGTGATGACTTTATTGTTATTATTACGTCCCTATAAAATGTTATTACATAAAGAATGATTGTTATCACTGAAAAAGATTAAGGCGAATTTGGAAGAACTGCATGAGAAATTAGTTATGTCATCCAAAAATTTAAAGAATAATAAAATTGGATTATTAATTAAATATTTTACATTGAAAATTATTATTATTGTTGTAACAATGGTGATGATATTATAGAGAATTTTAAAATTTAAAAAAAACACAAGTAATTGAATTTCAAAATTTGATAGTTAAAAAAAATCTATCATTGAATTTCAAAATTCAGTTTCTAAAAATTCAGAATCAAAATTTGAAATTTGAGAAATTCAAAACTGGACTACTAAATTTGATATTAAAAAGAATCCATAATCAAGTTTTGAAATTTGAAAAATCCAAAACTAGATTTTAAAATTCAAAAAATTTGTGAAATCGGATTTTGAAATCTATGAAATATATATAATCGGTAGGGTTATAAAAGAAGGGGTGTACGAAGAAAGCCCCAAGTGTGATAGTATAATATGTATATGAAAAACATGAAAAGGGAAACTGGCCAACGCTTGTAAAATGTTAAAGGGTGTTGCTCCCTTCACCTCTACACCATGTTTCCTTCACCTCCTCAAATTCATTTAGCAATATGAAACGGAAATAATGGAAGAGAATGAAATCTGTGAATGAGAAATGAGTGTGGGAATATAGCTGTCCAGAAAAAAGAGAGTAAAAATATAATTTTTAAATTAATTAAAAAATTCTAAATCAATTTGGAGAAATAGAGAAATAGAGAAAGCATTGTGTAGAGATGGAGAGAGCAACACCCAATATTTAAAGGAACAGTTTTTCACAAAATAAGGTTTCGATGTGTTTTTCTCAGCTGTATTTATTAAGTTTGCCTCTAACTTTCTAAATATAAAAAATCTGCTAAAATCAACTTATTAAAATATATTTTATTGTGTATTTAGATTTTAGTGTTTATGTGAACTCAAATTTAACTAAAAAATGATTTTAAACTGATTAAAAAAACAGGTTCACACATTTTATTTTATTTTATTTTATAATTAAAAAGTAATTCATTTAATGTCTCAAAATAAATGTGTTATTAGAAGAAAAACAAGCATTAGATGAGCAGTAATGGCATCGTGGTGGCAAGCAACAAGACCTGTGCCACTATCTTTACTTTCAACCAAACCAACCCAACTCAACAAATCACAACCCTAACGCACGTGCCCCGTGTCACACACCACACCAACACCATCATTCATCTCAATATCTTCCTAATATTTCTTTCAAACACATCACAATATAAATTACATTGAACGGATGGATCGAAAACAATATTTTAAACAACTTTAACTATGAAAAGAATAATTTCTTTGTCCGTATTAATTATTTGGCAGCATGGTCGGTTTTAGCTTTCTTAAAGTCAAGATCAAAAAGGGTAAAAAAACTGAAAAATAATCTGAAAAGGTTAAGGAAAAAAAAACAATAATTATGCAGCGGTGAATTAATATGGATGTGCATCGCAATTGGATGGTTGAAAGTAGAAAGACAGACAGGAACTGGTGACTTGATAATTCACGTATTTCATTTATTTATTTATTTTATTCTTTTTTCTGCGTTATGATAAAACCGAGAAAAAAAATAAAAAGTAAAGAGAAAATTGTAAGTGGAAGAAGAGAAAGTGGCATCGCATAGGTACAGATACAGACACAACCCGGTAAAAAACCCCACCCTAGTGCCACACGATTTTCTCTTTCTTCATCTCTCTCTCTCTCTCTCTCCTCGCGGAGGTTAGGGTTTCTTTCTTCGTTCATTTTTTTCAGTGTTTACTTTAGTTCTGCAATTTATCGTTAATTTATCGCTGTTTTATCGTTCCGACCCAATCCACCTTCAATTTATCGCTTCGTTTTGTGTTTGACTTGCTTTGACTTTGTTTTTCTTTCCTTCGAGTATCCGAATCTTTGTGCATCCTTTGATTTTGGTTCTTCTCTTAAATATTTGCTCGCGTTCGCTGCAATTGCTTCTTCTAGATTTTTTTTTTATTTTTTTTGTTTATAGTTCTAGCCTTCCAGCTTTTAGTTCGGGTGCGACGTTTCACTGTGTCGGAATCTGTTATTGGTTCAAAATTTGGATCTTCAACCGCTTGAGATCCAGGAGCCGTGGCTTTTAAAAAATTGTACGGAAATGAGCTTCGGTTTTGTTATTTATTGACCCCTCGTGATATAAGGAGGGGCTGTGGTAATAGATTTAGCTCTGCTTTTTTTGCATAAGTTTCCGGAGAAGAAAATTAAAACCCAAAATTAGCTTTTACAGAAATTAAATGAGAGGCCTTTTATGAAAGGTTAAGCATCTAATTTGATTTTAGATATTTTTTATGATTGGTAGTTTATTTTAGTTAATTGGACAAACTTCATTTATTTTACTTTTTTTTTACATAAACATTTATTCAGAATTCTGTCTTAACAAGTACTGCTACTGGCCCATGGGAACAGCTAGTAGCGAGTGTTTTGGGTAGTTTCTCTTTGATACTTTGATTTCATTTGGTCATGATATTCAGCCATATATACATTTACTAAATGTAGTCAGGAGGAATATAGTTTTGGGTAGTAAAAAGAATGTCATCCGCCTGGCTATTAATTGATATTAAGTTATCCATCAGGTCATAAATGTGATTGTCTTTTTTAAAAAACTTCAGTTTTTGCTGTACTTAATCGTATCCAAATATGAGTTCCTGAATGATCACTTCTTTACCTTATTTCCTTTTGCAGTATCTTCCACTGTAGTCTTCCATTTTTATTCAGTTTTCACGTTGCACTGGAGTGCTGGATTGTTTATAAAGAATTTTTTGTGTGGGTATTTGCTTGACTCGTATTATTAGATCAGGACGTTGTTATGTCGCCCTTCCCACCTTTTAATTAACAATCAACACAGGATATTTTTGGATTTTGGATGAAAATTATATTACGGTTCAGAACAGTGATTTTAAAACTTGCTTTTCTGTCATATAATATTGGGTTTAGGAGTTTGGTCTTCTTGTCGAAGAAGTACTGCTTGAAGAGGACCTTGATCATATGGTTGTCATCATTATTTTTGTGATATTAGCCCATGCATTATGTGGTCAGAACACTATAATCACACTAAGATTCTTTCTATCCACTCATTTCATCTCTTCCCCCGCCCCCAACATGCTTTAACTTTCTTCATTTGCTCTTTACCTTAATGTTTCTTTTCGGCTTCCATGGAAGCTCTGAAATAATAATAATAATAATAATAATAATAATGACTAATAACTTTGATATGATATTGTGGTAAATTCTGGAACTTCAGTATTTTTCTATTGTAATTGCTGCGGTTATTGCTTACATCGTGGCTACTATTGATGTAGCTGTGGTAAGCCTGGTTAGTACATCATTACCATGTCTGCCATTCATATCCAACTGTTCCATTATTTCCTTTTAAGGCTTTCGGAAACTTCTAACTGTCTTTTATGCTTAAATGCAAGTATTTTGATCATACATGAAGACCAATAAACTTCCCCTGCGTTACCGAAGTTTCCCTGCACTATTTTTATCCCAGATTTTCGTGTAGCTGAATATTCAAGTCTTTTATAAAGCGGCAGTTGTTTGTAAGTTTCATTCATTATTGTTTGTGAACTTACCGAGTTTACATTCTTGTGTAGGTTTACTTTTGATCAAGTACCTGCTATCCCTATGTATAAGCATGGTAAGTATTTTAAAGTTTGCGACATCTGTTCTTCATGGGAATTGTTGATAGAGTGATTCCTTCCTACCCAATACTCTTCAACCTAAGAAAGAAGAGGACAAAAGAGATACACGGACTATCTCAAGTTGCCAATATAAACTGAAAAATTCCTATGAATGCAGGACTTCTGGCATACTGTTGTTTGATCAAGCAGGTTCCGTATTGGTTGAGGAAGCCTAGACTCAATATTTAGTTATTGCAACCGGTTGTGTTTCTGATGGATGATGCTGGGCATCGTGAAAATGGTAGGCACAAAGCAGATCAATATAAATCTGCTCAAGGACAGGTATATTAAAATACATTTATTTATGTTCATGTATAAATTCATCAACAAATTTACTATTCTATTTTGCACAAACAAACAATTGGAAACTGCAATGCGTTCTTTCTGTTAAGATGCTGACTTTGGTAATATTTATGTTGATGTTGTGTTGCAGTGGCTGATGCAACATCAGCCTTCCATGAAGCAGATCATGGCAATTATGGCCGAAAGAGATGCAGCCATCCAAGAAAGAAATCTGGCCATTTCTGAGAAGAAGGCAGCATATGCTGAGCGTGACATGGCATTTCTGCAGCGGGATACTGCAATTGCAGAACGAAATAATGCAATTTTGGAACGAGATAATGCAATTGCAACTCTTCAGTATCGAGAAACCTCGATAGGTAGTGGCAGTATGACATCATGTCCTCCAGGATGCCAAATTTCACGTGGTGTCAAGCATATACATCATCCCCAGCAACAGGTACACCATATACCTAACATGGGTGATCCTTCTTACGGCACACGGGAAATGCACACAACCGATGCCCTCCCTGCAGCTCCCATCACTTCTGAGGCTGGGAAATCAAGGCGGGCCAAGCGGCCCAAGGAACCAAAGTCAACTTCACCTAATAAGAAGACTCCAAAAGCAGCAAAAAAAGTCAAAAAGGAGAGTGAAGACTTGAATAAGGTTATGTTTGGCAAGGCACATGAGTGGAAAAATGGTCAAGAAATGGTCAACGGAGGCGATGATCTTAACAAGCAGTTAGTAGTGTCTAAGGCTGATTGGAAAGGTCAGGACTTGGGATTGAACCAAGTGGCTTATGATGAGTCAACCATGCCAGCGCCTGTATGTTCTTGTACCGGTGTCCTGAAGCAGTGTTACAAATGGGGCAATGGAGGTTGGCAGTCTGCCTGTTGCACAACCACTCTGTCAATGTATCCACTTCCTGCAGTGCCAAACAAGAGGCATGCTCGTGTTGGAGGTCGGAAGATGAGTGGTAGCGCTTTCAACAAGCTACTTAGTCGCCTTGCCGCAGAAGGTCACGATCTGTCAAACCCTGTTGACCTCAAAGACCATTGGGCCAAACACGGGACGAACCGATACATTACAATAAAATAGATGGTGAGAAATTGTTCTGGAGCAGCATTGCATGAATAGAAACAGCTTTTAGTGATCAATTATGGATTATCGAGTCGAGCAAGGGAAATAATGTCAAGTGTAAAGGTTATCTGGGAAAGCTTAATGGTTACAGTATGCCCGTACCTATATTTAGAATGCGTAATGGTGCTAGATGTTGGCTAAATGAAGAAGGGGTTGAAGAAATGACTAAGTAATCAGTCATCCTTGCCATTTTTACGCATTTAGTCTCCTGAGATTTTCTGGTGGCACTCATGGCAAGTGTAAAATGTCTGCATGGTGGATAAATAGTTGTTAGATAGTCTTGATTAATCCATGTAGCTCTTAAACCCGAATAATTGTAGACTCGTGCCCTCAGTCATCCTGGAAAACCCTTTCTGCGTTAGTATGTAAAATCGACTATGTATGTTAATTATATCCCTGTTTCACGTTTGTTATTTCCCTCCACGTTGAATCTATCTATCACTACGAGTTTAGTTTTTATCGGTGATTGTTACAGGAGGAAGCGAACATGGAGCAGACAGCTGACGTCTGTTTGGGATGATTAAGGAATGTATGGCATTGCCAGGTTTCACTTCCCATCTTTGGTTTTTGGAAATTCGTAATCATAGAGTTCGCATCCAAGCATTGCCATAATCAATCACAATAAATGGGTGTCATCCATGAGAGTATAATAATAAACATACACTGAAAAAGAAGATCGCTTTCCAAACCAAGATTTGAGATTGGGATTAGATCTTCCTATTCAATGACGATTTATTACACCCAAATCAAAGTATGGGCTCTCAAGAAATTGAAAGATTACGTGGTGACTCTACTTGATTTAAGATTTTTTGAACAATTTTACCGATTGTAAAAATTTGAATCTTTTAGAAGGGAGTAAGGGTTCACAAATGTTGTTGTTTTCAATTCTTTCTTATTTGTGTTTTCTACTAAGAGTTCTCACCACTTTTATCGTAAGTGTTACTTTGAGATAGAAAATATGTTTTAACTTCTGTATGTGATAAGATATTAAAAAATAAATTTCAAATTTAATTAAATTTTATAAAATTAATTTATAAAATAAGATTTATATCAATTTATATATTTTAAATTAATTTTATTTTTAGTCGATTGGAAATTTTTATAACACTTATTTTTACATACTTATTTTTAAATTTCTGAATTACACTTTAAAATTAAAGGGAAGTATACAAGACAAGATGTTGAGATTTTGATGGAAAACCTTCACAAAGCTTGTCACTAACCGATAATTCTTATAGATTTAATACAAATAACCCATATGCATTTTTCGTTACAAAATCAACGCATTTATGTCAAAGTAGTGGAATCAAAACTTTCAATATTAAAATCTTTTGAACGAGAAGTTTCTTAGGTATTAATATAATTATTCACACATAAGTATTAGTTTGCTCAAAGTTTCATAAGATTGTTTTATTATCTTTGTTTAACTATTATTACTTTGATAGTTATATATTACATGCATATAAACTATAACTTTTATAATTGAGTGTATATCAACCACATACACCATTATAGATAAGATTAATTAACATCAATTCCTTAGGAACAAATAATTGCAGACGAAAATAATGAAGGAAAATAAAATTCAAGTATGCAATATTTGAGTAAAATAAGTCCATTTATTAAAAGAATACAAAAAAGAAATAAAGAAAATTGCGAAGAGAGAGAGTGTATCTAGTATGGGTACGTATATACTAGCATGAAGGAAGCATTAACTGCGCGCGTGCTACAAGCTACTTGATTTTCTATTAATAGTTAATAATGAATTGAAATAAAATAAATAATTTAACAGAGTGTAACGTTTACGCTACCTGCAAGATCAGTGAGATGTTAAAGATAAAGAATAATAAAGTCTAAAAATTGTATAAAGAGTAACTAAAGAAAGAGAGAGGGACAAATTCCGACGATAAAAGTAGCAAAAGAAAAAGAAAATCTACAGACAGCGACAGAGCAGAGCCAAAATATAATTTGCCAGACAATAGAAACATTTAATAATAAAAAATAATGATTTGTTTTCCTACGTCCTATTTAAATTTATAACATCAGTTTTATCCACTGGGAGTTTCTTTTCATTTATTAGTTGTTAAGTTGTTAATAATAATAATTATTTAGAGGAATAATCAAAAGTTGAGTTGTTGCCACTCTCGAAAATCCAAGGACAATCCACTCTTTATTATCCTTTTTTTGTTTTTTATATTTGAGGAGTGCGCATACTGAGTCGGTAAAATTCAATTAGGGTTTCATTTTCTTCTTCTTCACCTCACTGTCACTGCGCAAACCCAGTTCTCCCCTTACCGTCTCCCTCGCTCCTAATCTTTTCCCGCCATTTCCCGCGCTTCGTTTCCTTTGATTTTGAATACTAGCCGTTAGATCTGCCATTTTTCATTTTTTTTTATTTTTTTTCGCTTTTTCGAAAACATTCGACCGTTGCTCTAGACGGAGTGAACGGGAAATGTCTGCATCTGAAGCGGAGAAGAAGGTGGAGGAAGAGAGGGAGGAGGTCAAAGGGGGAGAACTCTTGTTCTGCGGTGCCACGTGTTGGGATATCATTGGCCGGCGCAAGGGCATCGTCGACGGCAACCTCGTCTCTCCCTCGCGCCTCCGTCCTCTTGTTGGTGTTGATATTCGTTTCGTCGCGTCCGGTTGCGGTAACTTGAACATACTCGTTTGTTTTTTTTATTTGGCATTCACTTATTTTAGAACTTATTCTCCCGTGTTATGAGTTATTGTTTTAAAGTGTGTTATCGTTGGCGAGAGTGCAGTCTCTTGTCATTGCGTTGCATTGGACGTCGAAGGCCGTTGCTACACTTGGGGACGGAATGAAGTATGTTAAGTTTATGTGCACACACTTAGGTGTTTTAGTTAGTGAAGTTTTTGCGTCTAATTTGTGAGATTTGGTGTGCAGAAAGGGCAACTGGGTCATGGAGATATGATTCAACGTGACAGACCAACTGTTGTGTCTGAACTTTCCAAGTGAGTGAATGATTTGGTGTGGTGAATGTTGTTTTTTTTTTTCTTTTCGGATTTTTCCCTTTGGTTATTATGAATATAGTGTTACTTCCTTGTTTAGTGTTGTCTATGAGCGTTAGCACACTTTTAGGAAGAAGCATAATTGTTTTTGCTTTTGGTGGGTTGTCTGTTCTGTGGTTGTCTAATGGAAAACAGACACTCTCTCTATTATTCTCTCTAACTTTAATATGATCGTTAAGTTTAACATCTGTCTATCTATAAACCCTACTCTATATAAGGTTTAATTTTGTATTGATCTGTAGTTTATCTTGTCACTGAAGGTACAAAATTCTCAAAGCTGGAGCAGGGAGGAGCCATACCGTGGTTGTTACGGAGGATGGAAATTCCCTGGCCTTTGGATGGAACAAGCATGGACAGCTAGGTTCGGGTTCTGTGAGAAATGGTATGTTTGTTTTAGTTATCTGTAAAATTCTGCAGTTTTTTTCTAATGTATTTTAAATGACACCCATTGTTTGCTTGAATGTTAGCGTGCTCCATTTTCTTTCTTGGCGTCGTTCTGATTTTTATGAGTGGAAATGTAGTATAAACCTTTCAATATTTCGGTATTCAATGATGGAATGGAAGTTCTGGTGGAAGTGAGTAGAATGAAAATGTCTTCTTCCAATTTATACTTATTACAGAAATCTTATTTTTCTCATACTATTACTATTTTATTTTTGTGAAGTATTTTATCCCTAGTCCAGGAAAAATAATACATATTTTTCAAATGAACATCCATGTCACAATTTGTGAACAAACAATGCAAACTTCAAAGTGCATAGAAGAAAGTTACAAAATAGCGAATTGAAGGATGGGGGAGGATGAAGTGCACTGCTGTAGCTTCTGTGCCAAAACATACACTTGTAGATGAAAAACACGGTTGTTTCTTCATTACTTGAAAACAGGGTGGTTTGACATGGTTGGTGCAAGTAGATACTGGTTGTAAAACATGGAAGAGGCAATGGCAATACACCAGCAACAAGAAGAAAGAGCTGAAAAAAAAATATTGTAGCTATGGTAGTAGATATAAATTGGTTTCTCCTCTTCACTGTTCAGACTTGAACAGAATGGGTTACAGATTGGAATGAAGTCCACCCAATTTTGTTCCATCCCAATCTATTTATAAAAGCCCAAACAAAGAAATCACTTATCATTCTATTCACAGGCTTCTCATTTTCACCCTTACCATTGATCTAGACTAATAATTATTTTCAGTCATCTAATATAAAATTTGTGTAGAATAATGGTTGCACTGTGATTAGTTATTGGGATTCTGTTGGTAATTCTTGTTACAACTCGCTGCTATATATTGTCCTTCCAACAAAATGTGATTAATAGCTGATGTAAAACTTCGTAGATCTTCCAGTTGTACTTTTGTTTTCAGCAGTAAGGAACGCTTTATATTGTGGAGAATGACAAATTCATTTCCTTTCATGTGTCTTGTACAGAAATTGAGTCATCACCTGTTCGCTGTCTTGTGTCTGAAGTAAAACATACTGCTTGTGGTGGTGACTTCACTGTGTGGTTATCTTCCGTTGAAGGAGCTTCTATATTGTATGTTTTCAAAATTAAGATCGCATTCTGTTTTTGCGATTGTCTGTTTTCAGGCATGGATATTCTATTCTTTCTTGGGATGCAATTGTTGGTGATTTTCAATGTTTTTCTTTAATTCCCAGAACTGCAGGGCTTCCACAGTATGGACAGCTTGGGCACGGTACAGATAATGAGGTATTCTCAAGGATGATGTTTTCATGATCTTTGTTGTCCCAAGATGTGTGTCCTTATTTTAATTTAAACCCATGGGACGCAGGAAGCTGTATTCTAGTGGTTGTATATGATCTGTTATCTTCAGATTTAAAGGCCAGTTGATCCCGTGTGCTTGGGGCCATCTAGGTACCATTGAGCTTGTAATGGTTGCCTGGGTTTAGCAATTCTTACAATTACAATGATTGAATTTTGATTTGTATTTCCCTCTTGCTATGGCAGGCATATGTTTTAACAGAATTTTAGTGCTGACATCTTTCCCTTGGATTTACTGCATCAATTTTGTTTATGTTTTCTTCAAATAATTATTTCAGCATACTCAGTTTAAGTAAGTACTTGCAAGTTTTATAATAATACTGGATTTCATATTTCAACTTTCAGCAGACTAGATATTTATGCAGGCTACTTTTTTCCTGTATTTTATGGATTTAAGTCCTTGATTTGTCCTACTATTGGTTGAATTAATCTTTAATTGGTGCTTTCTCCTGTGCTAGTTACTTGATTTCCTTAAATAACTTATTTGAAAATAAGACCAGTAATTAGGATAGGAATGCTTAATAATTTTTGTGGTTGCATTGCAGATTCAGAAGCATTACAAGAGAATTATTATAAAATAATGGATGGAGAGGACTGAAACTAATCAGTAATTATTAAATAAGTAATTATATTTTGCATCAGACATTTGCCAAGTTCATCTGTCTTGTGAATTATGTCACACTTATTCTATAGTTGCCTTCTATGGCTGGTGTTTTGCCTGATCATCTTAGTGAGCTTCTTACATGTCAATGTGAATTATGAGCTTTGTATCACAATTTATGTAATAATGGATCATTATTTTTCTTCAAGAACAAGTTAATTTTCTTATTTATAATATGACTAAATAGAAAGTTGTTATTCTCCATGCTTGTTGATTTTGTAATAAAGTACTTTTTTTTCATTCCCATTTGATTCTTGCATACTCTAATTTACACTCACATGCTTACTCTAGTTAATTTTGCATATATCTGCAGTATAATTCCAAAGACAGCTCTGTGAGGTTGGTATATGAACCCCAGCCACGCCCTAGAGCAATTGCTGCTCTTGCTGGGGAAACAGTTGTGAAAGTGGCATGTGGAACAAATCATACAGGTGGTTGTTATTCCTTTCTTGATATTGGTTATATGACCTTATTTACTACTTCACTTTTAATGATTTTTTGATTTGGATATTTAGTGGCGGTGGATAAGAATGGCTATGTCTACACGTGAGTAATTCTAGAGTTCCCTACTTCAATGTTTTGGTTCGTTTCATTTAAAGTTATAATTATTGATTATTTTTGTGTGCAGGTGGGGTTTTGGTGGTTACGGAAGGTCTGTGCTTGGTTCGAGATTGGGTTGGCAATATTTTGAGCTCGCAATAAACTGAAAATATGAGATATTCTTGTTTGAATCGGTTTTTAATATTTGGTCCGTTGCGCTCAAAATTTCATAAAACCGTATGGGTTATGTAGGCTAGGACATAGAGAGCAGAAGGATGAGTGGGTCCCACGCCGTGTTGAAGTTTTCCAGAATAGAAATCTTTTACCGCCTGATGCCATTCTTTCTGCTGGTTCTGTGAGTTCTTCATGTACAGCAGGTATGCTTCTTAGACATACATATGAATATGAATATTTTTCTTCTATTGATACTTGATATTTGTGTTAAATTTTTGTTTAGTGGTTAGTTGATGGTTTGAGTCTAACCTCTATGGTCTTTTCATGCGTACTTAATTATAATTCATTACATAAGGCTTTGAAAAAATGTGTCATGTTAATATTGTCAATGGTTAAATCAATTCATCCTACTCGTTTTACTAAGGATGAGTACTTTTCACATAATAGCTTTTGCTTTCAGTTTCACCTCGTTCTTATTTTGTTTCAGGTGGTGGGCAGTTGTACATGTGGGGAAAATTAAAGAACACTGGGGACGACTGGATGTATCCAAAGCCTCTAATGGATTTAAGGTTGTACTATATTCCATGGTTTGGATAATAATGCTTGGTGTATGTAATTTTTCTTGATGGTTATCTTTCCCAACTTGATGTTGATTAATAATTCTCTGTTTTCTTTGATAAATAGTGGGTGGAATATACGATGCATGGATTCAGGCAATATGCATCATTTTGTTGGGGCTGATTCCTCTTGTATAAGTTGGGGACATGCTCAGAATGGTGAGCTGGGATATGGACCTAGTGGACAGAAGTATGTTTATGCAACTCTTTCTGGGCTTGATATGAGTGTGGAAGTAATCTCTAATTATGTGTTGCCTTAATTTTGTAATCCTGTTTGTACTTGTACTTTAGGTCTTCAGCTGTACCCAAGAAGGTGGATATACTTGAGGGTATGCATGTAATAAGGTAAATAATGAGCGTTCCATTTTGTTTTGTTTTATCATACCTGCCTCTTTTGTGGATGTGGCGATTCTATTTTCAACTCTGAATTTCAAGTGACTTACTTTTGTTTCAATTGATATTTTGGTAGCCAAATTTTGGTTTTGGTTTAGTTGTATTCTTTGATGCAATATTATATTTGAACAGGTTGGTTTTCAATGCGTTATCTTTTTATTTAATTAAGATTGTTATCTATATGGACGAACCAAATGCGAAATGATCTATAATGTTTTCTTATTTTCTAACAGCGTTGCTTGCGGTATGGGTCATTCCATGGTTATTGTTGATAGAGCAAATGTTGCTGATCGACTTGACCAGGTAGCTCTTAAATCTTGCATGTTATTATCTTAGGAGTTCATTAGCGCTCTCATGTTTATTCTATTAAGTTCTCAAAGAATTGAACAAGGTCTTCTATTGTGTTTTTGGCTGGCTGTAGCAGAAATAATACTATTCGTAGTGAGTGTTTTTCGAAGCTATTTATCTGTTCAATACAGAAACCAGGACATTCTTTGTAACAAGGTTTTTTTTTTGTTCGCATTGTCTTATTGAATAGATTTAGGAGGCCACGAGGTTTGTCTGTTATCGGTTGATATTATCATGCATTAAATTTTCATAAATCTTGCATTTATATCTCTATGTCGGATGTAGCTTATTTTATATTGTTACATTGTGTGGTTTACTTTATCTTACTTTTCGATGTATACAACGCCTGACATCTCCTTTTTCTGCAGCTTGATATATATGATGGGAAAGCTGTTGACGAAGGTATGCTACTTGCTATAATTGAAATTAGTTTTAGCTCCAAATCACAATCTGTCCAAAATGCAAAATACCTCGGCATGTATTGTTTTATGATTGACACAAGGGTGGTGGGGTGGAATCCTAATTGCTGTGGACATACTTTCCTGATCCATCTTCAGTTGACGGACTGTTCAAAAAGAAGACTTGTAACAATCTAGTTGGAATCTGAACTGGTGCTGATTTCATTTTTGCTTTGCCTGCAGGTAATGAGGTTGTAAATACGACTGCAGCTCCCAAGCAGGCAGCAAAAAAGGGTGCCAAGGCAGCTGAGAATTCGAAGAGGAAAAAGTCGAAAGATTCATCGGAGTCAGAAGATGAAGAGGAAGAGGATGCTGAGGAAAGTGATGATAGCGAGGATGATGAAATTAATGGGGAGGCTGAGGTGAAAAGGTCGCGTAGTTCTGGCAAAGGCCGAGGTAAGGCATCGAAAACGTCCAGTGCCAAGGGAACGGGCTCGGCTGCAAAGGGAAAAGGTGGTGGCCGAGGGCGCGGTGGGACTTCAGCTAATAAGAACAGTTCAAAATCCCCTCAGGTGAAATCTGGTAAGAGAGGAAGGCCCCGTAAGTCATAACTTTTTAGGATTTTGGTTGGAAATTTTGTTCTCTATGTAACCACTAGAGAATTGTAGCGTGTAGTTCATTGGCAGGTGATTATACCTAGTGTTTCAGTACTACTCAAATTTAATACCGCTAACTATGCAAAATTTTTAGAAACACTGGAATTTTCCGACTGTTTTGGAACCCAAAGGCAAGAATTGCCCGCTTGTTATTATAATTTCTTCAAGGTGATGCTTTTATTGCTTCATTAAGTCTTTATTTTTTTAATTACTTTTCTTTATATCCGGGCGTCTCAGTTAATTAACAGCTCAAAATTTCTTGAATTTAGCTCCATGCATATTCTAGTTGACCAGTATGGGTACGAGCCATTGTCAATCTACAGTAGTTGATTGGATGTAGGTAGAATAGCAACATGCATATTAAATTTTTTCGGGTAATTAATTTATTAATGAAATATTAGTTTATTCACTGATAATGGATATACATGTTTGATTTGTAATTTTATTTTCGTATATAATTATTGGTTTAGAATAGAATGAAGGAAAAGAAATTTAATTCAAGAAATTTAAAAGTTAAAACAAGTCAAGAGTGGAGTAGAAATAATTAGCAGATTTTATTGTCTTAATTAAGAATATTAGGCCGGTAAACATTCAATATTTCCATTTTATTTTGTATGTTTTCTTTACCTCTTTAAAAGAAAACAAAGATAGAAGAATTGTTTATTTTGTTTTGGAATTTAGACATTTTTTTTGTAAGAATAAAGAAAAAAAGAAAGTTAGTTTAACCGTTTGAGTAATTGGATAATATTGTAAAGAATTTTATTTAAAGAGTTTATTAGAGATAAAATTATAAAGAATTTGTTTAGAACTGTGTTCAGAGGGATGGTAGATGAGTTGTGTTGTGTGTTCTTTTGGTTGTGCAGGAGTGGATACTCTTTGTGATAAAAAAATCTTTAATACTTTGTTTTTAAAATGAATATCAATTGATTTGGAGTTTAAATAAAATTTAATTAGGATGAAAATGGTCTACCCATAATTTAATAATAAACCTATTTTTTCTATTAATTAATCATCAAAGACATGTAAATCTTAAAATAATTTTTTATACCAACAAATAATTTAATAATAAACCTATTTTTTATACCCATAATCTTTAAATCTTTAAATATATATATTTCTCACATGACACTTCAATGTTTTTTATACCATAAATGTTTTCTCATATGAAAAATTCATATTTTTGTCTCCATAACTAATGCCTATGGGCATGAATTAAAAAAAAAAACTTAAATATTAGTTTATACATCACAAAATCATGCTATTTAATTTAGCGAGTAACAAATTTCTTACGCAAAACACATGTACTTTCAAATAAACTACAAATATTGTTAAAGTCATACGTAAGATAAAATGAAATGTAATTTTAGCCAAAAAGCTTTTGGATAGTCTTTACTATAAAAAAGCTTTTAAAAAATTTTAGAAGCATTTTGTTTTCATATTTGTCTTTGGTAATTATTGAAGCTTTGTAATTCCTAAATTTTATTGAGGTGGGGATTGTAGGAAAATTTGAGTGCAGGAATATGTTAAGTATATTCTTGTAGCCTCGTCCTCAATGGTTGTGCAGTTTTTAGGTAGCTTAACCATAAAGCATGATTTGATTGAGAAGATTTGACTGAAAGGGAGTAGTTGCCTTACCACACTATTGTCTGCGTGTTGTTTAAGAGAAGTAAATAATGATCTAAGTCATCGTATCTTGGTACTAAGTTCAATGTTTGGTTTGCTATTATAGTTCATTGTTTTGTTTAGTGTTATAATTTGTTCTGGAATACTACGGTTTCCTGCTTCAGTGTGCTAAAATTGGTCCAACAGGATGAAGTTGAGTTGTTTTATAATGAGAAAAAGTGAAAAATATAGTTTGAAGAAAGGCCCAGAAGTGATGTGGGCTTTTATTATGGTGAGAGTTGTTGGGCTTTGATATGGTATTATTAGAGGTTAATGATTAGTTTGGAAGTGAGTGAGTGAGTGAGTGAGTGAGAGATGAAGGTAGCATGTGAAGTATGTCAGGTGGATAAGCTTTAAACGAGAAGAGGCCATGCACATGCACACTAGCTTTTATGATTCACTTGCCACGGTTTCTTCTCTTTATAATGGACGAAGTATTTGACGAAACAACAATGTTGTGGCTGTCTTTGTTGGATCCCATGTGACAGTGGGCACCACCACACCTACGCACTCACCATTAATTCTATCATAGGTCTAATTTCACTCCTCATATCGTATTAGAAAATATTTTTTTTAATTTAATTTAATTTCATAATTTATATTTATATAATAAAGTTTACATCTCATTTATATATTATAATTTCACTTAAACTTTAAACATTTTTTCCATGATAAAAAATCTCAGAAATTCAAATCTCCAATATTCAGTTTTTCATTCATTCTCCGCTCCTATCTATGTACTCATAATCAAACCAACCTTACGTCCTTCTCTCATGATTGAAACACTCTGCTTCCACTCACATCATAATCCTACCAAAAATTATGGATCAACCTTATCTATCAGACCAACTAATTAACCAAATAATTTACCACTCTCACTGTTTTATGCACCAAAACAAAAGATACAGCAGCTATGTGTGGTAAAAACTTGTGGACCAAACTTGTCCCATATATCCAATAACTAATCATTTTTTCTCTCTTTGATGTGATATCATGTTCACGCAAGTGTATGGCCATCAGAAAACGTACGTACGTGCCATCTAGTTTATAGACAGTGGTTAAATAGATTTTTTCTTAATCACTATATGATTGAATAATCATACTGTTTTTGCTTTATGATCAACTTAAGTTAGGTAAAGTTATTATGGATAACATGCTCTATGTTTCAATTTTCAACGCAATTGAAACGAACTTGAATTCAAAATCCTTATTTATACTAAACCTGTTTGTCTCGGTTTTTATACTTGTATTTGGTGATCAATTATTTGTGATTTGACAAGTGAAATTGCTAACGAATAAAATACCAGTCTTTGTTTTTCCGAGTCTTTTGTCAAAAATATGGTTGTTCTTTCAAAGATGATTTTGAACGCTGCCAATGGAAATTCGCGAGCTCACATACAAATGAAAGGATCGGACACCAAACATGTTGCTATATTTGAGAATTGTTTCGAAGAAAATAATTTTACCGAAAAAAAAGTAGTATTTGAATTAACATTTTAAGTTTATTTTGTTCTTTTAAAAATAAGGTCAAACATAATTTTACAAAGTAAAATAAACTGGTTTTTTTTACCGAGGCTAATTAATTTTTTTTAGTGTATATTTAAATCAAATGTTTTAAAATTACATTTATCACAAACCGCTCTAGTAAACAGTTAACGAAAGTAGTAAGTCTTTATTAAGTGTTTTAACTTTCGTTTAAATATCAATTAGAATAAATGTCCATGGCGATTGAAGAGATGGGGACATATTTTGGTAAAATTAATTGGATTTATGGGGAAATTTAATTCATTATATTTGATGGTTTTTAAAGTATAAGTCTTTATTTTTAAGAGATGAAGGGTCTATTTCTTGGAAGTTAGAAAGTGTCACGATAAGTTAAAGAGTCTATTTGTTAAGAAAAAAAATAATAGTTTTAATTATTATTCATCAACCAATGATGAGTAAGCGGATAATAGACCATTCGATTTCGTTCAAAACAAGACCCTTTTATAAAGATTGCTATAATTAAAAATTACAGTGAGTAGTATAAATGATGATTTGGTATATATAAAAAAATAGTTATTGGTGTAAAAGATTTTATAAGCGAAAATTGGGAGAAAAATGTGTGAGGGTAGGTTATGGTTGGAAGTGTGGGGGAAAGAAAGTAGAGGGGTTGGATGAATGAGGGACATGAGTGGGTGATCATAAATTATTTAATAAATAATTAACACATAAGGTCGGGGTGGGTGGACAAATGTTTTTGTTTTTAATAAAAAAGGATCTCTTATTCAGATCGATCATTGTCTAAATTTCTATTAGAATTACGATGTTTCGTCAAATTTAAATCTAAAAACCTTTTGTATTAGGTGTTATCGTTTTATATATTACTCAATTATTTGATGAAAATACTTTTGATGTTTTATTTAAGATGTATTTATATATATCATTAAATAGAAATTTTGAAGATTGAATTTTAAAAATGATTGTAGTTTTAACATAAAACTTAGGATAATGATATTTAAATATTATTTACGTGTCATTCTGACTATTACGAACCAATCACAAAATAATATATAAATGATTTTCAATTATAAAAAATGTTATTTAAGTATATTATCCTAAAACTTAACCATGCTAAATAAAATGGTGTAAAAGATGGTGCTGAGAATGAGTCCAAGGTTGTCCATGTTAAGGTGGAATATGATAATGCTTTTTTATTATTAATGAATTGTGTTGTATTGTATGGCACAACACCCATGTGCTCCTACGAATCAAAAAGTCAAGCCACGTGGCAAGCCAAGACAAAATAGTGATCAATGAGCTTCTCGCTTCTTTATTACGTTATAGTCGAATGTCTATAGATACAAATATAGAATCTAAATGCCATGTGATGTTTCTCTCACTGTCTCCAAAAATAAATATAGATTTCTGATTATTCCAGTTCAATGTGTTGAAAATTTAAAAATAAAAACCAAATTAGTCAGACGAGTTAACCCTTTATTCTTCATAATTTATAAAAATAAAAACTTATACATGGTTACATGAAAAAATGTCAACCTTTTAAAATAAAAAGTGTATGGATTAAATTTAAAATAATGATACTTTGAAAATATTTATTTTTACAACATTTTAATACGTGTTAATTCTAGATTTTAATATATTTATGATCGATTCACTCGGGTGAGGCTAATTTAAATGACTCACTAAATTTAATAAAGGAAATGTAATTTTAGATAAATATAAATACAAAGTGTAATAAATGATTGTCTTGTTTATGAAAAAAAATATATCAAACATTAGTTCTTCCACTCTTCTCGGATGTTCGTCTTTTTCAATACGTTGGATTTTTTTTTTGTAAAATAGATATTAAAAGTGAGGAATTTGTTATATATTTATTTTATCAAAATTTCAATGTTATATAAAATTGATGAAAAAAAACACTAACACAATAACTTTTTACATGTTTTTAATTATTTTTAACGCTTATATTTTGTCTAAAATTTTTATTTTGTCATTTAAAAGTTTAAGAATTAGCAAACAGTTAACATATATTTTTGTTAGGATTTTTCTATTTTTTTTAATGTATTAATTTCAATTCAGACCAATATTTACGAGACTCGGTAGATTTTATTATACAGATTAAGGTGGTAAACCCAATAATCAGTTTTAACAACTTTATATTGATACTTTTGTGCTATTGTAGTATATATAATTTCAAAATTTGTTAAACTTCAATTGAAACTTGAGTTTAGAGTATAAATTAAGGATAAATCTGAGTCTATATGATTTATAATCATAATATATTAACGTTAATAATAAATATAGTTGAATCGCAAAAAATAAGATAAATATAACATTTTACAGGATTTCTTAAATTTTAATCCCCTTACCATCATTTTATACCAAAAAATTTATCAACTAGTAAGTATATCTTTTACTTGTCTATATTTGTAAAAAAAAGCCTTTAAATTATGCGTTCTCATGTTTTTTGGTAAAAAATAAAAAGTAGTAAAATAGATAAAGGGTAGTCAAACTTATATATAAAGTTGGACATCCCCACAGTACATTAAAGATGTATCATTATTCGTTAAATGGATATTTATGATTTTATTTTTCTTTTACATAAATAGATATTAACCACAAATAACACAACTCAATTAAAATTCTCAAAATGCATTAAAAATAATAGAATGTTCTTTTGCAACTAATTGTGAAAAGATGGATGATTTTAAGTATAGGTGAACAAAATTAACTCAACTATTTTATTCAACAGTTAATTAACACAAAGATTAACAAAACAAGAAAATTGAACTTGTGAAAGTCAGAAAGAGCCTTTAATGTTAGGATTTTCAATAGTGGCAGAACCTTCGAAAAATCTGTGACGATGATGATCGAGAAAGAATTGTAATAAGTGAAGGTGATGATTGAAAAATAATTATAATAAGAAAAACGATTGAAAAAAAAAAATACACGGCTCAACAGATAATTACATTGAAAATATAACAAGTTTGATCTTTTAAACTAAACTACAAAATAATATAATTAGTTTTTAATAAAATATAATTTATAACTCCAAGTCAGCATGCAGTCTCAAATTATATTAAACTTAATCTCTAAATTTTATATTGTGAAAATTAAATTTTGACTGAGATAGATAGTCTTACTTTTAAATTGAGCTAATTTTTCTTTTTCTTTATATGGATTTTCACTTTACATAAAATATAGTTTAATCAATAATATTCATAGTATCTATCGTGATTAGATGATGTTCCAATCCGTGTCATATTTCTTTGGAAACACAGAGAGAAATGAAATCAACTAAGGCTTGGTGGACCCACGTTGCCATAAACAATGGTTGGTTTATACACCTCTTGATTTGATATGAGTGCTGAAACTTTCTATTAGGTAGATGCCAAATTATGATACTCATCAACACCTTCGGATTTGTGAAGAGGCGTGGAAACTTTTCAATTTATAAGTTTAAATGAACTTTAACCAATACAAACATTGTGATTTAAATAGAAGAATAATTCTATTAACTAGGTATAATTTTTTTTACTATTCCTAGATTCTGACAGAAACTTCCATTTACATACATCTGCATCGTAAAAGTTGAGAAACTCTAAAACCTAGAAGTTAAATTTTAGACAAGTTTATGTCGATTAAGTTACGTGCATTATCAAGTAAAACACATTATGACCGCTTAATTAAATAATGATTATGATAACAACAGATTTAAATTAAAATAATACTCTTACAAGCATGCACTGTAAAAACGACAGCATATTCCTCTCTCGTTTGAGATTTTAAAATCTGGGTTTTGATTTTTGTTTTTTTTTTTCCTGCAAAACATTTTTTTAATGAGAAACGCTCCAAACACAATGACAGATTAAACTAAATGTGAAAAAAAAATAGAAACTGTAATTATTTTTTTTTATGAGAAATATTTCGTACTGGATGCAACTCGCATAGTAATTTTTAGTCAAGCTTATGATTGCTTATTCCATGTATTAATCAAACTAACTTACACTCTAAAAAACAGTGCGAATTCCAGACTTGATTCTAAAAGTAGCTTAAAGAAGAAAATTTAGGAAAAACCATGAAGAAATTCAGGAGGGATGGATTCCATTAAAAGCTCTTATTCCACACGAAAGAAAAAAGAAATGAATGGTAAGAATATGTATTTACTTAAAGAGAAAATAAGAAAAACAAAAAAGAATGGAAGAATTACTTGAGTATAAAGGTAAGGGGACCACAACACGCTGGATGTTAATGGTAGTGGTAATGGTCCTATATATCCTAATCCTAATCAACTGCGAGAAGGGAAAAATCGTCTTTCTCCACATTTCAAACGGTTGAGTGTTCAAAAACTTAAATTTTACATAATATAGTTATATTATATTATATTAAAAATATGAAATGAAAATTGTGTGTAGTATATAAAAAGGTGACACCATAAAAAGTAAAAGAAAATAAAAAATAATTTGTTTGATCCATTTTATTTGGGTAGGTGAACGAGAAAGGAGATGAAGTGATGCAAAGAAAGAAACGGAACGCGGACTCCAAGGCAAAAACATAAGGCAGATTTAAGGAGGGAGTTGAGGTCCGTATATTTTAAGCTTATTACTTTTCTCTCTCTCTATTTCCATTTTCCAATACGGTAACCAACCGCAACACAAAGCTTCTCTTGTTTTGTTCCTTTCCCAGACTGAGCCATGGGCAAATCTACCTCCTGCTTCAAGCTAATCACTTGCGGTGGCGATGCGGCCGATAAGGACGACTACCACCAAGTCTCCGAGGTAATTGCTTCCTCAATTCAGTTTAACCACTCTAACTGTCTTTCGCACCATCTCGTTTTCTCTCTGCATGTTTGATCTCATCTTCTTTCTCTTTCTCTTCTCTAATTGACGAGCTAGGGCTCTCTTCTGCATCGGCATTCATCAATCACTACCTTCGCCTTCCATTTATTTCCCTCATTCCTTCTTTTTTGTTTTCCTTTTTTATAGCTTATTAAAAGCCTCTACAATATAGTCGGATGCGGTTTTTCCATCATTTACTTTCCTTTTTCGTTTGTCCTTCTCGTCATTCTCAGTTTCATGATTACGGTTGGATGTTGAGGGAGCTTCACGTGTTCTCTGTTGATTATTGCAATTATTGTGCTCACTTTTTTAAGTTTGTTTTCCTTAATGTAGAAATTTTTGTTTGCATCCAACTCATTGCATTGCCAATGCATGGGAACGATCCAGAAACTGTATGCGTTAGCTGATTTTTTTAAATCCGGGGTCTAGCAACCTCCTTAGGATTTTGACATTTTACGTTTTTATATCGAGTTACTATCAACGTTATTTTTAGATCTGTGCTTCTTGCTTCGTTGTGTTTTCTCTGGATGAAGTGTATGCATTGCACATGTAACTTCGAATAGCTGTACATTGCTTTCTAGTAAATTTCTTTAGTCGGTGAAAGATTCATACAAAGGCCTTTAGCTGTTGGAATTATCAATAACAGTGCAGCAGGTCTTAGATGCATAATGCATTAATCGTGAGATCATTGAAACAAAATTCATTTAGGATATTTTTATAAATTTAGTTCATCGAATATTCGTCTCCTGTCGCCTTTTGTGACTAATGATATCTGTCATGTGGAAAATTGTCTGTATTTCTCTTTGTTTTCGTTTTTTCAATTCCACTGTGTAACTGATTAAAAGCTGGATTTGAAGAAAACACTGTAGAAGTCTGTTTCACGAGCTGACTTTTCTTTTGCAAAATTGCAAGAGTTCTGCATCTGAACAAGATGGATCTTTCGTGATTGAAGCATCATTCCATTTCAATCTTACATTTGAGACGCAGCATCAATGTAGTTTTGAATAAATTAGAAGAAAAAAAATATACATATTTTAACTTGCTTAGAGGAAAAATATTCTTTGTAACTTGCTGTTGTTTCCACTTATAAGTTCCGTACTAAAACTTTTTGAAAGCTGAAATTAAAAGGAGTACCATAAAAACTTTTGAATACCAGAATTTACTTTTGTGAAGTTAGAACAGTTAATATTTGACTGCATTTCAAACATCGTGGTTCTGTTACGACTAAAATAACCTTCCATTTTGGCCATATGTCTTGGGCAAGGAATATGGGAAATAGTTTATAGTTTTGAATATACATGTATTAGAAAATGCTTATTCTAGCTTACCAATAATCGGCAATCCCACCCTATAAGTAGGATTTATATTGCACTATTTGAAACCGAAGGGTGAGATGTAAACATCCTCTTACGGAATCTCTTTTAGTACTAAATGTAGGATCAGAATCACGTTCCTGGCTTCTTGCATGTAATTCATGCTGGAAAACTATAAATTCCCTTAAATACTCTTGTGGAGGATGTTTGGTCGAAATATATTTATATTGAGCATTTCTACTTTCTACTTTCTTGCTAGCAGTAAGAAGAAACTGAGGGTATGTATTCTTGCTAGTGTTACATGCATGGCTCCACGTTTGTTTTTCACATTTGTTAAAAATATTATTCCAGATCAAGGAGTCTAATGATAAACGTGGTTGGAGTTTTCGCAAGAAATCTGCAAGGCATCGTGTGCTTAGCAATACTGTGATAGCAGAGGCTCCATCTTCGACAAATAAGGAAAGTGCAGAATGTACTAATTTTAATTTTCAACCACTTTCTGAACCTAATGTTGTTGAGAAGGTTTACACAACAAATTGCTCTGATGAGAAGCCCCAGTTATCCTCTTTTGAAAACGCACAAGTAGTGGAAACAAATGTAATTGAAACTGAGAGGAAGGTGGATGTGAATCCACCAGAGTCTGATGTCGTCGTCATCCAGGCAGCTATTAGGGGGTTATTGGTATGTTTACCTTTGGAAATCTTGCTAATCCAGAACATTGAAAGAAGGAACAGTTTTAACTTCCTTTTCTGTGTATTGTTTTCGTTGCTTTCAGGCTCAGAGGGAACTGCTACAGCGTAAGAAAGTAGTGAAGTTGCAAGCTGCCATTCGTGGGCACTTGGTCCGGAGGCATGCTCTAGGAACCCTGCGTTGCGTTCAAGCCATAATCAAAATGCAGGTCCTTGTGCGAACTCGTCGTGCTCAGCAGTCACATCTGGAAAATCATTTAATTCACAAGGATGGCGAAAAGGATTCCTCAGAAATTTTGGTATTGTTATTTCAAAATTGAAATTAGTGATTGGCAATTGATTTGTCCTCAGTCTAATAAGTTTGATGATTATTGCCCAGTTGTTACTTGTTTAAGTTTGCTTGAACTTGGGAAATGTTTAGCCCATAGAATTTTCCCTCCGTAATACATTAAGCATTCAATACGATTACAGGAAATATGGAACACAGGATCTTTGTTTCATTGTTTAATAGTTAAAGTGTTTTTTTTTTTTTTGGTTCTTTGGAAGAGCATCATATGATCTGTAGTATCATTAATTGATATGCTGGAAACCTTGCTCTAAGTATGACCATTTATTTTTACCTTTGTTTAGGGAAATGAAAATCTGATGACCAAATCTAATGTGAATTACACTTCCATTGAGAAGCTGCTTAGCAATAGGTTTGCAAGTCAGGTATGCTGAAGATGGAAATATTTGTTCCCTACTTCGCAGTTCCTATATTTGTTTATTATCTCACTAAATCCCTTCCCATCCTTTATTTTTTATTTTTACATTCAAGCTGTTGGAATCAACACCAAAGAACAAACCTATCCATGTCAAGTGTGATCCTTCTAAAGCCGATTCTGCTTGGAAATGGTTGGAAAGATGGATGTCCATATCATCAAAAGATATTGCAGATTGCAATGAAACTAGTTCTCTAACAGAACATTCAAAAGAAAGCAAGGATAGCGCTCCTGTGTTTCAATTTGAAACGGGTATTCCATCTGAACCCTTTCCCCCTGCCACTGACTCAATACCCACTGTTGAGGATTCACCTCTGCCATCTGAGGATGAAGAAAAGTCAATTACTTATGACGCTAATAACTTTGAGTTTCAAGCAAGCTGCTCCATACCATCTATTGTAAAAGATGACTTGGAACAGGTTCCTGCTGAAGAAAAAACTGCATATGATGCCGAAGTTACCTTAGTTGATACCAATTCCTTCCAAAATGACAATTCAGCATCAGATGCAAGTGCCCCATCGGAGCTTTACTCTCTTCACAAGGGACCTGAAATTGCCCCATCATCAGAACATAGTTCTGTTCATGGGGAGCCTGAAATTACCCCACCACCAGAGCATACTTCTTTTTATCAGAAGCCTGAAATTGACAGTGAGCAGAACAAACGATCTGTGAAAAGATTTGCTTCAGAACAACTAGAGTCTGAAGGAAAGAAAACTGTGAATGGATCAAAAAAGGTCAGTAATCCTGCATTTATTGCTGCACAGTCAAAATTTGAAGAGCTGAGTTCAATAGCAAATTCAGGCAGGACAAGCAATTTGTCCTACCAAGATTCAGCAGTTGAATCACAAGGAGACACCTCTTCTGTTGGCAATGACAGTGCATATAAATCGAAAGAGTTTGCATTTGAAAATCCTGCTCTTTATCTTTCTAGGCTTGCTGGTTCTGATTGTGGCACTGAACTCTCCATTTCTTCAACACTTGATTCACCTGACATATCAGAGCCTGGTGTAGTGGAAAATGAACGAGATGCCAAAGATTTGGTGGAAGGGATTGGTAATCTTGAGAACACAATAAACCGTGATGATGAGGCCAATGTTTCATCTGCCATCCCAGCTTCTAATGTAGCTACTTCTGTTTTGGATCAGTCGGAGGTTGTTGATGACATTAGTGGCAATTTGGGTCCCTCTGTGGTGGCTGTGGACTCTGGAGAGCCTGCTATTAGTAATATTGAGAAAAATGCATCTGATCTGCAGAGAGAACCAGCAGAGGCTGGTCTGCAAGATTTAAGATCATCTCCAGAAGCATCACCTAGAAGCCATTTGACTGTTCCTGAATCACAAGGAACCCCTTCAAGCCAAGTGTCTGTGCAACCTAAAGAGAGCAAAGCCAACAAGAATAGATCTGGCAATAAACGTCGGAGCCTACCCTTAAGTAACAAATCTCCTTCTACTCCAAATCAAGATTCGGGATCAAGAGGCAGTAGGGAGCAACTACCTAAAGATCAGCAGAACGGAAAGAGGCGCACTTCCTTTGGCTCAGTAAAGCCTGATCACATTGATCAAGAACCTAGAGATAACAATACTAACAACAATTCTATTCCCCATTTCATGCAAGCTACAGAATCTGCTAAGGCCAAGATTAATGCAAATAACTCACCAAGATCAAGCCCGGATGTGCATGAACGGGACGTTGAAGTTAAGAAGAGGCTTTCCTTACCTGGTGCCGCTGGTAGACAAGGATCTCCACGTATCCAGCGATCAACATCTAAGGCACAGCAGACTGCCAAGGGGAACAATGTAAATCCTCCTCAAGGTAAACTTTAGAGCATAAGTAACTTCTTTTGCTAGGATTTTGAAGCTTGAATCTTCTTGTTATCAGGAATGTATCATCCATTTTGTCTTCATTGAATAGTGTTTTCTATCAATTTAGTTTTGTACGTGTAAGGGTTGTTGCTAGTAAAATTATGATTAATGGATAACTTGGCAGTCTATTGCATTGTTATGGCTGTTTGACATGCTAGTAATGGATAACTTTTTTTGTGTGTGTGTGGGGACAAGCTTCAATCAATCAGGGCTGGGCACTTTCCAAGAATCCAGCCTATGTTTACAGATTATATCTGGGATTTGGTTTGTCAAGTTAATATTTATATTACTTAAATTTGTGTTTCTGACCATTGGGTTGTTTGGGGCGGGGTGAACTAGAATGTGAGAAACTTTTTTTTATCAGTTTCTTTTCGAAGTTTGTTTTATAAGTAATGTTGGAAATACCACCACATTTTTTAGGCCCAACGGCCACTGGAGGCATATGGTTAGGGAAATTTTAAGCATAGTTTCCATATTAATGAAACAATGTTGTTTTAACTTCTTAGGCCAGCATCCTTGTGAATATATCACTGCTGCTCTACCTCTAAGATATTTGTAATGTATGGCTGTCTCTGATCCCTTGTGCTTTCTTTGCCTCACCTTATAGTAAGTCAGAATAATCCTGGTTATTGAGTTAAACATATTGGGTGTCCAGTGTCCGCCCTTTCTTGTGGAGAACATAGATTTTGTCATGAAGAGAAGAGAAAAAAAAGTCTGGTTTTTAAGCTGTACTACTTACCACTTGCTTTCTGATTCTTCCAGAGAGAAAATGGCTGAGGTGATTGATGGCGGAAGTGTGCTGACAAGCTTCTACGATGATTTCATTTGTTAATTCTCTTTGAAGCATAGCTGCTCCGTTTACATATGCTTTTCTTTTTTTTCTCTTTAAATATTTCTTGACACTTTGCATTCTTTGCCTCCCTTTTCTGCTTCCCCAAATTTGAAGGTGCACAGTTTGGTTGTGACTGCTGGGAACATTCATGTGTAAAAGTGAGTGAGGCTTATATATGTTATGTACATTGTTTGTTGCTCTGGTCATGGTTATTATTGTGCCATACCTGTGAGGCGCACGCGATTTGTAAGTTTCAGAGTTCAAACTTATGAAATATTTTTATGTTTGTTGAATGTATTATTGTTTGATTTTGACCAACTGATGGATTATAGTAGCCGTTACTCATCGTTATCGAAATAAGCTGAATATCATCCTGATTTTTTTTCCCCTTTTTTCTTGTGACCTGAGAACTCTTTTGAAAAAACTGAAGTGAAGGATAAAAAGAGCCAAAACTCAGCTGTAATATGCCAAAGCCTTGTTAGCCCGATTCTTTTGGAGTTGGCAAAAAGCAAACTATTATTATGGCGGAATTGAGAAACTTCTGACTGAACTGAAAGTGTATCGGAATTTTTCATTAGTAGAGCTGTCAATTTATCTTGGATGATTTAGATGTCAACGAACTAACTACAAAAACAAAAAATTACGAGGGGTTGGATACTAATAAAAAGTGTTGGAAATGAGAGATTATATTTATGAACTTTTCTCCTTAAATAATAAAAATTAATGATAAAAAGTATTTCAATGAGCTTTCTTTTATCAATGTGAAAATTAAAGGAACTATAAGCAAACTACAGAAATTTGATAAGCACCAGTTCATTGTGCTTACGTAATTTTGTTAAAAAAAAAATTTACTACAAAAGTTATTATTTATATAAAATAATAAAAATATAAGTATATAAGCACACAAGATAAGGTTTAACAAATGGAGTTTTCTCATTGTCGTTAGAGTTGTTCAAGTAAGTTAAAATCTCAAATCAATCGAACTCGTTATAATTATAAATTTCAGTCAAATTGGTTGATATGAACTCAAATTCAACCTGGCAATTAAAAACGTGACTCACCCAAGTTAAATTATTGGCAAGTTGGATTGGCTCACCGATCCGTAATAATAAAAAGTAAAAAATTATGATAGAATCACTTTTAAATTTTAGATTACACAATTTTTTTTTAAAAAATATTTTTATATACATATATAGAAGTGGAAGAATAAACATATGAAGATGCAGGAAGAAACTGCCTTAATAAAGTCATAGGCCTGATTTAAGCCTTATTGGTAACAGGCCCCATAAACTCTTACGTTTCACACCCCCTTTTTAAATAGCTTTCTTTGTGGTACGTTAATTTTCAAATTCCCATGGAAACCCACCACGCGTGCTTCTCCAGAAACACCCTCCAATAAATCTTCTGCAAGTTAATTTGTATATTTTCAGAATTAAACTTTCTAATGTCTATTCATAATTTTTTTTTCTAGAATTATGTTTCTGAAACTATATAAAAAGACTTATGGAATCCCTTTTCTAGAATGTGTGACAAATAGATTTTTAGGAGCATAGTAATGAGAAAAATATGTGGACAGACTTCCGACGTTTAATTTTGAAATGTACAAATAGACTTTTCAAGATTACTTTTGAAAGCCAACTTTTTAAACAGTTTCACTATTTGAATTTCGAAAGAAAATCCATCAATGAAACAAAGTTACGTTTCGAAGAATAATTTGTCATATTATAGAAAAATATTTATTTACATTTGAGTTTAAATAACATAACAAACTTAAATATTAAATTAAAATATAAATTAACACGTAAAAGAATAGATTGTGATTAAATTGAAATATCTATTATTTTTTTAATTTAAATATTAAATTATAATAAATTTGAATATTACGTTAAAATTGGAATATTTATTAATTTTTTTAAGTTTAAAGACCGAACTAGTTTAAAGTTTTAAAACTAAAATATTATTATTATTATTTTAAAAAGGCCTTAGTTTGAAAAGAAAAAATAGTTGGCCAATGAAATAATTCTTAACCATGGGTAAAAAAAGGCTCAAACTTTGTGATCAAGAGTATAACTTATATTTTTCTAAAAGGAATAATGAGTTATTAAAATTAATAATAGACAATCAATCACCCAAACTTTCTGGTTTTTTAACTTGTTAATTATTGTTAATAAAATCATTCCAAAATACAAGTTAATTATTAGTGGAAAATAGAGAGAGACGTGGTGACAGTTTGTATAACCTTTAAAAGTAAATAAATGCAATTAGAATAGTTTATGTTTAAAATTAAATACAAATTAAAATTAAAAAAGTTCTCTCATTTATATTGAAATTACATAAATATATTGAAAGTATCTTTTACATATACAAATTATTGGTAATTTTATCAAACATTTAGAATTTAATAAAGCTAACGTAATACGGTGTTTATTTTTTATTTTTTCAAATGTAGTTGAGTTAAGATTAATCTGGTATTGGAAGAAATGAAAATAATTAAGAAGAAAGTGTGTAACTATTTTACACAGAGAAATAAAGACAATGATAATTGAAAAAAAATGAGGAAAAATAAAAAGAGAAAAAGTTGGGGGGTGATAATTGTGTCTGTATATTCCAATTTGCAAGTTGTGTGATTTGGTGAGATTTGGGTGAGTGACGATAATTTGGGGTTTCGAGCTTTAAGGAAAAGGGCAACCTGGGAAAGAAAGAAGGAAAGAAAGAAAGAAAGAAAGAAGTTGTGAGCATGTGAACAGCGAAGAACTGCGATAGATGGATAGATAGAGAGGTGGGTGTGTGTGTATGCGTGTGCGTGACGGTGAGGGCCCTTCGAAGTTATAAATAGCCTTCTCTGGTTAGGGTTTACTCTCCAATCTATTCTTCCATACTCACACATTTCCATCCAAGAAGTTTAACGATCCATTCCCTAATTATGCGCCGATTGCAAAAATCAAAAAGAGTTTCATGGGCCTCCGATTTAGATCTTTGTCAGGTAAAATTATCTGCCCAATCCCGAATCGATCCCTTCCTTCCTTCCCATGCTTAACATCCCATACTCGCTACTCTTGTAAACCTTTTTTTTTTTTTTTGTAATTTATGCCTTTTTGTCTTCCATTAATCTCGCTCTGTGTTCTTCTCTCTGTTCGTACTCCGTAATCTACCTTTCTTGGATTCCGATTACAATCTGATCGCTCTTGTTTCGTTCTATCTGAGTATCGAGGGTTTTACCTTTCGAAGTCGAAGTTAACACAGATGCAGTGTAATGTTTCCAGACAAGGAAAGGGATAACCCTAATTGAAATTGTAAACCCTGGAGGACTCTCTCTCTCTCTCTCTAGTTTTCAATGAAAGTTGAGTCATCATGGATTAAATTTCTATAAAAAGGGATTTTAAATGATTGAAGAAGAAATGAAGAAAGAGGAAGGAAATCTGTTTCAGAATAAGAAAGGAACTAAAGTGAAATAGCTCATTTGAAATTCCTAATAAGGTGTGGGCTGTCCTGCTTCGTCATTCATTTTAAGTTACTGGTAAGGTCGTCAGGCAATGACAGAAACATCATTTGATAACTGATTACAGTATGAGTATGGTCGGGCTTTGTTTGTTCTGCCTGAGAATTGAGGGTGTAACCTTTCAAAGTCGCAGTGTAGTTCTGACAGGGGAAGGAATGGCTCTAATTAAAATTATAAATCTTCAAGGATTTTCTTCCTGATTAACTGGCCATAGATTAAGTTGCCTATAAAATAGGCTGTAAGTCATGGGAGAAGAAAAATGAAAGTAAGGTTTTGTTCCAAACTACAAAGGAACTTAAGAACCATGATAAGCTCCATGCCGTTTTGTTTCTTTATTCACTTGAAGCTACTGGTAAGTTGTAAGGTAATCAGCCAATGCAAGAAAGATCATTTGAGAAAATGAGTCTTGACATGCGATTTTAAATGTTGATACGAGACTTTGGCAAGTGCATCTTTGACTATGGCTGGCATTTGCAATCTTATAGACTGTAGGAGACTGACATGCAAGAACAAATAATTACCAACTTTTGCTTGAAGTGCTCTATTAAAACTCCTGAAGAAGGCAATAATGAAATTAGTAAAATTCATCTACCAATATTTTCTGACAGAAATACATTATGTATGTATATATATATATATATATATATATATATATATACTGTCCAAATTTGCCTCCACCAGGATTACCTCAAATTCCTGCGGCTTGACTTGATGACTAAATGTGATTTGTGGACTGGTTGTATGTTTTAAAAAATTAGAATTATTGTGTGAGATATTACTGCTCGAATGTTTAGGTTCAGTTTTATGGAATGCATTATGATGTAGAGTTGATGTTTTTTGTTGTGTGATTAGAAAAAGCTGTTAATGCATAGTTACATGGAAGACTTCATGTGCAGGGAATGAAACTTAAGCAATTTAGTACTATGTTAAATTCTATTTAAAACATAGTTTATTGTTGGAGAATGAATGCCCTTGTATCAGCTAGTCTGTCAAATTCTTGTTTTTCATTATGTCCCCTTATGTGCATTTTTTTTTTAAGATTTCCACTTATACTTTCTTTTTCATATTGCATTACCATCAATATTTCATATAGGAATAAATCCTGTTGGCTCAGGACTCCTGAGGAGAGGACATTAGTAGGTCTTTCTAGACGCCTATACGCTTTCCACATACTTAAAGGAAAATTTTCCATAATTGGATCACATCTGAAAATGCTTTAACGGTTTGAAATATATGTCCGATTATGTGTTACTGCAATTGCACATAATATTTCCAGACATTTCTTAATTGCTCTAGTGGAAAAAGGAATCCATTCTTCCTGGTAATTTATATTTCTTTGAGATTTATCATGTGGATGTTAACTTGTATGCTTGTGATTTCTGTCTGTAACTATGGATTAGTTGATTTCTTTGTGGTCTATAATTTTCTTATTTGCCGTAATTCTTTCTATAAAAGAAGATAGTACTAACTTCAAAGTGACGCATTGACATGTCCAACTAATTTTTTTTTCTTACGTTGGTTTTATTATTATGATTAAAATAATTCTGCATAATCCTTATATGTGCATTTTTCACTTCCTTTTTTGTTCAAATTAATATTTTGTTCATAGATTATTTGTGGTTGCAAGTGTGTCTGTGAGTACCTGAACAGTTTAAAAAAATAGCAGACTTTGTTTCTTCACTGCTATTACTATTTACAATGGACTCTTTTTCGTTGACCAATCTGAATTGGTAGAGTTCTGCAGCTTAGACGTCTTTGTTGTCTTTTGCTCTAAAATTTTGTTATTTTTCTGTTTGAAAGGAGACTAAAAGCAAAGACCTCAGCCACTTCCAACATGGGATGGCCAAGTCATAGTGATATTTTATCGAAATGTACTGCTGGTGCAATCAGAGGAAAAGGTGACAGGTTTTTCGTTGGCCAGCCTATGAACTCAGATAACACCTTTCAGAGTGTGACTATATAAGTTCTATGTGGTCTTTGCAATCCAAATCCGAGATGAAGAGGTGGAAAGATCTAGTCCAAATCGTTTATTTTTTCTGATCAGGGATCATAATCTGGTTTCACCCCAAGTATCAGTTTGTGCACATTGGACATGGAAAGAAGGCCAGACTCACTTGTGGGCAGACATTTTTGTGTGTCCAGTTTCAATGAGACGCATCAGTATCTTGCCTAGTGCTATGCCGAGATTGTAACTTGTGTTTTTATTCAATAGTGTTTCCATCCAGGGTGGGGTATTCTGGATGCAGTTATTCCTTGAGTCTACAGTAGGCTGTGAAAATCTTAAAGAATACTAAGGAATTGAAGATATTGGATCATGGCCTTTCATGTACCTATTGGATGAAAATACGATTTATATAATTTGAAAGGGAATGTGCTTCTAGTATGATTGAAACTACTCTGAATGCTAGTGCATCTATTAGTTTCATCAGTATATTTTAGCTCGCTGTGTTGATTTTTATGTGACAACAGTTTGCATTGTATCATCGATGACTGTGCTTGGATGAAATATTTCATGAATGACTTGATTGTGTGTTTATAATGATTAATGTTGATTTTTTGGATGTGATAAGTGTAAGTGATCATTATGTCAGTTTGAGGGAGTTTATTTTATCATATTTTGTGCGGTATTTAATTTTTTCATGTTCGAGTTTTGTACTCAATAAGTTCATTTTGGATGATCTTATGTATTCGCCTCAAGGTTAAGATGATTTTCTTTGTTCTTAATTATTTGCATTTAATAATCGCCTACTTGAGGTTATATTAAGTTGATAGTATCAATAGTTAGTTACTGAAGAATATTCTGTCTGATTATTGGATATATGAATAAATGTTAGAAGAGTGCCTAAAGGCAAAAGACTAATACTTTTTCATCGAACAGGTTAGGCTATTCTTATCAGAAGAATCCCCTTCGCAGGTTGGATTAAATTCTCAAGATCACCTCCAAGCTAAGGCATCATTGCAGCTGTCTGCAGGTGGACCAGGTTCCGATGACATTCTGCCTCCTGGATTTGAGGGAACTCATACTTCAAGTCAGTTTGAGATTAAGCCATCTCAAATACCAGTTATCAAGTGGATTACTCCTCCAAAGGTATTTTTGTTTTAGTTCTCTATTAAGCATTTTTCCTCTGTAATTTTCAGTATTATCTATATGTCCAAATAGGTGAAAGAATAAGAAAAAAATGGCTATATCCATGAGTTTGTCTTCATTATTTCATCTTTTTTAGTCAATTTGTGATTCTCCCAGATTGCGCTAAATCTCACATGGCAAGTAGTGTGTGGGGAAGAAAGCAAAGAGGTAGAGGATCAACGTCAGAGGGAGATGAGAGTACTTGAAGCTATTTATCCTCGCACATCATCCATTCCTCCAAAGTTTGTGTCTCTTCCGTGCCTTGTACTGTAATTTTTCTTTGTATCCATATTTTGTCATATAAGATTTTTTCTCCCCTGCATGCAGCCCTTCTGTTTCAGTGGATGTTGAAGATTCAAATTACATGGATGTTCAACCTGCACTGATACCAATAACGGCACCTGAAGATGACGATGCAGCAGCAGATACATCATCGGATTCCTTGGAACCAGTTGATGCTTCACAATGTCTTGAATTACCTCCCGGTATGTTGAAGAATTCAAACTCTGCCACAAGTACGCAATTTTCTCGTGGTCTGACATCTGATGTATCTGCTGCATCTGTTGCTTTAACTAACATCGTGAGGAGCAACGAACATGGGAAATTGATTGACCATGAATTACTTAATAATATTCTCAGCAATCCAGAAGTGATTGAGAAATTGGTTAGAGATTATGGAGCTACTAATAATTCGCAATATGTACATAATGTGGGGTCGTCCTGTGCGGTTTTTTCAAATCCTCCTATTCCTGTTAATCAAGGAGAAACCGCTACACCTTCATCGATTGCTTTTTCAGCCACTTCTTCCTATACACCATCTACCGGAGGTCAGGTGGCACCTGTTTCTACCCAATGGCTTCCTAGGCCTGCAACCAGTTCAGCTATTGTTTCTTCTCCTGTTGAGGTTCCTGCAACGAAAGATGTTAACTACTATAAGAGTTTAATTCAGCAACATGGAGGAGATAAACAAGAAACACTACCATATTCCAGTAAACGTCAGATTCATCAGCCAGTAACAAGTTATGAGCCAACATACAATCAAAGAGCTAAAGTGTCAAAACCAAAGATAATGAAGCCTTGTATCTTTTTCAACAGTTCTAGAGGATGTCGGAATGGAGCCAACTGTGCCTACCAGCATGACGCGTCATTTCAGCCACGAGGTAATACCGTGGCGGGGATACAAAGTTCAAAGAGGATGAAAATGGATCATGAGATTAGCAGTTAAATGAACTCTGTTGATTGGTGGTGTCGATTGCCGTTTAATGTGATGGTGACGGCTGAATGCAGGTTCATATGCTTTTTGATGTGATCAAATTAGCTTTTAATTTGATGAGCAATTGTGAGCCTTGTTTCCAACTAGTTTCAAATGCTACATGTATAATTTTTTAATGAAAGGCTCTTCGTTTTCTTTCCTTGTTTTGAGAATTTGCCAAATTTACTACTTTTCTTGGTCAATCTTTCGATGATTGTATTTTAAGATGAAGACTGATTGCAGGCACCGTCGGCTGGATGATGTCTTTTTCCTTTTTCTATTCTTTACTTTCTGGCAATATAATTTACATTTTAGTGGAATTTAATCTGCCTTGACCTTATCATTGGCCATAAGGTGAAGGATACAACTTTTTTGCTCAATGTGGACATGAAATCGCCAATTTAAGATTAGAAATTGTAGTTAGCGACAAATGTCATAAAAACATAATTCATGGATTGTGGAATATTTTTATGTAGGGGGCATTTGGTTTGTTAAAATATTTTATTTTTATTTATTGTTTTGATTTTCAATATGTTAAGATTTATAAATTTCTGTTTGCATTTGTACATTTTATTTTCAATTTCTTGTTTGACGCTCCACTTCTCTATGTCGTAAAAAAAAGTGACATCACATCGACAAGGGTTTGGGTAGAAGTTTATGGCCATCTGTCTGGATGACACTAATGTTGTTGAATCGATCATTGTTGTTTACACTTCCAATAACTTTTCTTTATTTTTCAACTTTTGTAAGGTTAAATTATGTTAAAAGTTTATTTTTTAATATGTTATAAAAGTTAGATTATAATTTATTTTAGTAAAATTTGATATTTGTTGATTTTATTATTTTATCGGATCATTTATTAGTGTATAATTTTATATACGAATTAAAAATCTCACATGGATTATAAATAAATTTAATTTTTAATATACAAGTGAATGCAATTATGATCTTACACACTAATTTTGTATATTTAAATTAGGTTTAAAATTTGTTTTTTAACAATTTTTAATCAAACATATTTTTAACTTTATTTTATTTTCTATTTTTTTAAGTAAAAATAAAAAATTAAAGTAAAAATCCCTTAAAAGGATAAGTAAACTTCTCAGACATTTTGCAATATTTTCTTTCTCAATTTTAGCTGGCGCAAAATTTGGTTCAGTTCATTTGATATATTCATATAGTAAATGTGTTCACTAAATTTGTACACATTCACGTTTTGTTTCCTCCATGGAAAAGGAGAAGATAATGGAAAGTGTTATTGGTACATTATCATTTATTAGTGTTTTCTTATGAAAATGAAAGAATAATCAGCAAGCAATATTAAAAATAAAAAGTGATAATAAATAAAACCATTTTACTTTTTATCCATTTTCGTTTCTATGTAATTAAAATAATTTTAATTTTCTTATTTTCTTTTCCTATTTACTTTCTCATTTTGTACTCCATCCAAATTATGTGTTAGATTAAATAGGTCATCAAACAATTTAAAAACTGCGGGTAAAAGAATCCTGTAAATTTAACATCATCCTCTTCCTCGTCAATTATCATTGGCACCCTAAATTTGTAATATTTAAGATTACATATGTCACTAAAGGCATCGAAATTATAATGAATTGGTTGACTTGTGACAATGGATCTAAACTGAACCCAATTCCTGAAAAGTCACTAATACGGTGTTAAAAGATATTAGAGATAATATTCCTTACATTTCATTATTTATGTTTTTAGAGTTATAAAGTTGGAAGAAAAAATGAAAAGATTGATAGTTCAATATTTCAAATTAACAAAATTCTAATAATTATCTAATAATATTTTTTAATCCTTTAGTACAAAGTTCATTGGTCAATTATTCTCTTTTTCACAATGTTATAAGTGAAAACGTGTATATATATATATATATATATATATATATATATATATATATATATATTTTTTTTTAAATGAAAGAAAAACAAATCAATTAATGGTCAAATAAATATTTTCACTCGCTTAACTTTATTTACATTAATTTAATTATTACACAAGCTATAAAATACATGTTTTTATTGCATAAAATAATTTAATTTAAAAAATAAATAACTTTTTTTTTGTCGATAAAATCATTTTATAATATTATTATTTTTATGAACGATTAGCTTAAAAAATATAGAAGTAATACAATTTAAAAATATATATGATTTTGTAAAATAAAATAAAAAAATATTTAATAATTTTGAAATATAAAATATTCAATTATTATTTTTCAAATAAATAAATTATTTTTTATTTATTGAAAAGTAAAATTATTCATACCAAAAGAAATTATCAAAATGTTATACCTTATAGAATGGTATAAATAACAGATTAAAATAAATAATAATGAAATTTAAATAATAAAAACCTTATTTTAGTCTGAATATTAGAATTAAAAATAAATTAATTACAATATTGAATATTACTTACAGTAATTGTCAATTAGAGATAGTAAATCCCCCAAACGGAGGAGAAAGCGAAAATTGGAAATACAAAACCCTAAACTCATTCATCCCTAGAAGTTTTTTTGGTTTTCTCCTTTTACGCGTTCTTCACCAACTTGATTAAGGTTTTGGCCTTCATTGGTTTTTGATTTTACGATGTTGAAGTTCCTGTCGAGAGTGAAAATCGAGTTCAACGCGCTGGATCCGCGAACGGCGTCGTGTATGGAGTTTCTGGCGCAATGCAACTCGCGTAAGGCAAAGGAATCAAACCCGGCGTGCGAAGTGGAGGTGAAGCGCGGCAAGGTAGAGTGCGCGCCGCAGATAACAGTGACATTCGTGAACGGCGTGGAGGAAGTGTTCGACGCGACGGCGACACCGGCACAGAACATAAGAAACTTGATTCTGGAAAAAGGTCGGCAGCTCGAGACGGAGCAGATGTTCCGTGAAGCCGGAGAATCCTGGCCCGTTATCATCCCCGACGAGGAGCTTTTTCAAATTGCACCCCCTACGAAAGTTAGTTCTCATTTTCAACTTTATTTATTGAGCCTGTAATATTTTTACTCTTAAGTAATTTAAGTGAAAAAGGTTCATTGATTTTATTATGTGATACTCCACAATTTAGATTGTCTGAAGAGTGCAAACATAGGTGACATAGTTAACAGATACCATAGTCCTTTATGCATTACAAGTTTCTCTCTCAGATCTCTGTGTCCGGTAAAAGTGGGAAACCAAAAGGATGGTGTGTAGAGTTTTGTTATGCCAGTGAATGAAAATTCTGTTGATGGAAGAGTAGTTATGATTTTAAGGTAAGGTGTGGTTCGCAGAATTCGTTTTAGGCTTGCTAGTTTTGGTTATGGGTGTGTGCACCATAACCGGAGAATTTCGTGGATTCTATGAGGGAATGTGTGGTATTTTTGTGGATGATAACTTAATGGGTTTTTTATAGTAGTTGTGTTGCAGATTGATAAAACGGAGTACTTAGTTTGGATAAGCTTATTCACAATCATTTATAAGAAAATTGAGAGTTAACATGAATTTAGCTTCTAGAAACTAAAGTCAACTTATGCACTCAACTTTTATAGAAGTTTTCTCATTTAACCTTTCCAAACTGAAGTGCATAATTTAATTTTGACATATTGCAGAAATTCAATTTATTTTATTTCATATTCTTCTCCATTAACTGATTGTGAGAAAGTTTCTCCAAACATTGTCTAAACATGTTGTCACTGTTGTTCGATGGATTTTTTTTTAGTTACTTGTGCCTGTACTACAGCGGTTTATATGCATGGCTTTACAACTTCTGTTTTTATAACTCAGCAATTTGGTTTAGTGTTGAATACGACTTTTATTCATCGTCTTCAATATGTCTTCTATCTGTGAAGTGTGGTCTACAGTTATAGCAGTTGTAATTAATTTTTGTGCTTTATATGCGCTTCTTTCAGCCAAGGAAAGCAGAAGACAAGAAGCAATAGCTAAAAATTCTTGAGCTTATTAACTGCTGGGGATTGTTCTGGTTTTTCTTGTTTCCTTTTGGTAGGCGGAGAAAAGGCATCCGATTGCTGCTACTGTGCATGCCTTACTTTATTTCAGCATTTAGTTATTGACTACATGACTGCATACGTTTTCCATAATAATGTATGCCCTTCAATTGGTGAATTTTGAAACTGTAATCTTGTCATGCTTGCTTTTTGCTTTCTTCTGGCTTACACCTACAGTGTTACCATGCGAATGCTTTTAGCCTCTATAAAGTATAAATGTTGTGAACATAAGCTCCCAAATGACATCAGATTATTGATTCAGAAGCACAACACACCGAAGCACAAACCTTTGAAGTTTGGCTATCAATATTCTTATATTTCAGGGGATAATAAGTGTTTGCGTGCAATACTTATTGGCCCAGCTGCTACAAAATTTCGTACCATACTCGTTGTTCTGCTAATGATAAATCATTATTTAACTGCGGTGTAAGTGCCCTATTGAAAAACTTAAGCTCGAATAAGTGTAAACTGTCCCAAACGGATGGGTTGGGAGTTTTATTTTAGAATGAAACTGTCCCCGCGAGGATAGCTGAATGCTAGGATCTCACAAATTCGTAGTTGCAAATTCATCCTAATCACGGGGAACACAACAAAGTCAGTTTTTGAATAGTTTATGTGGCTATGTAAAGATTGGACTTGAGTAAATATTTTCTGTGTTAAAATTTGAGAGTGGGCTTTTTTATTTTCTATTGAACAAGTTTTTTTTGCCTTTAAAGAATTCTATTTGGTATATTTGTTGCTGTAAGAGAGAAGATGTGTTGCCATTTATACAGTAAGCCAGATTTTATTTCAAAGAGTTATAAATTATATTTAATGGTTAAAGAAGAAAAGAGTTGTAAGTACACTCTTTCTAATGTACATTTTATTATTAATTAAATATTTAAAACTATAAAAAAAAGGAACCATAATTATATAAAATATATAGCACTTAATAAATTTGAGACAATTAAGAGCAGAATGTATTTAAAGGAATGAGCTCTAAAGTAACATTTGACATTTCTCTTCAAGAGATAAAGAGGAACAAAACAAAAGAGCAATGATATTTGACTTCATATATCCATTTATCAAACACTTTTTATTTTTTTCTTTTTATGACATCATCCATTCTAAAAATTTAATATTTGTATTTTCTATTACATATTAATTAAGTATTACTAAGCTTTTTAGCGTACATGAATACTTTTCAAAATAAAAATTAAAAAAAAAAAAAGCCTAAAATGAAACAAAACAAAGAGCCTGAAACGAAGAATGATGAGGTGGACGGAAATAGTCTTCGATTCATAAGAAGCATTTCGCCTTCCTCCTGTGCATCACTAAGCATTAGCTAACTATAATTAATCATACGAAAAAAAAGATTATTTCACAAAAAAAAAAAATCACTGTAAGAGTAAAAAATAGGCATTAAAAAATAAATTTTTATATTTATAAAAAAGAAGAAGAATATTAAATGAGTATAAAAATTTATGATGTGTAAAAGTATTACTATCCTAATAATACACAGATGGCGAGTAAATGAAGTGCTCACGTGTAAAATAACGAGCAACACACAAACACACAACATCCACAACAGACACACAATGTTCGACTCGGTGTCACATTCCTCTCTTACGCAATCAAGGTAGTGTTCTTCTTTACTCTCCAAGATGGGTTCCGTGTCTCTGAAAATAGGCGACGGCACTGCCAGATTCAGAAGAGCAACCGTGTGTTCCTCCGGAGTTAACATTCTCATGATCTTCTCCGTTATCACCACCAACCTCTTTGCTCTCTATGCCTTCTCTTTTTCCACAAAAGATCTTCACAACCACCACCTTCTTCACAAAAACTTCTCCCTCATCTCCGAACAAGTCACCCTCATTCTACGAGAGATCAATTTGTCGCAAAAGAAACTAGCCCAGATGGAAAAGGAACTTCTCGGCTACGAAAGCATTGACCTTTCCCGAACTAACACCTCCAACGAACTCAAACTCTTTCTCCACCGCTACCACCTTCCTTTGGGCAAAGACTCGAAAACTGGAATCACCGAAATGGTCTCGTCTGTGGGCCACTCCTGCGACAAATCCTCGGACTTGTTGTATCAGTACATGAATTACAAGGTTTCTGGACCCTGCCCCAATGATTTGAGTGTGGAACAGAAACTCGTTCTGAAAGGGTGTGAGCCTTTACCGAGAAGAAGGTGTTTTTCTAAAACCATTTCTAAGGTGGGTCTTCTACGCCCTTTTCCCACCTCGCTTTGGGAACCTCCAGTTAACAACACTGTTAACTGGAGTGGTTTAGGTTGCAAGAGTTTTGAGTGTTTGAAGGGTAAAAAGTTGAGTAGAGATTGCATTGATTGCTTTGATTTGGTAAATGGATATGAGAATCAGAGGTTTGTGAAGTCTAGGAGTAAGAATGATTTTCTAGTTGATGATGTGTTAACTTTGGGAGGTGGTGGAATTAGGATAGGGCTTGATGTTGGAGGTGGGTCTGGATCCTTTGGTGCTGTGATGGCTGAGAGGAATGTTACTGTGGTCACTACCACTTTGAATGTTGGTGCTCCATTCAGTGAATTCATTGCTGCAAGAGGACTTTTTCCTCTATTTTTGAGCTTGGATCATAGGTTCCCGTTTTATGACAATGTGTTCGATTTGGTGCGTGCTGCGAGTGGTTTGGATGGTGGGGGGAGGCACGAGAAGTTGGAGTTTTTGATGTTTGACATTGATCGTGTTTTGCGGCCAGGTGGTTTGTTTTGGCTTGATAACTTCTACTGTGTTGATGAAGAGAAGAAAAGGGTGTTAACCAGGTTGATTGAACGGTTTGGGTACAAAAAGTTGAAATGGGTTGTGGGAGAAAAGGTTGATAGTCTTGGATCAGGTAAGTCACAGGCTGTGTTATCAGCAGTGCTTCAGAAGCATGTTAGAGTGTAAAGCTTCATAAGACAACATGAAACGATGAAGCACACAATCTGTGTATGGATGGATGAACAAATAAGTGAATGAATATGACTGTTTAAAAGTACTGGTTTGTATATTATTCTGGTACTGCTACCTATTTTGTAGGTGATAACTTCTTAGAGAACGAAAAGTGATGTTATGATGAGTTTTTCTTTTTTTGTCAAAATCCTCGTATAATTTCTGAAAAACTTACTCGTAGAATTGTTGTTGTTCCGTGAAATCGTTATTTATGTTTCTTTCACTTCATTGTCCTGAATTCAACCACCTTATTGTTTATATGACTTGAAGAAAATTCTTCATGGCAGAGATTGCCTTGAACCAAATGAAGTTGGAATTTCATAAAGCCATTGTCTGCAGCATTTACTTCGTATAATTACTACTTCATTGAATCTTTCACCAACCCATTCTGGGTGATATCGGACCTTAACAATTGAATTCTTGGAGTATCCCAGGTTGGACCTTCTTTGATTTTTGGAATCTGATTGGAAAAAAGGTTGTCTGACACTATTTGATAACTATTTTACATTCATGTAGGGATAAAATAGTAATAAAAAAAAGGTAAATTTTGATATTTGTAATAAAAAAAAGAGGAAATAAAATGTAGTAAAAGGTAGTGTAAAATGATTTTGAATGTCAAATTACATATATTTTAAGACTGTTGTTAGCAAACAAAAGTGTCTCTGTTGATAAATTAATACTAGGAGGAACATCGTTAATGATTTCTAGACAAACGTTATTTGCACCCTTGTTTGGGCTTTTGGGCTAATGTAAATGCTAAAAAGGAGGGTGTTTCTCTCTGCACCACTATTTTATTCTTCCTGCACCACTATGTTATTTTTCCTGCACCCCCATATTATAAAGAAACCTATACACAGAATAGGTGTTGTTTTTCAATTAAATTTAATCTGTAAAATTAAATAGTTACATCGTGAAGTTAAATTAGTTATGCAGATGTAAAAATGAGTAATTAAATGTTTTTTCTAAGTTCTCGTTTATATAATTTATGTATAAGCTAATTTTATGTTATGAAAATAATTTATTTATCTAAATTATAGAAGTTTATTCCAACATTAAAAAAGAAGAAGTAAAAATAGCAAAGAGTCTAAGATTAGTGTTACAAGAAAATATTGAATAGAAAAAATCGCTTAATGATTTCCTGGTCTCATTTACAACCATGAACCAAATAGCAGACAGCCATTGATTCCTTCTTTAGAAGCTTCATCCACTCTGAATTTCTGCAGGTGAAAGAAATTCTAGTCACAACAGACAAAATCCCTCCCTACAAAGAGAATTGGGTGGAATATGTAAAAGTGAGTGACGATAACATTTTTAGAAAAGGTGAATCAAAAGAAGTCTATAAAGTAAACCTAGGCTGCTGGAGTATGACTCGGTACAACAAGAGTGAGAAACTCACTCCCATGGATTATCAAAAAACAAACACAACATTGTTCTGATGAGTTCTCATGACAGGATAATCGTGTTAAGCCTAATTAAATTCCACAAAATTAGTCTGTAGGGTGAAATTTATATTCATTTATATATATATATTGAATTGATTTTTTCTCATTTATATATAGACACTAAATTGGTTTTTTTTCTAGTTGATAGGTTAGAAGTGAACTTTAAACTTAACTAAACTCTACAAAACTAGTTTGTAAGGTAAAGTTTACATCCAGTTATGTACACTAAATTGGTTTTATCTCTAATCGATACAGTATTTTATAACATTTTCTTTACATGAATTCAGGGATGCTTCGCACGTAATTGTTGCGTGGCTATATAAATAGCAATTATAATCACCGCAATCTACCCCTTGGATTCCAATAACACGAATGCAGTTTCATCATAATTTTCGTCTAAATACCAGATTTCTAATAATGGACAATACCCATTATAATACAAAATACTGCTTGTGTGCAGAAATTAAGTTTTAAAATAAAGTATATTACCTCTAGTGTTATCTGAATTGGACTGAATATTAGTCGTTTCACCGACCATGTAAACAGTATGACATACTACTAATCACTTTGGCAGTAACATCTGATTGTCCAACAATAGACGCATTAGCAGGGGTTAATCAACAATTTTTTATTTTTTTTTTAAAAACATTAGACTAAAATTACATTAAATAATAAGAACACTGAAGAGATGAATTAAGAAAAATGTCGAATGTCGATGTTGGTCGTTGGGGATGGAATCATGTGAAGACAAATCAGACACCATCATGACATTGCATTTTCTTTGTCAGCCTCCATCTAAAGAAACAAAAGAGATAGAGAGGTAAGTTTCTAACTCAGACATCACGTGATTAAAAAAAAAAAAAAAAAGATACCTTAATCAAGTAGATAATGAATATGATAATTAATAAAGCTAGATGAAAACCGAAAAATGTGGAAACTGGAAGTCGATAGTTAGAAACTAAAATTTGTTTAATTAATTCTTCATATTATAAGTGTATGGTAAAGTTAAAAATATCTTATATAACAAATAATAAAAATCAAATAGTAGAAATATAAATGTATAAAAAAATCCAATTAACATCTTGAAGGCTTTAATTATTTATTCATACAATTGTCTCTTTAAAGAGTAAAGTAATAGTAAAAAATTTAGAGTGGTAGCATTCGTATGATTCAAAATGAAGAATCTAATCTTTCTATTTGTTTGTTTTATCTATAGACAAATTATGTATTCGTTTTCTTCTATTTTCATGTGCATGCAATGCAAGGATCGAAGTCAGGGATATGGCTGCTCTCTGACAAAAGATTTTACGCATCTCGTAATGCCAACCTTTTCCTTAAGTTTTCTATTTCTTAATTTCACATATAAAATTTAATTAATACATAAATGAGGAACGTAGTAATAAGCTCATCAATCCATATTTTCGCTCCTTTCTAATCGCATGCACTCAAGGGTTGCCACGTGCAGTCTAACTCAAGACTGTATAAATAAATAACTTTATAAAATTAAATACCTTAGCATGTGCCATCTACGGAATACCATATATATTTATTATATTTGTTTAGAAAACTTACTTTTCACGACACATTGATCGGAAATTACTACCATTTGATCCGAGAATATTTTCTCATCAATTATTTAACTTGGTGAGAACAAGATAAAAATTAATCATTAATTATTTATATTATTTCCAAATTAATTGTTGGATAAGTTGGTATTTTATGTGAAGTTTGTTCTTATTTTTGAAAAAAAAAATATATATCTGTGTTCTGTGTCAGAATTGAGCACGTTCAGTTATTACGACATTACACCAACCTCACGAGCTATAAATGCAGTCAATTATCACCAAACAACTCTATCCTCTATATAAAATACACCTTATTATCTTGTTAATTTCTAATTTATTTATTATCTTGTTAAGCTTCTAACGAGTCGCGTCAACTCTTTTATTTTTTTTTCTTTTCTTTCAATTCTTCTCTTAATCAATCATAAACATGAAGAATTTTTAATACTTCCAGCATCGTTTTTTTTAATAATCAATAAAGATAATTTAATAAATTATTTCACTCATTAAATTTTTTATTTTGTTCTTTCCTGACAAACAAATTTCAATGTTAATTTTTGAAATGATGGAATATTAGACAAATGGTGGATTAATTAAGAGATACCGTTGTGAGCTTAAATATAAACAAGATAATAATATCTTGGGAAGAGTTTGATGAATGACTTAATTGATAAAATTAAACGTTATTGCTAAAATCGTTTTGTCCCTTCTTGTTGGCAGCAGTCTTTCTTTGATAAGTTTTATACAACATTGACATTTCAAATTTTTAAAACTTGTGATATGATTATTTTTAGTTGAATTTTTTATTAAAATATCTTATCTAGTTAGTATTTTTTTTATGTTTTAATTAAGTTTTTTTATTTAAATTTCTGATAATTAAATTAATGTTATTTTACTTATTTTTTTGTATTAAGATATGAAAAATGTAAAATGACGAGTAAAATAAATATGTTGAATAATAAAAACAGTCCAATCAATGATAGTAATATAATCCTTGATCATTGTAAATGTCGTTAAAGTTATTAAAAATATATAATAATTCCATTATCTATCACATTTTCTTATAAAAGGTAACAAAAATTAGTCATTGTTTTACATTTCTAAAACGGAAATTGTAGCAATCGTCTTTTCTTTTAGTTTAGATATTTTAAATTAAGTTTTCATTAAATATTTAAAAAAATATAGTTTTCAATTGATATTTTACATGTTAATTTTCATGTAAATGGAATAAGATACCAAAATAAAAGTTATATCACCAAGTTAACAAAAATAATTCAACAATAATAATTTAATTAGAAAACATAAAATTTTAAACAAACAATAAATTTAAAAATAAAAACCCAATTACAAATATATAAAGTTATGAAAAACGTAATAATTAATTAAATTTTCATTTTTTTATTTATATATTGAAATAAATAAAATTTATATTGAGTTCGGTTGAAATATTTTTTTAGTATTATCAAAGCATACCCTTCATTCCAGTCCGACTCGACCATAATGAGTTGACCACTTAGTGAACCAACCTAATCCAGCTTACTTGTTAATGAATCCAAAAAGTTTGAATCACCCATCATAGGTTTGTGTGGATTAAACATATTGACTTATTTACTCATTTAATAACAAATTTCTTTTTCTTCAATCTAAAAAATAATAACAATTTTTTTTAATTAAATCAAAATAATGTTAATAATATAACTTAAAAGTAACAAATTAGATGAGTGGGTGAATTAATCCAATTCACCGAGTTGATAATAGAAAAACAACAAATTCTGTAATATAATAATATAACTTAAAGAAAACTGAATAAATTGATGAATGAAGATTCACCACAAGTTTAACTCAGATGAACTAAAAATTCATAATAGAATATAATCAAAATTAACCTTCAAGAAATTTTAATTTTTTTTAAATCTAATTTAGATTGAATTTGTAATTAGCCAAATTCACTAGTGAGTTCAAATCCGTTTTAATAACATTGAGATTGTTCATTCTTCCCAGAAAAATATTTAACAAAGCATTGAGGTAAATTCTAGAAAAACAATAATATATTAGATTTACTTTGCTTTTTCACTTGACTTTATTTATAACTTAAGGTGAAATTTTAATATTAATATCTTGAAATTACGTTTAACATCTTTCTTTTAATAGTATATGTTACTATTATATTTGAAAAAAGTCAAAAGAATAGTATGATGTAAATAATATTGATAGGAATCATCTATATAAAAAAGATTAGACTGAATAATTTTTAAATATAAAGATTAAAAAAACAGATTTCTCCAAGTAATAGAAACAAAAGGAGTAATTAAACTAGGTGTAAATAAAGAGATGGGCTTCCAGAAATCCGGCATATATTCTTCATATCTTCCAACAGTTTTTGGTCTGATCAACAACCAATTAAATCAAATCGACGAAAGCACAGAAGGTAAAGAACAAACAAGGGGGATATTAAGGTACAAACTAAATGACATTATTAAAATTGTTCCTGGTTCATGTTTGGTTATCTTAATTTGGAGATATGGTATGTGTTTTGTCATAAAACATTCTTAAATCGTAGCTGGGTGAAATTATTGGAAATGAGGGGGGATGCACCCTACTAACTAAAACATGCGAAGTGGACCCTTGAATAATAATCTGAAAAATTTGACACTTAACTCTATTCTGATGGGAGGCAGCATAGCTCTTGATATTTTATACGAGAAGAAGAAAAGAAGGAAATGGTGGCTCAAGTGATCACTGTCGTCATTGTATGTTTGTTGTGGATCATGAATTAATAAAAGATGGTGGAAATATGGGGAGTGGGGGAATTAGGAGGGTGCTTTTGGCTCTTTCTTTTCGGAATTATAAAGAAACTTATAACCAGGCATCTTCGCACATGGGTGTAGTCAGATTTTCAGATTCGAAAATTCTTTCTATTTAAGATTATTATTTTCTTGTTTTATTGCTAATAATATCCTAACCCACTTTTTCAAATACAGCTTAACTAGAAACCATCCTCCTCACTTCTTTTACTTCTAAGATTAACACAATAATCTCTCTTAGAAAAAGGAGCGCAGAGATTTTATGACACGCCTAGCTATAGCTATAGGCTATAAGGTGAAGATCCTGAAATTGTGCATTACTCAATACAAACATGCCACTCATGATTTTGCCCTCCAAGAAATCCACAACACATTTTTCTATTGACCACTGTTTCTTTACATTTACCACCTCTATTTCTTAGGCGTGCTTTTCATTTTCTTAACCAAATAAATTCTACACTGTCAAACGTAAGTTTTATTTTTCACATGCTTTTAGTTAATGATAAATCCACATCTTATTATGATATCGATAATAAGTATTGTAACTTGGAATAATCATTTATACGTGTTTCATATATTCATGGATATCTAAGGATGGTATATTGATAAACTGAAATAATGGTGGAGGTTACAGTTAGGTTAGCAAAAATTGTTTAAAAAAAGTGCATATTAATTAGGACGAGGGTTGAATATGGTGCAAAAAGAGGAGACAGTTGTTTGGTAATTATTAGGAAGAGGAAGGGCACAGTGTGAGCAGACCATTATAAAAGACCACCACCACCCTCTTTTCCAATCCCCCACTCCCACTCCCAATTTTCCTTTTCCTCTTTTCTCACACACCAAACAAAACAAAAACAGTGGAGAAGGAAAATGGCAATAATGTCAGAAGGGGGACTCGCAAAATGTACCAGAATCCGGCACATCGTCAGGCTCCGCCAAATGCTGCGGCGCTGGCGTAGCAAGGCTCGCATGTCGGCCCACCGAGAAGTACCCTCCGATGTTCCGGCGGGACACGTGGCGGTGTGCGTGGGCAGCAACTCCAGGAGATTTGTGGTGCGCGCCACCTACCTGAACCACCCCGTGTTCACGAAGCTACTTGTAGAGGCGGAGGAAGAGTACGGATTCTCCAACCATGGTCCTCTCACCATTCCCTGCGACGAAACACTCTTCGAACAGCTCCTCCGCTTCATTTCACGCTCCCATTCCCCTCCCTCCAACCGCTTCGACGACTGTCACGTCCCTCTCATAAACAACCTCGACTTCTGCCTCCAATCTCGACCAATACTCCACTGAACCAAACCCAACACATTTACATAACAAAAAACAACAACAACAACATTGTTTCAGTGCGATTCGGCGGAGAATGCTGAGGAGATGGCAAAGGGTTCCCACAATGGTCCACCCAGTCGTCCCGGCTTCCGGTCCCAGTTCACCCTATTGCTTTTCAACCTGTATATTTTCACTATTATTAATATTATTAATTACGTTTGCCGCCAGTAATAATAATATTCATGCAAATTCAAGTGAATTTCGCCACGCTCAATTATTATAGATTCTCCCTCCTGTTTGTTTTTTAGCACGATGCAATCATAGAAAGACAGAGCAAATGAGACTTATCAGTAATATAGCATCAACCCACGTGAAGAAAAAAGCAAGCACCGTGCCTCAAAGTACACGTTTAATCATGACTCATCACCTCCGCAATTTTGCTTCTTTAATTACTTCACTTGTTCATGTGTATATCACTCCCAACAATTTCTCAATTTTTTTACCTTCTACAAATGTTTAATCACGATGCTTTATGAGTCTTTGACTCTGTTTCTTCCTATTCTTACCTCCTTTCTGGAATACGGTCTTATTCGTTTGAATAATCTATACCTACAATAAAGCTGATCCATATATATACACACTCATTTGAATTATGTTTCTAGTTAAATATTTTTATACTTTTCAAATAGCCATAATATATTAAATTTGTTGGACTAAATTTCAAACTTGTTTTCTCTATATTATTGATTCTTAATATTTTTTCTTTGTTAAAAACTGGATTTAAAATTGATATGAATATTGAGGAATATGAGTGGGGTAGGGTGTCTTATAAAAATGGTTAAGTCAGGTGGGAACAAAAGCAAAAGAAAAGATGAAGATAACTGTAGAAAGGAGAGACTTTCCATGTGGTAGACACGTCATCACTTTACTAATCACAGTTATGTGTTCCTACGACCTAAGTCAGTTTAGACTTTAGACTCTCTACTTTTTTAACTTAAATGTAAATATAATGTGATAAACAATTTTTTCCTCTATATAGAAGGTTTTGTGTGTCAGCATCGTTTGCAAAAAATGAACAACCGGTTTGTAAAGCAAACATGTCTTTAAGTTAAACAAAACACGATACCTCTAATAACGGATTAACTCTATAAATGTGCTGCTTAACTCAGAATAACCTTTGTTTATAAGTTAATTTTAATTTGTGAAAAGTTTTATTTCAATTTTTTTTTCTACCTTCTAAGACGATTTATGAATAAACATATTCAAATAGACATTACACAATTTAAAAAAAAAACATTAATTAGAATACCAGATGTGCATATTAAAGAGAAATCATTAAGGATTTTTTTTTATTACGTATATAATGAGAAGTTTGAAACATAAATTTTATAATTGAAAAGAAGTATTCACTGTAGAAAGAAAAAGTTGTTCAACACAACTTTTTGAAGCAGTTAAAATGCTACAAAGCTGGGTATTGAAGGGAAAACTTGTTTTTTTTTTTTTCTATAAATTTTACCAATACGTGTCGGGCTTAACTTTTATTCATAAGGAGAAATTAAGCTAAAAGTGTTCTCAAAATAGTTTATTTAATATTTTCACATTACGTGCTTTTGAGCACACTATATATAGACAACTTCATTGATGAGAGAGATAAGTAAGGGATACAATTATAGGAACTGTTAACATCAAATTATAGGCATTAAAATTAATAATAAATAGGGTTTCCTAGTGAAATTGAGTAGTGAAAATTAGATACTTGAAATTTTCTAAGAGACAAAACAGTTTCCAGTGTTAGAAGCTTTGGATTGCAGATTGGGAGTGGTTGGCAAATGCGATTTGCCATTTCTATTTAGGGAGTTTGAATTGCTGCAATGGCATAAAATTACATCCTTGAATTTAATTATATATATAACTAAATAAAGGTAATAAATATATAAGATATAAAAAAATTCAAAGGGTAAATTTGATATGATTGGACTGATAACGGATATTGTAAGTGTTTTCAATGGTTGAATTGCAAAACTTAGAAAAGCTATTCATAGAGATGGACCATATATATATATGAAAAGGAGGGTACTAACTAAGCCTATATACTTAGATCCACAGATCCGAACCATCAAAACATGAGCTTGATATGATTTACAATGAGTTGTCCTACGCATAAAATAGACTCTTCAATAATTCAACAACAAATCACCAACAGTATCTTTATTCCTTTTAGCAAAAGGACTACCTAGGTTATTAGACCAAATTCCTTATACTTATTATTCTCAATAAATTAGGGTAATGTTGAAAATATTAAAAATTAATAGAGGGATTAAAATACAAGTAATCAATGTTTATGGGAAAATAAGTATTGAATGACATTTACTAACTCGTGAAAAGTGTGGGCTATTTTAAAAAGTAGAAAAGTGCGCGTTGATAAATAGTATATTAGCCAAAACCAGCAAACCTCAGTGTAGGTTGTGGATATTCCTGCTAAAAATGACGAAATTTGAAATGATGCACATGACTTTGTCTATATAACATGGGAATTAATGTGTTCATCATGCTCTATTCCAGTTAAATAATTTCTACAGTGAAATAATAAAATTGAAAAATTAGGATTGTAAATGAGGGACGAAACTGGTCGTCTCCATTTGATTTATTACAGCCACATCTAATGATTGGACATCTTCAAAGTTTAAGATAACTTGTTTATGTTGTTTATTGTTCAAAAGAAGCACTGTAAAAAGTTTATCAAGTCAAACAGAGTGAGATGTTGAATAAGCACAGTGCTCCGAGATCCAAAACGTGCGATAAAAGAAATGAAACAGAGCTATTATACTAGAGATGCCAATTTTTTAAGACCTCTCTGTCCAAAAATTAAAATGTGGAAATTTATTTTAAATTCAAAATTAGCATAATCCATTTTTTTTTATTTTATTTCTATCAATTTTTTTCAATCTTGTTTTATTTTATGTTGGGACCGCTAGACTGAGACTGGGCTTGTCCCTTTTTAACCTTTTCCAGATATTTCTTTTTACACCCCATAAAAGCCGTGGCCCACCGTGTTTGTTTTGTGATCTGGGCTCAGTTGTCTAATATCCATTTATAACAAAAGGATGTTATTACCTCCACCATCCCAAATGCTCCATCCACCTCTCCTTCCTCTTTTGTCCCTAATTAAAAATTAATTACTGTAGTAAATTTTCACCCACATCGTCAACGAATGTTCGATATCCGTTGGCCTTCGCGACTCTGTTCAGGCGATAAACAACGGAGACAACACATTACATGGAGAGCATGAACAACAACAACAACACAGATTCAAACCATAATATGCCTATATCATGCAAATAAAGCTATAAACCTTCGAGTAGTGAAGAAAACCAATCTGAGATAGAGACCACAAGTCGCAACGAAACTAGGATCTGCGCTCCAAAACGCTCCTCTGCGCTCCCCCGCACCACGAATCAACAACTCCACACCACGAAACGCTCCTCTATGCTCAGCAACAATTGAAATGCAAAAACACAAAAGGGGAGAAGACAAGAATCAAGGAAAAAGAAAGAAAGAGAAGGGAGAATAGAGCAACTCAAATAGAAATGGGGAAGATGAGAGGTGTAACATCCCGACAACTTACAGGGATTGTTGACTGCCCTCACACATCAACACGAGGCTTTCCAGTGTGTTTTGTCCTCACTTGCACACTTTTCGGAAAAACTTTCTAGAAGGTCACACATTCCTAAATTACTCTAGGCTAAGCACGCTTAACCATAAAGTTCTTATGGGTTAGACTACCGGAAAAAAAATGCATTTTTTTTTTGGTAGCCTAACCCATAAGAACTTCATGGTTAAGCGTACTTAGCCTGAAGTAATTTAGAAATAAGAAACCTTTTGAACCTCAGTGAATATGAAAGAGTAAAATTAAGGTTTGAAAAATAAATAAAAATTTTATGATAAAAATAAAAGTTTTAACCTTTAACCTAAGGATAATTTTAGAAATAAAAGAATATGGAAAGGTGCAAGGAGTGTTTGGTAGTGACTAAGAGAGCAACACCCATAACAAAAACACTTCGATGGGCTCCTGTCATTTTTCTTTTTCAGTTAATATATAAAATAATGGATTTAGCAAAATAAAGATTTGAGTTGGCGTAAGAAATAAATTTTAAATTTTATTAAATTATGTGTCTTAATTTATGTTATACGTACTTTACTTTTGTGTAGATTTAAATATAACATTAACATAATAAATAGTATCAAATTATAGAAGAATAGATGTTTTCATGATTATAATGAACTAAAATAAAATTTTAATGAGAGAGGGTTCAATGTGACTTACTTTTTATCTTTCAATTTTTGGAATACAAGTTGTGATGATATAATAATTTAAAAACTGTGAAAAATAAAAATAGTTTATAAATATTAAAATCAAGTTTAATTGATTGAACGATTATTTCATTAATAAGGAAAAAAGAGAGTTAAATTAAACATTTTAAGCAACATTCTGTCAGATCAAGTAGACTGGGACTCGAATATATGATGTAATGTATCAGATTTGAGTTCAATAGTTGAAAGAACATGATATGTAATAAGAAAAATATTTCTTTAAAAAAATTCTTAGTCAAGAATAAATTTTGAAGACATTAAAATCTAACTAAGTGGACTTCTGCTACTAAATATTCTTTTGTACAGATACAGATTTCGGGATTAAATATTTAAAAAGAAAACAATTACCTCACTTAATTTTAATTGAAGTTTACTAATTGTCTGTTACGTAATATTTTAAATTAGAGAGTGAGTGTGTGTGTATATAATAAAAATAATAGGTGGAGCTGCAAATAGTTTGTGATTGATTGAATGTCTCAATCTATGCAGAATCCAACTCGTAATTGTAATGATTTTTAGGAGTAATTATGTTATGATTAGTTTGGGATGTGTATGATGTTGATATCTTGGAATTATTTTGGGGTCTTTTGGAGAATCCCTTTATCTCGTATTGTTTGTATCTCTAATGAATACTAAAAATAATTGTAAAAGACAAAGAACGTAAGTCAAAAGTAATAGGAAGAAAATTGGAGAAATTCATAATAAGAAATGATCGAATTTGGGTCCCCCAAGGGTTGGGGATTTTGGACCCACCCTTTTCATTGCGAACAAATGTACCACTAAGATAAGAATCACAACATTGCTTTTCTTCCATTCTTTGTGATTAAAAAAATTATTTCTTCATACTTTCATCATGAAAAAGGTCTTTGATTTGGACAAATGTCTTTGATTATTGTTTCAATGGATAACAATTAAACTTCTAATCTGGTTGTTAGCTCGTTTACTTCACCACTCCCTTTTTCTTTTCTTTTCTTTTCTTTTTTCCACCATTTAAAGGGTTTGCTTGTTAGTAAGTTTTTCCACCTCTCGTCAATTTTTTATTGGTGAATGGCTTTCCATCAATTTCTTTAATTTAACAATGACACAATTAAAGCCAACCCTTTTGTTTAAAGAGACGAGAGGAAGCATGACATGAAGGAATTACCAAATTTTAGAGAATGACATTAAGAAAGAAAAAAGTTTGGAGAGAGATTAGGACTTTCGAGCACATAAAAATTGGTATAGGGAAGAGATTATTTTCCATCACTACACTAATAAGCTCGCATGTCAATGGAAGAAGCTTCAAGAAAATGACTGTGAGAAGTTAAAAGTCAAAATCACATACACTAATACAACATACACACTAATTCATTGCATTCAACTCTGGTTAACACGTAGCAGTTCACCATAATCAGATTTTGGCTAATACATGTAAATTCTTTCTATTTTCTTCTCTCTTTCGAATCTAACGAAATATTAAAGTTTTGCCACTAGAAATATATATTCAAATTACATGAAAATATAAATAATATGTGATAATGAAATTTATGTAAAAGTTAGAGTTAAAGTAACTTTTGATTCCATTCTTGCAGGTCTTGAAATTGTAACCTTGCAAACCCAACGTGGTCCCATTCTTTTGATAGCCAAATTTGAAGGAATAGTTTAAAATTTTGTAAAAAAAAAATCCCGTGAGACTTTTAATTTATTAAAAAAAAGGAGATTTTTTTTTTAGAATTATGAAATATTGAATCTATTTACTTTTCATTTAATTATTTTTTATAAAATATTATGATAGTTAAAAGTTGTACTACTAAAAAATATAGAATAGCAGGTTAGTGTGTCAAAAAACCATGAGAAGTGGGTAAGTGGGGACAACATTTATTTTTTTTAACCTTATTCTGAGCTTAGGTTTGAACTTTAGTCATTGGATCCCATATATCTCTCTCTTTCTCACCACTCACTGCTCTTTTGCTTTTGCTTTGTAGTTCTAGCTGCCAACAATTTTCATATATTAATTCGACACAGATAAATGTATAGATAATATTTCATTTTGGAAATCATTTATAAAGATAAACAATCGTGTATTTGTTTTTATTTTAAATTATTAAAATGGGTCTAATTATTAGCTTTTTTTTAATTATTTGTTTCATTTCATTTAAATTTGCATTACATCATATTTTTAATTATTTTCAGTCCTTTAATCTTTAAGAGATACTTTCTTTTATCAAACTCCAACTATATTTGTTTTTCTTTATGATGCTTCATTCAAACGATATATTTAATTTCAAAACACATAAACATCAATGTTATTAAATGAAATTATTTTATAAAACCCATGTTTAATCATTTGTTTTCCTTATAAATATGTTTATTTGTATATTGTCACATTAGAATGTCTAAATATCTAAATATCAATACCAGGTTATGTAATTTTTTAATTGCTTTTTTTCAACGATTCAACTTTATTGATATCCAATAAATTTAATTACAGGAGAATAATATGCTATAGTACTCATTGGAAAAAAATGCAAATACTTAAAAATTTAACTATTAAAATTTTAATAATTTTTCTTTTATATTTTACTATAAATCATTGATATATATATATATATATATATATTATTATTATTATTATTATATTGTTAGAACAATTCTAAAACGAATGTAATTTGTTTTATATGACATCAAAGTATATCTTTTCTTATTTAAATCTTTAAGATACTATCTTTCTCAATATTTGAAAAAATAACTGATACTGTAACTGTGATGAAATTTTAATTATTTGAAACTTATAATAATATTGGCACATTCAAGTTTGATGACACTCAAAAGAATAATATAGATTTCCCTTTTTATATTAAATCCTTTATCACAATGTTATTTTTTCTTTGATTGTGATTTTTATTTTTAGTAAAAAAGTATTTTATACAAACTTGTTAATTAAAATATAAAACATAAAGTTCATATCAATTCTTACTTTGATAATGAGAATAAATATATTTAAGCTCAAATCACTCATCATGTTGTAATTCTAAATTGTTGACATAAATGATTTTCCCACATAAATATCATAGTTAAGGTTTTAAGTTCCATTATTAACTTCAATGTTCTAAGTTATTATAAGATTCAAAGTATTGTATAATTTTCGACTTTGGACCGGCCAACTATTTTTCTTAATTATTCTTGATTTGATGTTAACCATGCATTACTAGCCCACACCCGAATTCAACATCTCCCTTCAGAAAAATCCACGCTATGTTTTTCATGATATGGAATCATGAATCATTAATGGAAAATGCAGCAGAAGTCATAAATGATATTGGATTATTAGGGTAATTTATTCAGGCAATGATGTTGCATTTTAATGTTATAATAATATTCATACTAGTTCTACATTGATTAACATTTTAAAGTTGGTAAAAATCAATAATTTTTATTGCATAGCTTACTTATACTACACTTATTTTTCATATAAGAACATGAAATTAGTTGCACCATTAAGACTCACATGAGAAATGAATGTAGTAACATTCCTGTTTGTGCCGCCTCAAAGTTAGATTCATTAATTATAATTTATTTATCTACAAAACGAGTCGCCAAAAGATTGCTCAGAGACCAAATTAATGAAAATTATCAAGTAATTAATTACTTTCTAAATAAACTCATATTAAATATCATTAAAAAATAAATAGTTAATTACGACACTCGAAATAATTCAACAAATATAAGATAAATACTTTTGAAATTGATTACTTAAAATTCATCTGATGACGATAATTTTTTTCACTGACAAATGAGATGAGAATTATTTTTAATTTTACTCTGTGTGTGATATAACTTTTTTTTTATCGAAACAAAATGAAAAACTAATTTGGAACAAATTGAAAATGAAAAACAAACTAGTGTCTGTTTTGTTAAAAGCGTTTTATTTTTTCATTTATTTTTTCATGATTTCACCTTTTATAATCATATATTTTATATTTTCGTGTATTTCGCTCTCATTATAGTTTAATTTTGATGCAATAATGAGTTATGTTAAATTTTTATTAATGATTTATTATGTTATATTTTTCTAAAGTATTTTGTACCATAAAAAACACTATATATTGATAATATTTCTTAAAATTATATCAATAACATATTAATAATACGAGAGGAATCGGGTTCATCCATAAATTCAATAATGGAGTTCAAGTAATTATGTTTAAATTATTGAAAACCTTTTATTTAAAAGAAAAGTATATAAAATTAATATTTACAAAACACTAAACTTATAACCCAAATAAATAAAAAAATACAATATTATTTTTCTTTTTACTCTTTCGTTTTTTTTTTCTGTTTACTAGAATGCATAATATTTTTATATGATCAATATTTATACACAATGAAAATAATATATTCCTCACATTTTATTTCCTATATTCACGCAATCCTTTCATTTACATTGGTTTATTTCAATTTTCTTTCGTCAAACACCCTCTTTACAAAACTTATTTTCTTGACCAAATATAATATGAAATACTAACTCGTTTTTAAATTACAAAATATTTGCAAATTTAATTTCTGTAAATAAAACCTGCAATCAATAATTAGATTAATAAAAATATTTTGGAAAAGAATTGAAAGCAAACGATGTCCTACGCTATATCAAATAAGGTGTTTTTCAAAAACATTTATATTAATTTTCCTAGAAGGAGACAAACAAAAGAAATTAAATGCGAGATAAAAAATTACTACCATTTTTCAACTATATAGAAAAATAAAAGAAACCGTATAATAAATGAACTCTTGAGAACAAATTGTTATCACCATCATAACCAAGAAGTAAGACATTATATAAAATTAAAGATCTATTAATTCATTCTATTAAAGTTTTAGATAAAAAATAATATTAATCTTTTATATAATATAATTGAATTCTAATTTTATTAATATTTTATTTTTCCATAAATTTAACAGAAGAAGTTATGAATAAGAAACAAAGGACTTGACCTGATGGCATGGGAAGTGAGCAGTGGCCATGCACTTAGAAAGCTCCAAAATTGTGAGCTGTACAGTGTAGAATGACAGTCACTACTTACTGTGGTCCAAACACACTTCTTATATAACACACTTCAATTAAATACATTATATTAAAAAACTAAATACTAACTTAAGAATCCAAAAGTAAAAGAAAACCAATGCCACCACTTTCCTTTGCCAAAATCGGATACAGCTCACAATTTTCAGATGCTTGCTTGCGTCTGACACAAACCATTCTAAGCATCCCAAAGGGTCAATTACGTCAATCTTCACTTTGCTTAAAAAAAAAACACACTTCTTTTCTCTTACGCGTTAATCCATATGCCTCTATTTTATTTAATATATTTATTCTAATTGCCTCACAAAAATTTAAAAACAAAATGGGTTTTGCGTCTCCTTCAACATCCTGCTTTTAAGTTTCGGGAGACACAAACTGCACACCTTCTATTCCGAATATCTTAGGAACATAGCAACCAACCACCTCCTAGCCACCACCACCGCCACCACCGCCGCCTTCGCCACCACTCTCTCCGTCTCTTATTCTAATCGACTTCCTTCTTCTTCACTTTTCACTTTTCAATCTCTAAATACCATTCTTTGCTTCCACTGCCCCTCTCGCCTCACATTATCTTCGCTTCCATTCTTTTGTAAGTTTTTTTTATTCACATTTTCTTCGCCAGTTTATCATTCTCGTTTTTTTTGCTCTCTGTTTTCCTGCTCGCCACAGTTTCGGTGAAACTGCACACTGCACTGCACGCTACCAATTATTATTTATTTTTTAAATTTTATTTTCGTATATTTGTTCATGTAAGGAGAACTTTATCTTTTTCTTTTTCATTTTTTTCTTTAAATTGTCGGTGTGATTCTGTTCCTGCGGTTCCAACTGTTGCTGTTTTTAGGAATGAGAAACATTTGGTTCATTCCTTAGCACATTGGATAATTTTACCAAGATTAATCGTGGTGGCGCTAATCTGCGATGCCTGATTTCGATTAACTGGGATCTAATTTGGGCGATAAAGACGGTTAGGCATAATAAACCATCATTACGAAAGCTCACTTTTATCTTTTGAAGAATAGAAATGAAAATGCCCACTAACTTGCTTTACTCTCAAGTTTGAGCAGTGAGTGGAGTGCAGTGGAGAGAAAAGAATATTATGTGGCTTTTGATAGTTATGGTACACGGCTATAGCATGCGCACACCTCCACATTAGTCAAGTGCGGTGGTTGGTTTCGTTAGATCTCGGAAATCGCCGTTATATAAATACCACTTCATTTCCATCACTCCCACTCCAGCACACGCAGAAGCACTGCCATGCTGCTTCAATGCGTTTCACCAATTTAGTAATTTCGTTCTATCCACATCCAAAACCTTACTTCAACTCAATCTCTTTTTACCACCCACAATTACATTTGCATACGCACTACGCTACAATGCACAGTTATTAAGTTGCATCCCGAGGTAGTTTTTTTTTTTTTAAATATTTTTCCCCAAACTAATTAAGATGTTTGGAATTTTTAAGATGTAAAAATTGAAGTCCTACTTGAAGATTTGTCTTTTTTGTTGTTGTCATTTGAATCTAATTATCTTGAATGGTGGTGGAATTGATTATGGAGTTTGCACCGGAGTCTGTTTCTGTGTTAGTGTGACAATTTTGTGTGGTGAAAACCTAATCTGAGTGTTTAACGCTACGTGGCTTTTTTAGTTTGCGATGGATCGACGCTGGCCTTGGAAGAAAAAATCATCGGAGAAGGCTGTGATTGAGAAAGCAGCTACTGCATTGGATTCCTCCGATGCTTCCCACAACCAGGTATATTTGTTTGTTGGCATTTTTCACACAAGAAATATGTTCAGAACTTTTGTTCCTTTGAAAATTTTCCCACCTTCAGTTCTTTCTATTTGGCAGCTGAGTTCTGTTTTATTTTTTTGTCTTAGTCTGACTGTTTTAGCAATTTTTAATGTCTATAGTTTTTGCCACTTTGTGGATGTTATCTTTCTCAACTTTCCCATTCTTAGCAGGCTGTTAAACATGTATTCACTCTCTAGTGCGTACGTGTGTCTAGGAGTAGAAGATGGATTGCCAACTTTATTTGACTACAAACTCTTATCCTTTGTTTGATTGATTCAACAATGTGATTTTAGTTAATGTTTTTTTTTTTGTCTTTTCTATTTCTTTTTCGATTCACATGTGTACAGGATAACAAGAAACCAAACTACGTCCAAGTCTCTGTGGAATCCTACACACATTTGTCTAGCTTGGACGATCAAGTGAAGACATATGAGGAAAAAGTTCAGGCACTGGAGGATGAGGTCAAGGAAATTAATGAAAAGCTGTCCGCAGCAAACTCCGAGATAAATACCAAGGAAAGCATGGTAAAGCAACATGCTAAAGTTGCTGAAGAAGCTGTATCAGGTAAAATGCTTCATGATTTTATTTATCATCTTATACATCCTAAAGTAGCTGAAGAAGCTGTGTCAATTATTATATATTCTCATCGTTCTTAATGTTTTTAAAACACTGCAGGCTGGGAAAAGGCTGAATCTGAGGCTTTGGCATTGAAGAATCATCTAGAATCTGTCACTCTTTTGAAACTCACTGCTGAGGATCGTGCAACACATTTAGATGGTGCTCTTAAAGAGTGTATGCGACAAATCCGAAACCTTAAGGAAGAACATGATCTGAAAATACAGGAAGTTGCTCTCTCAAAAACCAAGCAATTAGACAAGATTAAGGGGGAGCTCGAGGCAAAGATAGCGAATTTTGAACAGGAACTTCTTAGGTCTGCAGCTGAAAATGGGGCCCTGTCAAGGTCATTGCAGGAGTGCTCTAACATGCTAATCAAATTAAGTGAAGATAAGGCTCGCGCTGAGGCTGAAATTGAGCTTCTTAAGGGCAACATAGAAGCATGTGAAAGGGAAAATAATTCACTTAAATATGAACTACATGTTGTTTCCAAAGAGCTTGAAATTCGCAATGAAGAAAAAAACATGAGTCTGAGGTCTGCCGAAGCTGCTAACAAGCAGCACATGGAGGGTGTAAAAAAAATTGCTAAGTTAGAGGCTGAGTGCCAAAGATTACGTGGTCTCGTGAGGAAAAAGTTACCTGGTCCTGCTGCACTTGCACAGATGAAGCTAGAAGTTGAAAGCCTGGGCCGAGATTTTGGAGAAAGTCGATTAAGGAAGTCCCCTGTGAAGCCTGCTTCCCCTAATTTGTCTCCATTACCCGATTTCTCTCTGGAGAATGTGCAGAAATTCCAGAAGGATAATGAATTTCTTACAGAGCGTTTATTGGCAATGGAAGAAGAAACAAAGATGCTGAAAGAAGCTTTGGCTAAACGTAACAGTGAGTTGCAGGCCTCAAGGAGTATGTGCGCCAAAACACTGAGCAAACTTCAAAGTTTGGAAGCACAGTCTCAGACAAGTAACCAGCTGAAAGGATCTCCAACATCCATCGTCCAGATAACTCACGAAAGCATTTATAATCAAAATGCAAGCAGTGCACCAAGCTTCGTCTCCATGTCCGAAGATGGAAATGACGATGCAGTAAGTTGTGCTGAATCTTGGTCTACAGCAATAGTTCCTGGGCATTCCCAATTTCCTAAAGAAAAGTGCACTGAGGAATCAAGCAAATCTGAGGTCTCTAATAAGTTGGAACTAATGGATGACTTCCTGGAGGTGGAGAAGTTGGCTCGTTTGTCAAATGATTCCAATGCAGACGCCACTGTTTCAGTTTCTTCAAACAATAAGACAACTGACACTGTGACTGATGATGTATCAGAAGCCCGTATTGGCAAAGAAGGTCCGTCTGAAAAAAATGGCAATTCAAATCCATTGCCAAATAAATGGTCTTCTAATGCTTTGATGTCAGCCCCCGATCCTCAATCTGATGCTAGTGGCTTGATGTTAACAGAACTTAGATCAAGAATATTACTGGTTTTTGAATCCTTATCCAAGGATGCTGACATAGAGAAGATTGTGGAGGATATCAAACATGTGATTGAAGATTCGCATGACATTACTATCCGCCACTCGGTGGATGCCCATCTTTCCGATGCTACGTGTGATAGGAAGGATGATCTTGAAGATGCTGGCTTAAACCTTGAAAAGGACATCATTTCATCCCAGCAACCCGGAGAACATGTGCGTATAACTTCAGATTTGGAAGCTGCTATTTGTCAGATTCACGAATTTGTACTGCTCCTTGGCAAGGAAGCAATGACATTTCATGACATCTCTTATGACGGAAATGAAATGAGGCAAAAGATTGAGGACTTCTCCGTCACATTTGATAAAATATTAAGCAACAATGCAAGTTTGCTACAGTTTGTTCTTGACCTGTCCTATGTTCTAGATAAAGCAAGCGAGTTCAGATTTAATGTTCTCGGCTACAAGGGCACAGAAGTTGAAAGTAACAGTCCTGATTGCATAGATAAGATTGCTCTGCCAGAAAATAAATTAGTACAAGACAATTCATCCGGAGAAAGATATCAAACTGGCTGTTCCCATATTCTTAGTTCGTCTTCTAATCCTGAGGTTCCCGACGATGGGAATTTGGTCTCAGGTTTTAGAGTGGACGCTGCATCACAAAAACTGTCAATGCAAAAGTTTGAAGAATTGAAACTGGAGAAAGAAAAACTGATGACTGATCTGTCAAATTGTACTGAAACTCTTGAAATAACCAAGTCTCAGTTGCTAGAGACTGAACAACTTCTAGCTGAAGTTAAATCACAATTGGCTTCTGCTAGAAAATCAAACAGCTTGGCTGAGACGCAGCTAAAGTGTATGGCAGAATCGTACAAGTCTCTTGAAACACGTGCCCAGGACTTGGAAACTGAGGTGAACCGTCTGCAAATTAAGATAGAATCTCTGGAGAATGAACTTCAAGATGAAAAGAAGGCTCATGAAGCTGCTTTGACTCGGAGCAAGGATATAGAAGAGCAGTTACAAAGGTAAGGCATCATCTAATATCTGGGTACAAGTATGGAAATCATGTCTTGCAACCCTAATTACTGTCCATTGATGACATATTTTCAGCAATTGTGTTTATGTTTGATCAAAATTGGAATGTCATGAAAAGCAGGGGTGTCATATATCTAAATTGATGGAAATCTCTTATGCTGGTTCAAATTCTGATTTGTGTTACTGTCTGTCAGGATTGAGTACTCGGCAGCTGATGATGACCACAAGACTTCGCATGTAAGGCTCTGATTCCATTGTGGATATTAATGACCATGTTGAATTTCGCATGTCATGTTGCAGAATATGTTAAAAGAAAATTAAGTTAGGAAAATATAGGCCATCGTGATGGTTAAAATTTTAATAAAGTGTGTATCTTAGAATGTGTGATTTCCTTGGATGAGTTAAAAGTCTAAGATTGATCTCTATCGTAAATGCAGGATAGAGATTTGACAGCTGCTGCTGAAAAGCTAGCCGAGTGTCAGGAAACCATACTTCTTCTGGGCAAGCAGTTAAATGCTCTACGTCCACAAACTGAGTCAATCGATTCATCGTACAGTAAGTTAAACCCGAATGATGAAGGATTCACAGAAGATGAACCCACCACCAATGGTCCAAAATTTCAAGAATTAGGGCAGATGGAGATGGACCATGCTACTTCTGCTTTCGTTCAAAGATTGAGTTCGGAGTCTCCGTTACATTTTTCCAACAGTTTATTTAGCCCTTCGGACAGCGAGTCCACCCTTCCAGCCAGATCCCCAGTACAGCAATCTAAATCAAAACCAAAACACAGACCCACCAAGTCAGCCTCTTCTTCAGTTTCTTCTGCCACTACACCCGAGAAGCATGCAAGGGGATTTAGTAGATTCTTTTCACCAAAAGGAAAATCCGGTCATTAAGCTTTGCGCAGAGGTCCAAACCCTTCTTGTTTGACAGAATTGAGATTTTGGGAGGTTTGTGTAATTAATTAAGGAGGGGATACCGTGAGTGCCAGGTGATTTTTGTATGTATGGTTGTACCATAAGTTTTCTTTCTTTGCTTTCCATTGTTTTCCCCCTCTGTTCTGTAATTTAATTAGCAAAGGACAAACCTTAACATAGTATCTGAACTTTACAGGATATGTTCAATATGTTGTATTTCACAAATTTATCCATACCATAATTCTTTCACAAGCAAGATCCAATGGTTCTGATGAGTTTTCCGTGAAAATATTAAGCACATATACTTTTAACTTATTTTTGTTTATACTAGCAATGCTTCATAAATTTATACTTAGACAATAAATTCTTTTATTTTAAATTTTTATAAATTTAACGGAAAATAATTAATTTTAGTTCTTGGTCCAATGGCATTAAAACTTATGTTCATTTTTACTAGAATTTTATTATCTTGGTTGAAGAGATATAATTAAATTATGAGCACTTTTGGTCTTTTTTTAGTTTTAGTAATAAAAACTCTATAAATTAGAGAAAAAATAAGTATTAAATTAACAACTAAACTAATTATACAAAATGCTAAAGATTAATAGAAATTAATTGAAATAAAACAACAATAATTTGTAAATAATGTAAGATAATTAGATAAAAATATCATATTAAGTATTTTATGATAAATAAATTTACTGTAATATTAAGTATTCAGCAAATAAAACGGTGTACGCTTTTGGACAGTTCAATACACCTACTATTGTTGATGGGAAGGAAGCCTTTCTTATGTATTTTATGATAAATAAATTTACTGTAATGTTTTTTATTTTCAGAAAAAATAAAATAAACATTTAACTAAAAAATTTTTGGAAAAAAATAGCCACACAGAAAATTAGCTTCAGTGTAGATTCTGAATGAATTTCATGTATATGGATTATTTTACAAACATGAGTAATTCAAAATGACCAATTTCATACCCTTATACGTTTGGGGGAGCACCGACACAGAACCATCCTACATTAGTGGGGCAGTCTTTGTTTTGGGTCATAGTCGTCCTTAATTTCTCTGTTTCTCGAAGAATATTGATAAAGACAAACAAGTCCTCAATGCAATTCCCAGATTCACACGGAGAATTCAGCTTATATATAACCCCGCACGCATGTGTGGCCCTCCTTTTCTGAATTCAATGCCAAAATTAATAAAATCAAGCTATTAATTTAAAGTATGCAAATATATATATATATATATATATATATATATATATATATAATATTAAATATTAAATATGCGCACGAGGCTATATTCGTACATAAGTATTAGTTTTATAATAAATAAAAATTTGAAAATGAAACTTTTATCTTGACAATTTATAATTTGTAACTTAAGTAATTGGAAATTCATATTTTTATATGGAGAGATTCATTTGTTCTATTTGGATAAAATTTGAAATATTTAATACAAATCAAGAAAATAATAAATCTTTACCGCCCAACATGTACATATATAACATTAAAGTACGACCTGTAAAATAATTTTACAATTTTGTATTAATATTAAAATGTATGATTGAAGAGGAATGTAAAACGGTCAATATTTTAAATTAAAGGGATATACATTATTAAGAATATATAATAATTTAATTAATAATTTTCACCTTTTGCTATAAGGTGGTTATAAAACATAAGAGAATTTTGTCTCTCGGACCATAATTTAATATATCGAAAATAAAGTAAATAATTTGTAAAATGTGTGAGACTACTCTGTCACTTGGAAATAACTTATTCACAAACAAACATTATCCCAAGAATCCAAGATTTGGTCTGTTGGGTACTCCTGTGTGTGGTCTTTTATGGCTTAGTGATTAATGTTGGCTTGATCAATATTAAAATTTCTTTAATTATAATTCAAAGATAACATGTCAATGAATTTTAACATCGATTAATAATAAATCTAAAGAGTGATTTTATACATCAATTATGAGTCTAATAGATAATATTTCAATATAAATTAAAAATAGTACCAATATAAAATATAATGTTTTTTTTTTAAAGAAAATCATTTAAAATTCTAAAAATTGTTCACTAGACGAACAATCATATTCAAAAGCTTTGTATTTATGTTTACAAAAATGATAATAACAATCAAACACACAAAAACGATATACATCTCAAAATCCAAAACATGAACAAATAAGTGTGTAAGAATTAACATGTGATTAAAGTGACAAAAATGAGAGGAGAGGAAAGCTATGGATGTACAATTTAGATGGAAGAAAGATTTTTCCACCATAAGTGAGGTAAGAAGTGCGAAGGAAAGCAAGAGTTGGTGTTCTAATATAAGAGATTATTCATGAGTTATTTTTTTTTATCTAATTAAGAAAGTAATTACTACATCAAATATATAAGGAAAATAATATTTATTTTTAAATATTAATTACAAACATAATCAAAATGGTTTGGACATGATAATTGTTTTTTAACTGATATAAAAAATAAATACTTAATCAATTCTTTATCGATGTAATATCTATTTTTTTTACCACAATTATAAAATCTTATCAATATAAAATATAATATTCACAAAAAAATTTGTTGCATCTATTTTTTCATTTATTTTTATAAAAAATAATATTATATTAACATATGAATTCATACATTTATAACAAGTGTAATAGTAATAGTAGAATGTTACACGTTTATACTCTTTTGACATACATTATAAAGGATAAAATGATAATAAAATAGTGTATTTTATAAAAAGTAAAGAAAAATAATGTTAAATAAATTTAAAAAATTTGTGTATCAATGTATAATTTTGTTGCAACAATGTTTAATACACATGAATAAGAGACATAATACTTTAACACACAAATTTTTTACGTTTATTTAGTATTACTCTCTTTTTATTTTTCATTCTCTTCTTTAAAAAAGAAAAACAAAAATTCACTATTTTATAACTATTTTTTCTTTATAATATATTAAATGAATATAAATATGTGTTATTTTATCTCATGAATAAAACAACAATCACTCATAAATATATAAGTTATAAATAATAGTTGAAAAGCATGTATCTCCAAATGTGTGTCATGCGATTTTGTTTTTTTGATGTGATATTTGTTATTTACATATTAACTTTAATATATATTACATTTATATCTATTTATATTTACAAGACTTTGTTTGAATCTGTATCTATAAGGATCGATATGTTTATATCAGGTCAATAATCTTCTCACCTTCCTTGTATTTTAATAGGTTGTCTTCTAAACTGAGATCATGTAAGGCTTAAGTTTCCCATATGAATGAAAAATGGAGGTGTTTATAAAAACATTACGGTATTCAAGTCAGTAACAGGTAAGACACATGTAATATATTTGATTAATGAATAGCGTATACTTGGTAATGTATACTCTATTTATTGTATTTTAATACACCCTTATCAGAATGAGACTTGGTCAAATGTGTATATTATTCTGAGGATGACATAATTTTGATCCTACAAAATACATAAAAAATTTAGATTTAAAATGGGTTAGTTATAAAGGAAAAGAACGAGTTAAAGAAGTGTATGAAAGTAGATTTTATATATTATTTTAAACGGTAATGATATTTAGATAACATAATTTTTGACAATATTTGAACATTGTTATTATATGATTAGTCCAAAATTATTTCATAATCAATAATAATAATCATAAACACCATCATAAATCTACATAATATTTAAATATTGTCAAAAAAATATTATTTAAATATCGTTATCATATCATAAAACGTTAGCAATAATTTTTTTTTTAAAGGTTTAGATGGTGACTGATTCATCTGAATCGTAACAAAAAGGGAAAGGAAGCAAGATGAGATTAATGGATTATGCATCATCATCACCACCATCTATTTGCTATTCGCCATTCTTTTCTTCAAACTACACCAACTACTTCATCATAATGTTTGTTTATACATATATTTGATATATTCAATGTAACGTGAATCGATTCCAATGATTCAAATCAGTATGATATGCTGTGTGTTGACCAAAAGGGTCTTTTGGAATGTGCCAATTGTTGTATTGTATTGTTTCCATATGATATCCATAATCCCGAAAAATATGGCTGAAAAATCAGAATAACACCATAACCTAAACACCACCGAGTATTCTTTCTTAGGTTTTCTTATGAAAAACCAAAAAAATAATAACATAATTTTTTAATAAAACATTAGTTTATGCTTAAATTAAAACATAAAACATTAGATAAAAAAAGTATACTTAAATTATATAGTTTATTTTTAAAAAGCTTATTTCTCTTTTTTTTTTTTTGTTATGAAAAAATATCGCCTTAATGGTTAAGGTTGAAGGAGGAACATATGAGTGACCTTTTTCGGATCTTGCCACTCTAAAATTGTGAGTAACCTGGTGAATGACCAAGATACATCACTTACCCTGTTAAAATCCACCCACCTCATTAATAAAGCTTCTATATTACCTAATTTATTTTCTCAAACCATTCATTCAATTTATCTATTCTTTTTTATCACTTCTATTAGCATTACATTTCCCGTATTTTTCTACTATATTTATTATTGTCTTTCAAAAAAATTATTATATTAGATTTCATTTTATTATTTTAAGCGTATTAGTTGCGTAAATGTAGTCGTTCAAATCCAATTGTACTCATTAGTCATTAGAATGTTGAAAACTTAAATTTGGATTCCCTTTTTTAACACAATAAAAAAAAATTAAGATAGAATGAGTAATCTCAATTAAAAAAAAAAAGTCGATACGCAGAAACTTAAGATTGGTGTGATCTTTCACCATATTTTTTAAGACTATAACTAGACAGTCAATGAATCAATTGATAATTCAAAACTAATTTTTATACTCATAAATAATATATTGTTTATGCATATGAATTAGACTATTGATTATTTCTTGCGAAAATAACTTGAATTATTGGCTTATTCTATTTGCACTATAGCTGATAAAATGTTAATTAATAAAGAATTATGATTATTTTTGAAGAGAAAAATATGTGAACCAAGCATTGATGATATAATTTAGAATATGAAGTTGGAAGGTGGAGGACGCAATAGAATTAGGGGTGAGGAGAGGGATAAGATAAAGTAGGTAATGGGATGATAAAGTAGTGATGCTAATAAGAGAACATGTGAACTTGCCTCTACAAATATCAACCTTATGAGGGTGGAGCCTAACCCTTTGTCCTTTTAATCTCTTAATAATTCAACTCATAACACTTTTATTACAACAATATTTCTTTTATTTTTTCACAATTATAATTTTCATTTTTTTATAAACTTCTTAAGACAAATCTTTAAATTAAACAAAAAATAATTAGATATGATCACAAATAAGGAACTTGGCGGACGAACTTCTTCAGGCATTATGTAGTTGTTTGGGCTTATTTTCATGAGATTATTAATCTTTCCTTCGCCTAACAACATAACTTTTTTGTTTTCCTAGAAATAAAACTATTTTAAATGTCATCATCTATATGTAACTCTACAATATTTCCTTATTTTCAATTTTATTCTACAATATTATAAAATAATAGATAAAACTGAAATTATGTAGTAAATTAAAGCAGTGCTTAATCTTGAGAATCTGTACTCATGTTTAATATAAATACGTATTGTGCGGATTAATCAGAGAATATTGTAAATAGTGTTTAAAATTCGGTATTAATTTTAATTGGTTATTTTTAACACTATATGCATCTTAGTTAGTTATAATTTAATAACTTCATACTGATATATCAGTTAAAGGTAATTAAGAGACAACTAGGATTGGATTGGAGGCTGATTCTAATTAATTTTTCAAAGTAACATACTAAAGTTAGTATTAGAAAAACATATATCATTATATAAAAAGAACAACTTCTTCATTAAAGTTATATATAAAAAATAATGTATTACCAATTGACCTAATTCGTTGGTGATAATAAATATTTGTCAATAATTAAAATTTATTGATAAATTATCAATAATTAAAATTTATTTATAAAATAATTATCAATAAATTTTATTAATAAATTGTAAAATTTGTTAATAATTACTAATAAAAAAATGTCAATAAATATTTGCCAATAATTATTAAATAATTTTAATTTTGAAAAATGTTTGTGATTTCTTTTTCTCTTTCTTTATTTTTCTTTTATTTCTTTTTATTACCTCGTTTATTATTTATATCTTTGACTTGTTCACTTTCTCTATCTCTTGGTCTTCTTCTTTATTTTTCTTCTCTTCATAGTTTTAATGTTGTCAAAACCACTTTGCATTCTTCCTCCTCTCTTTCCCCCTTTTCTCTTTCTCATCTTATACTTTGTTCTCTTTTTTCTTTACTCATTTTCTCTTAATATATATAAAAAATTATTATAAACTTTGTGAAAACTATACCTCATTTTATCAATGAAAAAAATTCGTTAATGATAAAAATTACAAATTACTAATAAGAATTGATTGTAAGATACAATACTACAAAAATATTTGTCAATAATAAATTATAATTTAGTGATGGATCTTGAATTTTATCAATTTATTCATTACCAACTAGAATAGTTATCAATAATTTAAATTATAAAGTTTGGATTACCAAAAAATTTATTTTTATTGGTAAAAATATGTTGATAATTATGAAAAATTTTAAACAACTTTATAAATAAAATTTGTTAAAAATTGATTAAAAAATAACAAATTGACGAAAATTACACAATACGATGTTCAAGTAGATCGAAACCAATTGATGCTTCGAGGACTTAAAGTGCTGTAACTTCAAATTAAGACATCCCATCTTTATGTTTATTTTGAATTCTCATAATTTTGCATGCACTAAAAGGTCAAGGAGTAAAAATGAGAAAAAAAAAACTATTTCATATCTACATTTAATGGTTTGGAAGATAAGTATATTTGTAATTATTTAATATTAATGTATTTATGTAATCGTTATTTGTTATTTTATGTTAAAATTTATGTAATATATTTTCTTCGGATTAATATCAGAAAAATGTATTTTTTACACTAAATTTTTTTAAAACATTGTCATTTTTATTGTAATTATTATTTCAAAATATTTAGTTAACATATAAAACAGTAAGTTATAAGCATATGAGTATATTTGTATCTCATAAAGATAAATACAAATTTTATATTAAACATGAATGGATATGAACCTTTCCCTAACATAATAACAAAAAACTATAACTAAAACATACTATTATTTTAACGTTCAGAATTTTTTTATACATACTTTATCTTCATTAATAATTTTTTTTATAAATATAAAAGTTTGTTTTTCTAATGACCAAAATACTTTTAAAAACGAGCTTTCAAATGATATATTTAGTGTAAAAAATTTCATATGATATATACAGACCTTAATTGTTCGCGTACAGATATAAAGATTGATTAGAATATATTTAATACAAAGTGTTGAGTTAATATATTAAATAAAAAATATCTATTTTATTACATCTTGTACTATAATCAAAATAGAATGTGTAATATGAGGCGGTACAAAAGGAAGGGGAAATGGAAAAGAGAAAATAGGTGAAAAATAAAATTTAGTTAATTTATATTTTTAGAATAAAAATTTAATCATGGTTATGCTATTATTAAAATTAGGACTTTTGACTTAAAATAATTTTCTTATTATCTCACTTATATATTTACACTTGTAAGAAAAAAAAGTTGAAAAAAATTATGTAATGTATAAGTCACGTCATATTTAATGCAAATCCCATAAAAAATCCAGACAAATCATGTGACGGAATCGCATTATATATACCTCTATTCATACTCACATATATAATCTTGCTCCACCAAAAGAATCTTGTTCTTATTTCATAAATTCTCTTTTATTTTATTTTTCATACACAACACACAATACTACATGATTGATTATGGACAAACTGCTTTCGTTTTTGTTTAACTATTAATGGATATATCTAAAAAGTGTTTGTAGAAAGTTAATATTTTTAAACAAGCAAATAATTTGATTAATGAAAGGAATGTGCAGACATATCAAAAGCTATTATGTATATTTCATGTTGATGTTTTCCCTAACAACTTGACAATTGATGGTACTTTCATACTCTTGTTTCTGGGCTTTTTCCCTTTTCCCATCTAAGATACAAATTTATTATACTCTTTTATAATTTCTTTAGTTTAGCCTTTAATGGTTCAGTTTTAATTATGTATTACTTTAGTTGTTTGCAACAGATTTTATATAATTTGAATAATAATAATAATAATAATAAAAGTATATTTTAGTACTTTTTTTTTCACACGTTACAATCTATTAGGAGATCGACTTATGAGTCTTATTATTATAATATTCTAATTACAATAATCAATTTTAAAAATGAAACAGTAATACTAGAAATAAGAAATGTTGAAATTAATATACTTCATTGTAAGAAATAAAAAGAAAAACTCTTTCCAAAGTCCCTCTTCTTTCCTTTGACTTTTTCTTCTCTAATAATTTGGATTGGTCTATTTTTAAATAAAAAAATAAATAAAAGATATATTTACTTCAATTGTATTATATATTTTTATTTTATTTTATTAGTATTATTAAAAATAATTTGAATTTATAAGCTAATTCAGCTCATTACTAATTTAGACTTATGTTTAAGAAAATATTGAAATTTTAAAATGAGTTAATTTTAAATTTGATGAATTAATAATTAAACTCATTCTCATTACTAATTTAGACTTATGTTTAAGAAAATATTGAAATTTTAAAATGAATTAATTTTAAATTTGATGAATTAATAATTAAACTCATTCGGATTGAATTTATGGGTTCACTCTGAACTTAATATTTTAGTTTATGGAACTGTAAACTTAAATTGTAAATGTTCTTGTAGTATAAGAGGGGTGGCCAATCGGGCAGGAATAAATTGAATGACAATCATTTAAGAATGAAGATGGGTCGATCGGTCGGGTTCGTGGTGAAAGACCATGCTTGTGTGGCATGAAGAGGTCTCCGACTGGTCGGTCAAGTATTGGAGAGGTGCATGCATAGTGTCGAAGGATGATTAATGGCCTTAATGAGCAAATATTACGGAAAAAGAAAACTTACACGATGTGACAGTTATAAGTGATGAGCGAATATTGCGGAATACGGTGCAATGGTTACATGAAGTTAATGCTCATTATTGGACCTAATGCCTATAAATACAGACATGTTAGCCAGGTACTTTACTTTTGGTCTGATCATACTTACACTAAAATCGTTGTGACTCTGCTGATTTGAGCATCGGAGTGCTAACTTACAGGTCGCAACCGTTCGGCGCAACAGAAAGAAGCATCGAAGAACTTTGGAAGCGCGGAGAAGGAAGGAAGAGCTTGAAGCATCTTCGATCTCGAATCTCATACCCGAAACAGTTCTCATCACTTCTCTGAGTTTAATGGGTGCAAAACAAACCAACACATACATATACCGTGCTCCTCCTCAAAAGCAGATCGAGCTTCATACCCTTTGTAGACTGAGTTACATAGTGTAGATTGTGGTGTGGACGATTCCAAGCTCTGCAAACCATGTTGCACAGTGTAAATTATAGTGTGCACAATTCCAGCACAGACTCACTTTGTAGACCGTGGTGTTACATCCTGTTTCATTAATAAGCAAAATAATTCATTTAATCTACCAACCTATACTAAGCAAAGTAGTTTTAATTTTCTAAACTCACTAACAAGTGAATCAGAGTAAATTGACTCACTAAGTGATTAATTTATAATGAACTGAATTGGATCAAGCTAAGTGACCCATTTTAAGAGCCATATCTTTTACCTTGAACACCTCAAAACTTTGAATAGTTACATATTACTATACCAAGAACCTCCTTCACCATCAATAACAATAAATGGATTATAAATTTATAATCATCAATAAAAATGAAAGCATATAAAATCCTCCAACAACTTTTCTGTAATGTACTGGTAGGAGAGGATTAGATATTCAGCATGATGCTGATGCTGATGTACTAAATCCTATAATATGAATTAAGTCACATAAACAATAAGGCTTATAGAATAAAGTAGTCACTTATATTTTGACTAATTAGTCCGTGTACAAACGACATAAATAATTGTTAAACTTATCTGTGCCATTAAAATTAATTATTTTAAAAATTATATTTATCATATTATTATTGGTTAATCAAATCAAAATCTCTATAATAAATAATGTTTTGCACCAGGAGTATATAAATAATGAAATTATAATATTAATATCAATAAATAATATTTAACATGTAAAAATTAAATATTTTTATCAAAACCTCTTTACTCTTATACTTTTAGTGTAACCTTTTCGTCTAAGTACGATTTGTTTATTCATAAGAATAAACCAAATTCATCAAGAATAACACTCTAATTAAAAAGATAGAAAACAATATATTTATTTAATATTTTAGAAAGTAGAAAAAAATAAAAAGAATAAAAAATAGTTTTAAGCTGAGAAAATAATTGATTTTATAATTAAGGTGTTGTCAAATATATCTATATATATATTTGTTGAGGAAAATAAAATTGATATAATATTAAAAGGAGGAGTGTATAACAGTGTAGGGTATGATAAAGTGAAACCCTGGGCCTTCTTCAATTTCCTCCTTTACAGTGTGCTAAGGGACCCTCCCTTTTCAAATCAAAACCTCAATTTTCCTCCATGTGCCTTTCATATTCTTCCTATCACTTATCTCAACATTTCTGCCAACAGTGAATACCACAAATAAATCTTCAAAAATAAAATAAAAAATTAATTATCATATAAGATAAATTTTTTTTACAAATATTAAATTTATCTAATAAAAAAATTTCGCATTAGAGTTTGAGGTTCATCTATACTAACAGAAATAAGTATATTCTAATAGAAATCTAAGAGAAAAAATAAGTACCAGATACTGAATTTGCTTTATAGATAATATTTTATTAAATATACTGTCTCTCTCCAATATAAAGTTAGAACAGTATTATTTTATGTTTTTAAAATTTAATTAATGAACAAATTTTTATTACTGTCAAAACTTTTTAAAGGAAGAAGAATGTAAACTTTACTATTAAAATTCTCTTTCTCGTGATCAAACAGTCAGATCAAAGTGATTGTAAAGTTTCAACGGTCATAACTGTTCGTGTGGCGTATATAGTTCAGAGCAGACACGGACCAAACATCAAATAAAATAGTAAAATCTAACAAATAAAATAATAAGATCTAACGTTGGACAAATATTATACGGATCAAATATTTTTTTTCAGAGATTTTGTAGTGTATAGAATTAATTAACTCTGATACAATTGCTTACAATTAAATGCTATTAGAATAAAAAAAATATATTTTTTATAACTTATGAACCAATAAAATAGTAATAATATATTGTTAAAAAAAATTATTAAAATATTATGATGGTTATAATAATTCTGAGTATAACTTTCATTTGTATACAATAAAGGTTTTGTTTAACCTAAAAATTTATTTAATCAGAGCATACATATTAGACATGCTAAACTTATCAATATTCAAGAAAAGGAAACAATCTTTGGATGATGAAAGACTTGAGTTCAGATAAGTAATCCTTTAATTAAACGATTTTCCAAAACACAGATGAAACTTCCCCTTTCTTATAGGCACACATTATTCAAATTCAGACTATTCTTTATAATAAATGGAAAAAAAAAATACAATTCGTATAAATTTTACACACTAAACAATTATATGTATTTTTTTAAGCTAATGAATAAAATAGTCCGTTTGCTAATTATATTTAAAAAACTACATTACTATCTCGACATAAATTATATTATGCGATACAAAGTTTGTAAATTTTGATAACAACCATCTTAAAAATCATACACAGAATAATTTTTATCGTGAATAGATAATGGTTCACAAAAGAAATTTGAAAAATATAAGATAGATGTGGCTTTAAAATAAAGGAAAAAACATTTTGTTTTATTGACTAAAAATATAAAATGTTTTCCACTTACAGTACGTAGTTCATAGGTATGGAGCTTTATGGTGGTGGGAGATTTTGGAGGTGAAAGCAGTGAAACTGATAATGTTACAGAAGAGAAAGAAAGGAGAAAGAGAAGAGAAGAGAGATATATCTGTATTTATATATGTAGATAATAATATATGGATCCTCTTAATTAATTCTCCAACAGGGTACATTACTGGATGGTTCACCTCTGTGGGAAAAATTAGTGCTTTCTAGTACATTTACAATCTAAACTAGGACATAAGAACAACATTGTTTCATGGTCGAACTCTGTGAGGTTTGAGCCTCTCTAAAAAACAAACCTCATTTATACACATAAAGAAAGAAAGAAAGAAATGGAGAAGATGAAGTGATGTTTAGCCGTTTTGTTTTGTGGGAAGAAAAAAAGGAAAAATGGTTGGTAGGTGGTAAGATGTTCATCGGAGCATGGAGGTGAGAGACTCAAAAACGTCTTGTTGGCATGGAATGGTGAGACCCTTTTCGTGATCGAAGCCAAACTCTTCTTCAGCCTGGTGTAGAAGTGTTTGGAACTCAGGGCGACTTAGGAAGGAAATAGGGACTATATATCTGCTTCTGTTTTCTCCGACGTAGACAACAAAGTGACCCTTGGGCACGTCCAAGCGCAGACCTTCATCGTCTTTCCTCCCTAAGCTGGAACACCTCTTGAGGATTTGCTTGATGAGTGCTGCTTGAGGGAGTTTAGTTGATTTTCTCAAAGCCATTGTGTTGTGGGTTTGGAGTGAAAAAGAGGTATAGGGACAGAATAAGGTTGAAGAGAAAAGTTGAAAGAGGTTGCTGTGAAAGGGAAAAGGGAACGTGGTGGTATTTATGGATAGCTTTGGGAAGAAAAGTAAGTGGTAGATTCACAAACAGACTCATGTGGGGTTGTGGGGACAAATCAAATTAGCTTAGGACCGTCTGGGGGGTCCTATGGCTGCTTAAGGGAGCTAAGAACTTCCCCTTGTTGCCCTTTCCAAAGACACCATGGTCCCTCGACACACTAATTATTTCAAATATATATATTTCAGACCAACACTACTACTCTAACATACTTTTACATTCAAAAAATATGAAAAAATAATGTCAAATAAATATAAAAAAATTAAGTGTGTTAAAGAATATTTTTCATTTCAATAATAATATAAAAAAAATGTGTGTAATGGTTATCATTGAAGTGATTCAAACTTTCATGATATAAAATTAGTTTTTTTTTTGAAAATTTAAAAAAAAATGTGAAGTGGAGTGTCATTTATTTAAGTGTTGATTTTTTAGTTGAAGTCTTAAATATGCATTAGGGTCAAATGGAGTTATAAAAAATCTCATGTTGATGAGTGACATGACAAAAATAATACTACTAATAAAAGAAATTATTATTATGATAACTGCAATTCCCTCTTATAATAGAAAGAAGTATGCATGCAAATAAAAACTTTTATATGGAAACTATAAGTACTGAAGTAAAGTTATATAAATTTTAAGATATTGAATGTTTGTATAGGTTAGATTTTATCTCTAGCCGACGTCTTTTTAATATATAAGGAAAGCGTATAAATTTGGAAATTACACTGCCTTGGTCATTTTTCATTTTTCACACATACTAATTACATGCAAATTTCCATCGGTGATTTTACATCAACATCCTTCATCTTTATCTGTACTGCATAAGTTTTATTAATTAAAAAAAAACATTTTTTTTCTATCAACGTAGCTTCCTCAATTCATAACTCACACTTCACTTAATTTATGTATTTTTTTCTAAATGACGTAAGATAGAAAATAGAAAGATATATGGAGTACGATTTTACTAAAAGTCGGAAAGAATAAATGAATTTTGTCGTTTATATTTGCAGTTGTGTAAATAGGTAGAATAGTGAGAGGAAGAAGCATCCCCGCAGTTTCCCATGTTTGCACGAAGTATTTAAGAAAATTTGCAAAAAAATAAATAAAATGAAAAGGTTAATGAATTAACAAGACCCATTTCTTCAGTGCAGTAATAATATCCGTACATTGCATGCTCTTTTGGCAACATTTTCAACGCTAGGGATGGAGAGTTGAAGGTTTTTTCACCCATTTCTGATAAGCTTTTACAATTCTGTATTATGTCTAAATCTAATTTTCTGATTTATTATTAAAAATTATGAATTTAGAGAAGGAAAAGGTTTTTGGATTCAATTTTAAGATTTTTCATCTTTTTTATTTGTGAGTTGTGAAATAATTAATATGTTAAATGTTTCGTGTGCATCTAGGGCGATGGTACCTCATGTATACAAGATCTCAAACCTATGTATAGAACATTGAAATGGTATTAAATGATTTCTGAAGTATTTTTATTGTATTATTGACGTAAAACTTGAACTTGATTCCATGAATTCCACCTTAGATTATTGATTATTTTTATAGGGGAGATTTGCAGTCTAAGTTATAGAGTTTTGCAGTTTATCCATCATAAATGCACTGTTTCATTAAAGCTCTTCTCTTCTATGAAAAATATAGTAATGATAATTATAGCCATGTAACTATTGATTGGTTTGATATAATAATAATAATAATAATAATAATAATAATAATAATAATAATAATAATAATAAGAGAAGGATTAGGTAGATTAAAAAGAAGGTGAGTTGTAAGAAATGGATCGTGTGGAGTAGAATTATCCGTAATTGAGAATGAAATGGAGCGTGGAAGAAGGATAAAGAATTATTGAGTTGATAGTACAAACACATGCAATGCAATGGAGTTTTGTTGGGGTTATGAGTTGACAGTTGAATGCAGGATTTCACATGCTTGCATTAAACTTTCCTGCCACCACGGGGGAGAATTTTTCTTCAACTTCATGTCCTTTCTATTTCATCTTTTCTCTTTTCTATTATTATTATTATTATTATTATTATTATTATTTTATTATGATTATTTTATTATTAATATAAAAATTCTTTATATAGAAATCATCACCACTCTACCCTTTCAATAGCAACATCAATCTATTTATACATATGACTATCTTAGTAGATGCTCACATTTTTGTCAATCCAAAAACCAACCTAGTTCCCTTCTTTGCTTTCTTTTGCAACTTCAATACCCTCATACATACAAATAAATTTTCAAATCGTATATTCGCGTACCATTCTTCTTGTACTTTATTTTCTCTTACGTCCCAACCATAAATATTCAACTCTAAAATAATAAAAAAAAAAATTAGCATGTGCTATTTTTTTAATATTTCATTAACAACTAGTTTTTGAAAAGAAAAAAACATGATTAAATGATAATGTTAGGAGAGAATTGATTTTGAAGATTTTAGACTTCATCCAATGGATCACATGGATGACACTAGTAAATGTCAGTTATATGTTTTGGATGATAAAGGAAAAACATTGATAACTAGTGAAACAATCTTTATTTTTTATTATTTATTTATGGTTTCATGCTTTGATTTTAAAGAAACCGAATCATAATAAGAACATTTATACCTTAGTTTATAATCGAAGTCAAAAAATCATCTATTCTTTTATTTCGCTTGAATATATTTCAATTCTACAATCAATCGCAATATCTAAAATAAATAATGTCAAAACCTTTTTCCTACATTCTTTCTTAGCCAAATAAGAGTTGTGTTTACAAAAAAATCCAACGTTGAAGTTAGCGTCGTCAAATGATATAATAAATGTTACAATTAATAAAAACATAATCAATGTAACTTATAAAATGTATAATTTATATCATATTTTAGGACCCTTACTTGGATGGGTTTAGGTCACATGGCTTGATTGATTGGGTTTGACTTTTGTTGTAGCTTAGTCATAATTTCTTAACACCATTTGTTGACTTAGATGATGTAGAAGTAGTCACATGTAAAAGGCTTTTGTAATCATATGGCCGATCGAAGTGTTCTAGAACATATACAGTAGAAGAGATTAAGTTATTGGAAAAATGTGAGTGAGTTTTATTGTGTTGTGATATTCAAATGCGTATGAGATATAGCATTCTTTATTTTTCTTTTCTTTCAATTTTGAAATATAGTTAAGGATAAAATAGAAAAATGAAATATATACATCGAACGAGAGAATTAGTTATTCATATTGATAAGTTAACATCATATCTTCATTTAATATTATTTTTATTTCTCTTGTGAAGATAATACAAACGTGAGTTTATTGATGTTGTTTTTTATTTCTTACAAAAATATGTTTTTTATAATAATTAGGATATTTGGTTATCTTGAACCATGACACATTTAAAGTAGATTATGTCGTGAATAGTTAAAGTTCAGAACAAATTACCCTTTGCTTTTAATATGTGTACAGTTTTGTTAATAAGAGAAGCATTTCAGAAGTTGAGAGTTGAAAAGGTAAGGAAGATAAAAAGGAAAATTGGAGTGATGTAGAAGACGATCACATGTAGAGAAAGAGAAGCGGTAAAGGGAGTGGTTGGGGGTGTGGTCCTGTTTACAATGTACGCTGCGCAGCAAACGCATGCAGCAGAGAGAGGGCACTAGCAATGGAGAAGGCAGGAGTCGCAATCAGATATAAATTGGTCGAGAAAAATATTAAATGTGGAAGGACTTGTGCACTTGGCTCTTTCTGTAGAATAACTACTCTACTGTCACAAATTCACTACCATCTATGCATGTGTATGTCTATGTCCATGCTTTTCTTTCACTCAAGGGATCATCCATATATCATATGCCTCTCATCTCATCCAGTAGTAGTACCTTCGTTGTACGTATCTCTCTGTATCTCTATTACCAGGCATCGCATGTGATCATACACCACTCTATTTCTACGTGTTATTTTTCAGGTGTGGAGCCATGTTTATGACATTTTCAATCGCTCACTAATAAAGTCATCGAAAGCATCATTTTTTCTTACTAATCTTATGATCATTTTTGTGGTCTCATACAACTTTACTTTCGCACACGGAAACTCCTTCTACTAATTTTGAGGCAGGAAGACGTCCACGGCATTCCATCATTGGATGATGATAATATATACATAATTACAAAATATAAAGATATAAAAGCTGTAATGTGAGACTTGTTACGGTGGCATAATTAATAAATGGTAAGGGTTGTTTGACTTGGACTCTCGATTTCCGTATGCATGGAGATGGGTGGCTGGTAATAATAAATACAGTGGTGGAAAAGCTTGAAAGCGTATCCTTTCTGAAGGTTGAAGTTATGAACAAGTCTTAAATGTGAAATGTGAAGGTTGGGCCGATGTGTTCGTAGTGATCACAGGTCGATCAGTCTTCAAAAGAGGCTACCCATGTTCTGTGACTGAGATTGGTTGGTATTCGTTACGAACAACGAAAGTAGCAGATGGGATATGTTACCCCACAAGGCTCCAAGGAAACATATATTTATAGGGAGTTAGTTTTTCTTTTTCACATTAACTGTGGTAACAACAACCTTCCCCTGGCAGCCTCTGTTGAGCACATGCAGCCACGTTACTTTTGCACTCAAAGGTGAAGGGACATTACGAGTAGTAAGGACATCAAATGGCAGTGGCAACAACCTTTCTCGAATTTACCAAACAGCATTCAAAGTCACGGTTAAAGTTTTCCCTAGTTTTGTACTGGACCTGATGGTGCGTTTCTTTTGGTTATACCACAAAGAGGTCGTAAACAGCAAGTTGGATTATGGAGCATTTCTCAATGGAAATGGTATTTCTACATCTTGCTAAATTAAAAAAACATGGGCCCTAATACATGATGCACTAAAGATAGCCTTAACAGGTTTACCTATTAAGTTCTAGACAAGGATTAACGAAAAGCATCTGGGATAGAAAAAAATCAAACATCGAAATTGGAAAAGACAGAAGAAAAAACATGTAGGTCTACACCGACAATAGGCGTCCATTTTCATGACTCAATACTCGAACAACCAATCTCCTTAATGTAGCTACTAGCTTGGTGGGTGGCTACCCTAATGCGCAGCCTAATAATATTCATTAATACTTATGGTGAGATACGACGCAGTATCGCAAGCTTACACTGATGAAGACGCACAGACGTTAGGTATATATGTATGAGTTTATGTTGTTGCAGGGGAAAACAGAATTGACCCCATCACAGCTAAGCTTGGAATCACGAGCACCAAAGAACTTTACCATGTACCTCTAACATGCTCCAGCACATGTGCTGTATGACTTTAAAAGAAGAGAAGTATATGATCAGCATCGAATTCGTTAGTTTGCAACAAAAGCTCATCACTCTATAAGACCTATGCTTAGATGGGTCCAAGACAGGGTGGAAAATATTTATTTGTTCACAATCTTCGGCTTAATTAAATTTGATTCAATGAAAGTCTTATCTACCCAATTCAAAGGAAGGAATGGTTTTCAGAAATTGTAAATAGCATGTGATTTCTCTAACCAAATTGAAAAGAATCATAATGAATATTTTGAAACACAGAAAGAAGGGAGGGGTTTTGAGAGAGACCTGCATGGAGAAGAGTAGACAAGAGTTACATATTGTGGAGCCCATAGAAAAAGATTGTATAGCACGTGAAAGGTTGGATGTTATGTTCACACAACACAAGCTTCCTAGGAATCTTATTAAAAAGAAAATGAACAGTACGTGTGTGTAAGTAAAGGTTACCCTGTTGAAAGAATTATTGTATGCCGTATACCTGGTACTCCACACTTCAATTTTTTTTTTCTTTGCAACTAAACTCAATGCTTCCTTTAGGACTCTAATTCTTTTTCATCCTTATGTTTACCAAAGTTTCATATGTATTTTTGTCGCACGCCAGTCGTAGAACAAAGATTGTGTTTTCGGCTGTTTCTTCCGAACTCATGGGTCATCGTTTGTAAAAGCCCACTTACTATCTCCATGCCCATGGACTAAAATTAAGAAATCAGATAATTGTTTCACCAAACATAAAAAAGAAAATAAGGTAACACATCTCAAAATTCCTAATGTTAAGATTCAATAACAAAGTTTCATATAAAACAATAAATCAACACGTATTTATATATATAATCCTTCCATTGATAAAAAAACATTTTAAAATAAAAATAAAATTTATAAAAGTTTAAGACAATATCTTATAATTTACATTTTCAATTTTTTCAACTTTGTCCATAATCGATGAGTATAGAAATTATTATGTTGAATGTGTTTATGTTTTCCAATATATTAAGAGCACAACAACTTGTATTGTTTCCCATTCAGCCAACATACTATACATCCGGAAAATAATTGATTATCCACACTCTTATCACAATGTTCTGTTTCATTAAGATGTCATAAGTCAAAATGCCAAATTCTATACCTACTTGTAGATCATCAATCAAGGAAAAAAAAAGTAGACATTTATGTCATAATATAGACATCACATACATGTCAAATAATTATGCAGAGTTTAATATTTAGTACATTATAAAACACTTTTATTTCATACAACCTTTGACAAACACAAACTAAAAGTCCTGATTCATATATCTGTGTACTTTAAGAGACTAAGAGTTGAATTACAATTAATATTAAAATCTATTATGAATTTATTATTTGTGATAAAAAAATTCGTGAGATTATTATATTAATATTCAGTTATAAATCTGTATTTTATTTTCTAAATACACCCATCGATTCTAAAGAGCAAATCGTTTTCATTTGGTTCCTCTGCCTTTTTTCAGCCCCTTTTGTTAGCAAGTTGCTTGGACTAGTATTACTTTACATATGGGCTTCGATTTGGGATGTCCATGAATCAGAGCCCTTTGACTAGAATTAAGAAATCAGTTCACTCGGATAAAAATTGAAAAGGAAAAATTGGATTACGAGACAAAATGAAAATGTCATCTCAAATTTTTAAAATATATAAGTAGAAAGTCAAGAGGTAAAGAAACAGAAAGAAAGTTTGAAAAATTTAAAAATGAAAAAACAAGAATATTATGTCTTAAATTTTCAATATAAATATAACGAAATTCACATGAATAATTTACGTATATTTATTAATATTTATAATATAACTAATTATGTTTAAAATATTTTATAGTATAACTACTTACCTATAATCGACTACATTATTAATATTCATGCTTTTATTATAACAAAACTAATAAATTAAAAATAAGTTTATCAATGATAAATTAATAAATGTCCTTCTCTTTTAACTTATTTTCATTTTCTTTTTCTTAATCTATATACTTTCCTTTTTATTCTTCCTTTATTTTTTTTATTCCTTTTCTATTTTCCATGTTTCAATCCAATCCAGATAAAAACCTTTTATTTTCCATCCTTCTGTCCAATTCAAATAAACATTGGTATAGTTTATTGGATGTAACCTTGTTTTCCTACTTTAGGGAGTTTCTCCGTAATTGATGGAACACCACAATTTAAGCAATCATCGCGTTTCAAATGCATTGAAAAATAGAAGAAAAAAACTCCAAGCTCTTGAAATTCATTACGGACTCACATTTAAGAATTTAGAAATACAGGAAAAAGTTAATATGTACTATTCTTATTTTGAAGTAATTATACAATTTTATTGTTATTATTTTGTTTTCCGGGGAAAATATTAAATTGCACGGGGGAAAAGAATTCGTTATAGGTATTTTATTTCGAATCTATAAAATATTTTTGTTCTTTCTTACCGTGACTATATCTAAGTGTGTTTGTTGTTCTTGAAGGTGAAAATTTTGAACCAACATAAGGTAAACGATTGAAACTTGTTTAGATTAAAAAAAAAAGAAAAAAAAGAAAGAAGAAGAAGAAGTTCGAATCAAATTAGCCTTATAAAAACTCAGTTGATTTGGTTGATGTTTTTTCATAATTTTAATTTTTGTACCGGGTATCACATAAGCAAATTATTAATTGCATGGAATTTTTTTGTGAATTTTTTATTCAGCACTTGAATGCTTGAATTATACTACTTTTCTTCTAACAAACATTAAAGAAAATACTATAAAGGTCAATATGACATAAATATCATGGCGAGTTTAAAAAGCGTAATTTACTCTAAGAAGTATTCTCTTCATCTATTTTAAATTAATATTGATATATTTCGGGTTTTAAAAATTACACGCTTCAATGTCGAGAAACTATAACAATACATAAGTTGCCTCAACTTCAACCAATGTGAGAAAATTTAGAGTAATTCGTCAACCAGTTCTAAGCTAACTGTTCAGAGTTACATTCATGTCATATTAAACCTGTTGGTAGTTAAAAATAATTGGCACCACTAGCTTACTTATATGTTAATTTGATGTATTACATAGTACTGAAGTGATAAGGTTATAGAAGATTAAGTTTCACCGACACACATATTGTGTTCGAAATGCAATGAGGTGAAGATATGTATTCATGGGAAGTAGTAGGTGTGTGTGGTTCCAAGTTGCAATTAAGTTTGAAACGTGAGTGAGACAAGTGAACGCGTTTTTAAACAGTTGGTGACAGGGATTGGGAAGTGAAACTGAACAACAAATCTATATAAAATGATTGCAAAGCAATCAAACACACGAATGCATCGCAGTCAGAGGTCACAGGTTGTATGTGTCGGGCGTTGCCAGAGTGAGAGACCCCTTGTCTTCAAACTCAGATACCTTTTGTACGTATGTAGTACGGGTAACGGACCACGCCGTATACGGTTCATATACGTACGCAGTTCCTCAAACTTTTGTATTATTATCATTACATGCAGCAGCATGATACGTTACTGTTATGGTGAAGGTTGCTGAAGAATCCTGGTAACTGTTTCTAGTCCTCTCAGCACTGTCTAAAGCTTAGAGCATTGTGTTTGGACTCTGTTGAAAAAACAAAACTCAAATTAATGTTAATGGATAAGGTAGAAAGGAGTTATATTTTCATTCAATGACGTGTCATCGTACTAATTAATGACTTTGGAATCTTATATAATTCACATATTTAAATTCATTCAATATTGTATGATTAAGCGTCAAATTATTTTCAAACATTCTAAATTTTGGTCACTTTATTGGAAAAAAATTATCCATTATTAACCAGTTTCCCACTATTGTTTATAATATTAACGAGTATAATCAAGAACACATTACATGATATTTCATAAACTCAAATAATAAATGCCAGTTAATTTAAGGATCGGTTAAAGTTAGTCAATTAATGGATTAAGTAATACTGTAAATGCGATTATGCTAGTTTTAAGAGATAACAACGAGACAAGGAGAGAGAAAGACGTTTGTAAAAAAAAATCTGTATTTTATATAATTAACAACACAAAAGTGTGACGGAGATAATTAACGAGTTATTATATCTTTAAAATGGTTGTTTTGAAAAAAGAGTTTATCAACGCTAAGCATGCCAAGTGTCTCTTTTCTGACCCACATTGGTGCTTTGTTTTTCAACAATCAGTGAAATTCTTCTTCCATCCATAGCGTGAAACGACAAGCCATGAAAAAGTCGTAAAAGATGTTAATTTTTTTAGAAAAAGAAGTTTCGTGGGCTTTCGACAACCATGCCAGTAAGAGCTTAAAGTCTTGAACGAATAATCTTCATTAATGTGTAAAGAAAATAACATGAACTTGACTTTTCTGAAGGATCAAATTAGCACACGCAAATGCCTCCTCCTAAGAATATAATAGTAATTAGATATATAAATAGTATTTAAGAAATCCACGTAAATATATAAATAAGGCGCAGTGAAAGGAGCACAGAAATCGCGAACGGAACAACATTAAACAATTTAAGGTTCACACATTGACGTAGGATTAATTAACAATTAACACCCACGAGTTGTGAAAAGGAATGAATGAGTGTCTGTTGAATTCTGCCAAGCAAAGATATGTACGTGCCTTTTAGAGACAGCCTCATATTCATCATGCCACTCACATATTATATATTCAAGGACAGTTGCGTTTACAATAATTTTGGGCTCATTTATTTAAAAAAAAAAACAGATTTATATGAAAAAAAAATGTATAAAGAAAAAGGGTAGTGTGGTTTACATTTTGCAGGAAGACATAAGACAAGAAGAGAGGATGTTTGAATTGAAGTGTAGAAGATTCATTCCTATTTTGTGTTTGGAAGCACTTGATTCCTTTGCTTGTTTTAGAAAAGGAAAAGGAAAAATAATATTTTATGATGTGATTCATTAGAAAGAAAAGAGAGAAAGGAAGAGCGTCGTGGCATTGGGATTCCAAAGGGACAACGTTTGGAAGGCACCAGATATGTCCCACGCGGCGTTATCAGAATGCAAACCAGCTCCTATGGGGTACCTACTTATTACCATAATTTACAATTATAATAAATAAATAAAATTGGATTATGACATCAATTTATATGTTTTCCCACATTATCTATACCATCACATCATTTAACTGCCGCCACTTAATTCATGCCTTGCAATTTGGGGACTAAAATCTTATCTCCATTTTATCGCTCATTTCGCGCCTATTTTTAATTATCACTTCAAGGATTTACTCTAATTAACTTCCTATTAAAATTGTGAGATCGAATAGGTTTTAAAAATAGTCAATTACATATAAATATTTTTTTTTTATCTAATTTGTTTCATGCGATACAGATTCTCTTTTAGACTCTCTTAGTATTTAAATTTAAAAAGTATTAATTTTAGTAAGTTAAGAAAATTAGTATATTTTAAAATATCAAGATCAATATGTTTTGAAATTAATTAAAGAATATCTTCTATTTAATTGTATTAAAATAAAAAAATTTAAAAAGTAAACACTTCAACTGATGAAGCGGCAGAAACACTTCAACTGATGATATCTACTTAGGTAGATATTGTATAATGTATCTTATTCTTAAATATTAAACTTTAATTATATACCATAATTTTGTTTGTATAGCCTAGTGGCATTTTCTTTTTTTAATTTTTAGTTACACAAAAAAATATGCTGACTCGCAGGTCTAAAATTAGATCAAACCAGATAATAAAATAATAATTCTTGTTAAAATTATAGGTAATTTCTAGCCATAACATCAAACCGAATAAATTGAACAGCGTATTTAGACAACCTAGTAGTAACAGTACATAAACCACCGCTAATAGTTAATCTGATCCTCGCCTTTATATATGGATAGAGAGAGAAACAGGAATGCATTATACTAAATATTTTAGTTTTGCTTTTTTATTCTTCAAGTTTATATGAAACTGTTTTGGCTTTTCGTATAAATTAACTATGTATGTAAATTATTACCTTAAAATAATAAACTCCTAAATAATAATAATATGGGGCCACCGACCTCTTTTCTTATTCTACATCATAGGTCGAAAAAACTAAATATCTATCTACATGAACCATGTATGAAAATTGACTCTTGTGGAAAAGTCCTTTCAAATTATTATTTTTGGCAAAATTTTGGAACTCTTAAATTGCAAAGAAAAAAGAAATAACTTTTCACAATATAAGTACTCACTTCACTCACTCGGACACAGCCTATATTTTCAATTTAAACATAACCTTTGGAGAGAAGAAAAAAAAAAGGAAGAACCAAGGTTTTGAGTCTAAAATAAACAATTTTGTAAAACTCTAACTAAAAAATAAAAGAATGTTTTTTTTTTCTTAAAACATTGAGCTAGTGTTGCATCACTTCTTCTACCACCAATTTAATAGCCTCTTTTAATATCTCTATTTTGGTCTAGTGAGCTATTTTTGGAGATAATAGTGTTATTTCAATTCAAGAAGTTTCAAATACTAGTATTTATTTAATTTATTTTTTCTGAATTTGCTTGTTTCACATCATTATGTTTAATGTTTTTTTATAATTATTATTCCAGTGTAAAGGTCTTACATGACTAATTTCTCAATACTATTTTATTTAATTGTTGGATGAAATATACATTTCCAAAACTATATATATATATATATATATATATATATATATATATTAAAGGTCTTATTTTTATACCATGTTAACATACTTTAATAGAAAAGTCTTACAAAACTTAGATCTTAATTTAATGACCAAATTATGATCCTGCAATAAATATACTTTACCATTCACACCGCCCTAAAAGAAAAGAGTTAAAAAAAAAAAGAGCGTTAAATAGGCATGAATATTCGTCAGGTCATATTTGGTTTGTTGCATTGGAAATTCTTTAGTTTGAACAAGAAAAAGCGAAAGTTATTCTTTATTTATGTTTGGCTTTAGAAATTTCAACGAATGTGAATGTGAAATGGCGGGTTTATTTTATTTCCGAGGGAGAATCTTTTGAAAAGGGTTAAAAATAATTGAGAAAGTAATGAGATTTTTTCACGTAAATTGAAAAACCAAGATTCCATCATCGAACTCTAAATATGAAAGCAGTTTTAAGAAAGTGGAAATGGGAAATTAGAGATGAAAAGAAGGCAACAATAGTTGAAGTTTTGTTCTGATTTTCCTATCATAAACTTTATTCTCATTCTATCCACATAGATATGTGTAAAGTGAGTAGGCTGTGACCAAAAAGGAAAAAATAGAAAAAGAAATAAAAATTGTAAAAGTGAATGGAATATTAGTAAAACATTCTTTGCTCCTTAAGTTGGAAAATGACAGGTTCATAAATAGGTTGAATTAGCAACCTATCCAATTTGAGCAGTGAGAATGCTTGACAAAGACGATACATGCCACTGTACCTGTTCTTCAAACTTCAAACTTCAAACTTCAAACTTCAAACTTCAAAGTACTACCACCTTTTTTCTTTCCATCATCCACTAAATTAAGTACAACATCATCATTAATGATATTGGATACCCAGATTGCAAAATTATCATTAAAATTGTTTACATTTAATTCAGTAGATATAAGACCATGTGAATTTGATTTATTGTTTTTAATTTTGTTAGGAAATGTCCCTTTTATGCATTATTACAATGGTGATTGATAGGCAATCGGGCAGGCCCAGTAGGCTTGGTCCTCTATTACATGCAACAACCGCTACAGCTGTTATTATCATTCTTTCAAAAATAAAAAATAAATAAAAATAAAACTTATGATTATCGGATATCTTTTCAGTAGGTCCATAAAAAAAATTTCCACTCGTCCACAAACAATTCAAGACAACACTATAGTTATAACAACGTAAGAGTGACGTTAAATGTTTTGTTAATGTATGCATGCTTTATCAAAAGAGGATACTTTACAAATTTATAGAACTATTTTTTTTTTCACATAAATATTAATGATTTATTCGGTTAGCAAAGAAATATGTTTTTGATTGAGTTGAGAGTAAGAAATAATGTGTCCTTTAAAAAAAAATGATTGGAAGAGTTAAATTATATTCCAGATATTTATGCCTTCCTCTGGGTTTTGTTTCCATACCAAGCAATTCACGAATCACGGGCCGGGCAGACAACATCCGAGACTTCACGTGACATTCACGTGTGCTTATATAACTCCCAAGTACTGGGACTCCTATATTTATACTTTTAACATCATCAAGCATTTGAAACTTTTAAACAATTCACAATGTGCTGTACCCGAAAATAAAAAATAAAACACACATAAAAATTAATTAATCTTTGTTTTTTCTAATACTCTGTCTCCAAAATTAATGTAAAAGTTAGGTCAATTTATATTTTCCTCATGCTAATTATTTTTATATGGACACGTTTGGTTTTTATATTTGAAATGGTTGTGATGATCCTCCGTTTACTTTTTTAGGAAAATGGTGGAGAAGGACAATTATTTTGGGCCACTGAACTGCACAGCGGTTTCATATAGTACGAATATATGAGAACCGCAAAGAAACTGCAATAGCTTGATATCATGAGGTTTTTTCTATGTACAGTGTGCCTCCGTGCATCATATCTATCATCTTCTCAAGTTTCAAACCAAAAAAAAAAAACATTACAGCCTTAACATGATTTCTGTTCACAAACCAACTGCTAACTGGGATTTCTTTTTGTTTGCATCAAAGATATTATAACGTTTTTAATTAATATGAGTAAAGTGTCGTACGTGTGACGTACCGACATTGTACATTTGTTTATTTGATGAGGGCGTGGAATTGTATTTTTTGAAGGGTGTTAAAATGTTTTAGGAAATTACATAGGTATTATGAAATTTGATAACTGTTGAAGAAATGTATAATGGATGGAATTTGGAAAAGGAATATACGGAGAACTAGAAAAGGAAAAAGGATAAAGGAGTAAGTGTCAATCAGATTCAAGGAAGAATATGTCTCGAGACGAGATGAGAGATGAGAGATGAGAGATGAGAGATGAGAGATGAGAGATGAGAGATGAGAGATGAGAGATGAGAGATGATGGGGAAATTGATATGATATGATGAATATTATCATGTCATGTGTGGGTAGCATGGCACTCTCATTCTCATATTATATTTATGAGACAGAGTGAGTGACTATAAAGAGAAGCAATGACACCAATTCTCATTCCCCCTCACTTTTGGCTTCTCAGTGATTGCTGACTCCTTATTTTTCCTTTACTTTCCTTTTTCTGCCTAATATTATTATTCTGTGTTGTTCTCCTTCATTTTTCACTTGCTGTATTCATGGAAGCCCAACAGCAACAATCACCCAGCAAGTCTAGGTTCAGACGCATCTGTGTTTACTGCGGTAGCAGCCCTGGCAAAAGCCCCAGCTACCAGCTCGCTGCTGTTCAACTCGGAAAACAACTTGTGGAGAGGAAGATTGACTTGGTGTATGGAGGAGGAAGCATAGGCTTGATGGGTCTAATCTCACAAGTTGTATACGATGGTGGACGCCACGTGTTAGGGTAACTCACCGTTCCCTTCTTCTTCTGTCTCTTTCTTCCTCTATTTTTTTTAATATGCTGCTCATCAATCTTCTCCCTGCTACAGGGTCATTCCAAACACACTTAATGCAAGAGAGGTACACTATACTATCTAAACAAATTTTCATATTTCTCTTTTCACAAATTCCTTCAAAAACTAATAATAATGTCTTCAGATCACCGGCGAGAGTGTAGGAGAAGTCAGAGCTGTATCCGGCATGCACCAACGCAAAGCAGAGATGGCCCGACAGGCCGATGCATTCATTGCACTGCCAGGTTTCTCTTCTTCTTCTTCTTCTTCTTCTTCTTCTTCTTCTTCTTCTTTCTCCATCATATTCATATTCTCCTCTTTCTCTTTTTTTTTTTTCAAAATTCTCTTTCACTTCTCTCCATAATACCTATATATTATTATTATTATTATTATTGCTTTTCAAACAGTAACATTCTTAACTAACGTACTGTCACCCTCAAATTATTTCACCCCTTTCAATGATTTTTATTCTCATATGAGTTTTATTTTATATTAACTAAAAATTTCTACAAGCAATTTTTTAATGTTTGTTTGTGGAAAAAAAAAAGGTTTGTATGTATAAATAATAAATACGCTCATCTTAATTTCTCATCTTCTCCGCTGACATTCTTTGCGAAATCGGTTTCCGAGATAACTGTTTCTGTAACTGTCAACCGTATGGGTTGTATAATCTCAATGGTTGTGGCGGTTATTCCTATGAAATTCCTGGTATTGACAGTAATAATAATTCCTTGCGAATTTATATTCCGACAGGTGGATATGGCACCCTTGAAGAACTACTGGAAATTATCACCTGGGCTCAGTTAGGTATCCATGATAAACCGGTAAGATTTCCGAAATTAACCAAAAAAAAAAAGTTCTTTTTAAGTCTTTTATCTAAGATAACAGAATTAAAATGTTTTTTTTTTTTTTTTTTAGTTTGTACACAATTTTTTTTTCTTCTCGTGATAGAGTGGAGAATTTTTTTTTTTGGGCTGCTCACGTCACTTGATACATCCGGAAATTTATTTAGCGAAATGAAGCGCATATTAATTAGTAATAAATAGGCATTATTTGGGGAAGTCAAAGAAAAAGACAGAATGATGTGTTTACGGTTCAAACAAGAGAAGTAGTTAATTGATGATTATTTTTGGAAGGCGAATGGTGAGTGGTGATGAAACAATGTTAAAAGAGAAAAAAAGAAATAAAAAATAAGATTTCATAATTAATAGTTTAATTTAATAATGAAAAGGGAAGAAAAGTGATGGGAGTGAATTGGTTACAGGTGGGGTTGTTGAACGTGGATGGGTACTACAACTCGCTGCTGGCATTCATGGACAAAGCTGTGGACGAAGGTTTCGTAACACCTGCTGCCCGTCACATTATTGTTTCTGCCCAAACTGCCCAAGACCTCATGTGCAAACTTGAGGTACATGATAATAACAATAATATTTAATATTTAATATTTATTTAATAATTTTGATGTTATGTAAAGAGTGTGATATATGCACACGTGGGAGAACGTGGTGGGTTGAATGGGATTTATCTGAACCGTTGATTTTCCACTTTGAACAGGAATATGTCCCCGAGCACTGTGGCGTGGCCCCCAAGCTAAGTTGGGAGATGGAGCAACAGTTAGTTAACACTGCAAAGTCAGATATTTCCCGTTGACTGAAAAATAGAACAACGACAACACACTAATGCAGCACGAAGGAGGAGCCTAGGTTGATCTTAAATTTAGTGTATAAGTATATAACCTCAGCTAAAATGTTCCACAGAATAGGTTTTTAGTTCACCTGTGGATTTATAATTCCAGATTTTCACTCTTCTATTTTCTCTGTTGATTGTTTGGCTTTAACGCCTCAGACCACTATGTATTTTTATTTCTTAGCTACCAACTAATTGTGCATTAGAATTTGATACTTCGATGCTCGAAGAAAATATATAAATACAGAGTTATATAATGCATATCGTGTCGGTGATTGATTTGTAATGCTGTGATGAGTTTCATGTATAAATATAATTAAGCAGTTTTTTTAATACAGGTCTTAAGAGAAAGATTGTTGTGGATGGAGAACAATGATGACACGTTGAAATTAGAGGGAAGAAGAACTCAGAAAAATTAAAAAAATAAAATAAAAAAAAATGGTTGGAATGTTGACGTGAATCACATGATGAGGTTCCATTCCATGATGTGATTAGGTTATTTTTGATGTGTGGGTTCGGGTACGGGACCCTATTCTCTTTTTTTTTCTTGTTTTTTGAGAAAAAAAGACACACTTTCTGAGTCTTATTCTAACCAACCCTATGGTCCCTCTGGGATGGACCCACCCATTTGATGAATGAATGAAGTATAGAGTTAGGATGAGAAGAGAAATAATAATTTAAATGAAATTTATATTACTACCTTCTCAAAAGGAAGATCCTATTATTAGCTATAAGGGGAATGGCAAATAGGCAGCAGTATATTCAAGGGGGAACAACGCTGGGTCCTTCTTCCTACCCTAAATATCTCTTTATACTCTCTTCATTCATTTTTTCTTTTTAAATATTTATATGTACACACGGAACCCTATAACATATTTATTATATATACTCAAGTTTATTGTGTTGTATTTGTTATTTAAAAAATCATGCGAACCACTGAAGTGCGTTTCTATTTTTTCTTTTTTCATATTACCAATTTTGAATGTTGCGGACAAAAGGCAGTCCTATCGAGATCACTGTAGTGAAAGAAATAACTACAAACGATGGTTAATCCATGATGCTGGCTTACATCATTATTTTTGTCAACATAGCATCTGGAACATTTTGGAGACTTTAGCTTCATAATTGAAGCAGCCATTTTGGAGCATAGATATGAAGTTATTGTCGATGAATCTTGAATAATTGAAGGAGTGAAAGGAAACCTATTCTTGGCCGTACTCAATCGACAACTTACGACGTGCCCCGTGTACAAAACAGAAGGGAAGATAATTTTTTTTTTTTTTAAAAAAATAAGTTAAAATCAAAGAAACATGTCTTGAAATTATTACGTGTTTACATGAAAGAAACTTGAAAAATTTACGTAAGTTTTGGTGATGAAGAAGCAGTTGGTGTTTATTGATTGGATGATGTTGTCGGTGGCATAATGTGATATCTCCGAACCTATGTGTCTCTGTTGTTGTGTTCACAGGTGTTATAAGGTGGGATGAACCTACGAAATTGCTTAGTGAAAAAATCCACCATTTTTGAAACACTAAAAATGATAGGAGAGTATGCAATAATTAATGAGGGGCAAGGAACCAGAAGGAATGCATGAGCACGTGAAGGTGGCATTTGGGTACTGTACTAGAATGAATGGGAACTCCTCACGTTGCGATTTCTTTCATTATTGAAGAAAAGGAAGGGGATGAGTATGGAAAGGAAATAAAAAAACCCTTTTGGCCTACCTTTCTTTCCATTACTTTTTCTTTTTTCTCTTTTTTCAGCATTGGATAAGCATCATCTTCCTTCATAAAATTTACAGTGACGGTGCGAATCACGTCTTCGTAGTCTTTATTTGCGTTCATTCGTCTTTCCTCTTCCCTTTTTATTTTATGCTGGTCAAAAAGATTAAAGAGCAAACCAAAAGAAAGTGATTATAACGTTCATAATAAAGTCTTGTTTAAGCTTGCTGATAGATAGCTTATGGTGACGTAATGAATTTAATGGATGCCCCACCAAAAGAATCAGGGTTTAGCTTTTCCTTACTTTTTCACTAATTAATGTGTATACGGACTTCAAACTTTGCTTCTGTTTTCGTGTTCCTTTGCTATTTTCACACAAGTTTTACCGTCAAACAGAGTCGACATTCGGAATATTGGGTATACAGGAAAGCATGTTTGAATGTACGTAGCGTCCGAATTCTGTGAAAAGAAACAACAAAATCATTAGTGCTTTGAATGTTTGGCGACCATCACGAACTTAAGCTTGGACTTGTTGGCTAAAACAATAAACTTTCTGCCACAGCAATTCCTGTTGAACCCAAAAGTAAACATTATCGTCTGCTTCTCCCTTTATTCATTCAAATCAGAAGCTACTAGCTTAGTTTTTTGTTTCCTTCTGACTTTTTCTTCACCGTTTTAACTTCCGCTTCCACTTCATCTTACGCCATCTATCATTTTAAAACCTCCGCCATCGTCTTCTTCATCATTTCTTTACTTTGAAAAACCACATCAATCCAGCTTTTTTCCATTCTTTTAGATTGACTGTTGACTATTTAAGCACCGTTGGAATACTAATTAAAGTTATTCAAAATTTTAAAATTACGACTGACTTGTTAAAATGACATGATTCATATTTGTGATTTTAATAATAAATAGTTTGTTTGGAATAGTATATTAAGAGTGTACTTTTTTTTACTTCACTTGAATATATATAATTATAAGGTCATAAGATTCATACGTCTGTGTATATGAATCATTGAATCTCAAATTCTTTTCATGCTTTCATCAGTATGTATATTTTTTTTTTCATTTAGCTACGGGGTTATATCTTTATTTAACATATTTTCTTAATTGAGGTGTGTATTACTGTTTATTTCAAAATGATCAAGCTGTGTCCTGGTAGAGACGAATGGAGCTTTCGTCAAAATTCTCTAAAATGAAAATCTCTACAATCTACAATAAAAGTTCATATAATTTATTTAATTTTAAAATATTCTCACTTATTTTAGTTAGGATTGTGATTTTTGTTAATTAAAAATGCTAACGTTATAGGATCTAATTCCATTTTAGTAGCTTGATTTTCATTGATTCTTTTGGCTGTATAAATGTTAGATCTTTGGAGGAGAATTCAACGGAAAAATTCAATACTGATGAACGTATTATTATGACATCACTCCAGTTGAAAAACTTAAGGATAGTTGAGTCTCTTCTACATTGATAACTCAAAATGTTTAGTATTTTTTTTAACTTAATATACTAATACATTTTATTCTATTATTAGAATGAATTATCAAGTATTTATTTTTCTTCTGTGTTCCAATACATATGGGACATTCCAGTCATATAATCCGCAATCCTTGTACAAACCACTCCCCATATAATTGTACAGATTTCATCACTAGTTACAGTTGATACAATTTCAATTTTAACATGAGGTGATGTGTACCATGGTACTGTGAAGTAAGCTAGTAGTATTATTTTCTTCGTATTAGGTTGTTACTCTTCCGTTAATGAATGAAAAAGGTACAATCATATCCTCTCCTCCCAAATCTTCTTTGAACAACAAGGGATCACTGCATGTAGGCAAGTGATAATGTACAACGTTAGGACTAGGTAGTCGTAGATGCCAACAAAATGTACCATGCCGGGAGTTGGTTGTGTCAAACAAAGTGCTCGTACTACAGAATGAAACAAAAGATCAATAATATGATCAGAGTCTAATGATAAGAATAATGGCAGAAGTAATAATACTAATAATAATGATATTAATAATAAATTTTGAAAATGTGTTCCACGAACAACTACAACTAAATAGCTCCACACCTGCTGAGCTAATAATGCCAAAGCAAACTACACCAGTACATATACACGATAAACCTATCCAAACATCATGATTTACACTCATACAATCAAGCACATCATTACATTACAATATTATGTCTCATGCTTTTAACAACACTTTCCATTTGTCAGGATAGGGAAATGAATAAAGCTACAAAAAACACAAACCTATGTCAACAAGTGCAATCGAGGAGCTTAGGTAAAGGATTGAACCACAGAAGACGTGGTGACTAAACTTGATAGGAGACCGACTATGACAGCACTATTGTACGTGCTTGGTTCTGTTTGCATGGTATTGTTCCTGGAATCAATGAAAGTGTCATTCTTGAAGGGTCCACCAACAAGTGCTCCAGTAGCTACATTGGGATTTGGATCAGATGATTCAAGCCACTGGAAACCATCCTTGCACCCAGTTTTTGCATCGGCAGGAATTGAAGCACCCCTATGATGCACGAATTGCGGAAATTTATCGCCGTAACCCACCAGAAAACTCATATCCATAGGATTCTTGCCCAACACGTAATCAGCCTAAAAGTATTACATAAATTATATTTGAGCATGGATCACACCAAACAGATGTGCAAATGATAATACATGCATACCTGAGATTTGGCAAAGTCTCGAAGATCTGATGGGGTAAAGGAATCTGAATCACATTTTAGATTTGGTGTCTGCGATGTTAGCATATAGTCACTGTAAATAACAGCTAAGAACGCAGATGCAACAGCATGTTGCAAAGAGTTCCATTCGGTCACCCATATAAGACCATCTGTAATATAGAAGTAACAATTTATTTGCAGAACATATGGCATAGAAATATTAATCTAAAAATGAATTTCAAACGTTTACATATCAAAAATACTTTTATCCAGGAGCAATGACTATCGTATGATAGGCCAAGTCTATTCAAGCAGTTATAATTCTGTACTGATTGGTTGTTATTTTCTATGTTTTGAAAGAGGAAACTCCTTATTACAGAAAAACCCTGCCCTGTAACTGTATATGTTGGGGGGCAACCTTGAGTTCGTACTAAAATTTGGCCTAAAATACTGATTGTTTCTATCTTTATTCAGAAATCAGTGTATTTGTTTCTTGAGAACAATAACTTTAGAGCAGAAGCATCGGAAAAGCATGTACAAGAAATGAGTGTCAAGGAGATGCTAAAAGCCAATTCTCACCACAATGATGATGGGAAAAAATGGCAGATGAAATTCAAGACATTCATATATTTTATAGAAATGAGGGAAAGGCTTCGACAGTTTGGATACCATTACACCATTGCAGAAGGATTTAGATTAGCATAAAGAGCCAAATAATAGAGAATAGCATGAAGGAAGTTCTAGCCTGGTCAGAACTAGTGAACCAATGATCAAGGGCCTTTCAACACTCCCTCAAAGAGCTTTCTAGATGGGGATTCAAGATCTTTTAATTAAAAATGCAGTACAAGTGCAAGTACCCACTTTCGAAGGGCGAGACTCAACTGGATGGCTGGTCAGTATGTAAAAGTGTTTTGAAATTCAAAAGACTAAACCATAGGTCAGGGTGTCCACGGCCTTCATTTGCACAGAAAGGGCAACTACACACTGGTTAAGTCACCATAAATGGGATCGAACAATGCACATTAAGGAAGAAGACAAATTCTTTAGCAAAAACCATCAAAGAAGGAAACCACCCACTTTGACTACGGAGCAAGAAGAGTTATTTGATTTAGAGGCAAGGGTCCCTGAAGATAATAATGAGGTGGTAAATGTTGTTCAGAATTTACCCATTGCATTAAGAAAGGGAAAAAGATAATGTGTTAAACATCATATTTCTCAATATGCTTGCATTGACAATCTCTTTAATAAACATCGAAGCTGTATTGTTATGCCACATAAATTCCTACCTCAGTTCAAGAAGCCATGAAAACTAAACATTGGACTCCAGCCATGGGAGAAAAGATGAATGCATTACAAAAAAACTTAACATGGGAAATATTTATAGTGAAATATAATGCAAATGGAACAATAAACAGACATAAAACTAAACTGGTTACACAGGGATATACACAAACTTAAGGAATTGACTACAAGAACTTGCTTTGGTAGCAAACATGAATGCTTTTCAAATTCTTCTTGTTTTGGCAGCTCATTTTGATTGGGACTAACATCAGTTGGATGTTAAGAATGTCTTTCTTCAAGGAATTTTAGAAGAATTTTACATGGAAATTCTGCTAGGATTTGAAACTCAGTGAAAGAAACAAGCTATGTCTCCTAAAGAAGGCCTTATATGGTGTTAAGTGATTTCCAAAAGCATGGGTGATTTACGAAAGCAATAGTTTCCTTAGGAGACAATCACAGTTAAGGAAATCCTACCTTATTCATAAATCATACCTTATTCATAAGTGTGGATGATAAGATTGTGATAGGAGATGATGAAATAGAAAATTCAGTTTTAAAGGAAAATTTGGTGGTCCAATTTGAAATAAAGGACCTAGAAAAACTCAAATAATTTCTTGGAAAAGAGATTTCTTATTCCAAAATGATGAGCTTCATCTTTCAAAGAAAATATGTATTTAATATCCTCAAAAAAACAAGTGTTTTATGTAGAACCTCATATGTTGTAATTAAATGAAATCATAAAATTAGAACTGAAGAGAGTCCTCTTGTAGGAAAGACCCACTATTAGAGATTGGTGGAAAAACTTATTTATCTATCACACACAAGACCAAACATTGTTTATGTAGAATGCGGTATGTTAGTTTATGCATGATCCAAGGAAAGACACATGCAAATAATTCACAAAATTCTTCAATACTTATAGTCAAGACGGATCACCGTTAAGGAAAAACAACACTGACCCTAAAGATAGATATACTAATGCAGATTTTATTAGCAACAGGAAATCCATCTTTGAGTTGCATGTTTCTTGGAGGAAGTCCAGTAATTCAAAAAAGCAAAATATAGGATAGAGTATTTCGTTCTAGTACAAAAACTGAATTTTGAGTCATTGCTCAAGATGTGTGAAAGACTCTAGATGAAAATCATAGCAAATAACCCTAAAACAAAGCTTGGCATCCTTATGCAACTGTATTATGATGACAAGTCATCCATATAGATTGCCCATAATCTAATACAACATAATAGAACCAAATATATTAGAATTGACAGATATTTCATCGAGGATAATTTTGACAAAGGTCTTGGTTACAACCTATTTCCCCAATAAAACTTCAGATGATGGACATTTCCACTAGTGTTTTCCTTAGGGCAGATTCTAGAATCTTGTAGGCAAGTTGGAAATAATCAATATTCACTTACCAACTTGAAGGGGGGTTGTTATAAATAAGGGATTATTAGGATGAAAATATTCTCAATATATGCATAGTGGTGATTAGGAGAAAATATTTTTAGAATCTTCATGTTCATTTCAACATTTTTTTATATTCTTATTTTAAAGAGATTGATTGTAACAAATAGAGGAGATGAGAATGCTATTGGTATATTGTTATCGATAAAATAATTTCTAATTTCCTTACATGATTAAAGTGTGTTTGATTGCAGTAAATTGTTTGAAAATTGTGGCATAGCTTTTACCTTATCAAAAGAAGGTTAAAAGGAGGAGAAAGGGTCATTTTCCATGTAGCCAACCATTTGGGCCACTTCATTGATGTCTTGAAAGGAAGTTACATGTGATAACCTAGGGGAAGATGATGCGGAAGAACGAGAATAATCCAAAAGGGTTGCATTGATGAAACCAAATTGAAATGTTGATCAGCAACAAACAATTTCCCTATCTCAGTCCCGAGGACAGGACTGATAGTGTACTGGGAGGCATTCATAGGTTAAGATTTAACGTAGTTTAATATTGGGAAGTCATTTTTATGATAATTTTGGATTAGGTAATTACAGATTATGATGCAACTGTTAATGTGAAATAAAGTTGGTTTGTAGACTGGTAAAAGGGAACTAAGGCGTAAAATTGTTATTTCATGTGTTTCTAAGAAACCCCATGTAAGGAGCAAACGGTTGGTTAAGGGAAAACCCTAGATGTGTTAGGGAAAGCCTATGTCTATACTCAAATCAGGCCTAAAAAACAAATTATTTCTATCTATATTAGAATTCAGTCTGTTTATGTCTTGACTCCAACACCACAAGCAACAAAATATCGCCTACATGTCCATTATCAGGAATCTGCCTATAATTCAATTTAGTTAGTTAATCAGAAACTCTCAATTTTCCTAACGGTGAACCTTGGGGAAAGCGTTACTGTTGCATCTTAATAACCAGGATGCATTCTAATCTAAGTTCTAATTTTGCAAACAGACTGGTGCTGATGGTGTAAGATTGGAAACATTTGACCCTTTCTAGATCCCTCAAATAGAAGGCTTGAGCATTGGGAAATCAGGCATTTAACCAACAAAGATGTCAAGATGTCAAAAATGATACGTAGCTGGGAGAGAAAAAACGTATGATTATAGCCATACGTATCCAATCATAAAGCATTCAAGGAGAATATTACCCTCTGTTCTGTTTTTTGTGGCTGTTGGTGAATCCGGAAGAAGGCTACACATTACAACCTCGGCTGTTTCCTTGTAACTTTGGAGCCCAGAGCCATACGAATTTGAAATGCCCTTTGCCTTAAAAAAGCTTAATCTAGCTAACAAAACCTGCACAACAATGTTGAATTATTAAGGAAATATACGCGAATAGCAAAAGCCAGCTTTGTACAGTTATAATTATAATTATCTAGCTAGAATCTTGATCCTGAACACGTGAATGGCACAAAACTCTTGATTTAGCTCAATTCTGTTCATAAGACAGAAATTTAAGCCGGACATTGGGTCTTTTCTGCATGATGTCTAGGTACGTCGGTTGCAATAAAATCAGAAAAGCCATTCTCTATAGCAACACTCGTAACGCTAATGATTGTCCTTCCCAGTTAATCAACTCACAAATTGGAAACTGGAGAAAAAGATTGAGCTTTTTCTAGTGAGTTCTATTGATCTGTATGAAGATTGTTTGTGTGAAAATTGACATGTTCAAACAGAGGGAGCTTCATTGAAATCACTCGAGGAGTGTGTTATTCAGTTTTTTGGCAAACACAAATTTTTACTATCTATTATTATCTTTTATTTATACCTGAGTTCCAGCATGCTTGTTATCCCAACTGAACCAGGTTGGGCTTCCCCATTCAGCATAGTCTTCTCCATCTTGGCCAGTCACAAACTCAAGGTAAGAATCATCACCCGTGGCATGATAGAGCCAGCTAGCAGCCCATAAAAGCTCATCACCATATCCACTTGAGTTATAATATGTCTGAACTTCAGGTATACTCTCACTATAATATCCCCTATTTTTGTCAGCAAAAGTGAACAACTGTTTTGCATGCTTGAGGAGTGTGCTTGAATACGAAGAATCAGACTTTTTAAAGACCAAAGATGCTGAGGCCATGGCAGCTGCAGTTTCTGCTGCAATGTCTGATCCAGGATGAGATGCATTCACTTGTGTGAGTGGTCGAGCTTCAGTCATTTCTTCTGGTCTTTCCCAACACTTGTGATCTGCAACAGGATCACCCACCTGCCGTGGTGGTTTTAATACGTCAAACAAGTTATAAAAGGTTAACCTAAAAATAGGTTGTTAAAGGCTTGATAGTCCTAATGCACAAAACAAAAAAAAATGAAGTGGCTGAACATGAAAAGTAAAAGGAGTAATGAGAGTTATTCAATCGTCATACGCACATACAACAAAGAAAGGGAGTCCCAAAATCTAAAATTGATAGCCTGCCCTGTACAAAATCCCTTATCTAATTACATGGCCTGTCATGTCATAGGATTAATACCACAAGCATACCAATAACCTTACCAATAGAAAGGCGATTCTTGAAGAACAACAATATAGCTTTTTTAAATTCAATAACTGCGAATGTAGCAGTTTTTCTCTGTAAGGAAACAACATGTTACATCACCATCAGAACTAATAAATATTTGACACTTCTAGTTACAACTTTAAATCGTTTCTCAAACAGATGGCAAAACATAGCTAACTTATTGTGTAAATCTCTAGCACTGAATAGATCAAAGTCAAATCTTTTAGTCAGGTGAGGATTAAAAAAGAAAAAGTCCGATAGTTTTACCACACAAAACACTCCAAGAATAATGGAGAGTACCCACACAGAAAAGACAATAAATTTATGCATTCCCATATGCAGACTAACTAACGTGCACAGATAGGTGCCATAAAACCGAAGTTGTAAAAGACATAAACCTGAATGTAAAGAACATCAGCAGAAGGGTGAGCATTGATGAGATAATCAGTGATCCACTTGAGCGAATCTTGAGCCGAGTCTAACTGGCCAACGTGATCCATTTGATCTCCATATTCCAGAATGGCCCACGACAACACCGTCGCCGTATATGCCAACGGCAAACCAAATTTCATGTGATCCCCAGCATCATACAATCCTTTTGAGAGATCCAGCTGCGCTTGGCTCCCATCCTTAAGACCCGAATCCCCTCTCCAAGGTATTTTGTTGTTGACTAACTTCCCAGCTGCATGACACGAGGAAACACCATTGTTAACCGACACCAACAACACCTATAGAATAATCGCTAATAGAAACTAAAGAGTCGAATAAATTAATAATCTGGCATTAGCATACCACTGATGCCTTCATTAATATACATTAAGAAGCACATTGTGAAATATTGAAATAAAAAACAGAGAAAGACGTAAAAGAGGTGATAGAATGAAATACATTTTTGAACATCGAAGAATTGCAGTGAGGTTTTTAGTGCAGTGGCGTATTTTTGATCAACGGCGCCAGGGGGACCGGGAACTGGAGCAGCTTTATCAGAACCGGAATGACCGAATTTCTTCTTGACGGTAAAAACAACAGCACCGACGACGATGGCCAGAACGACAAATGCGATGAACCAACCGCAACACCCTCCTTTGGACTTCGATTTTTCTCCCATTTTATATCATTAATATTATTGAAATTGCAAAATGCGCTTCACCACACAGTTCAGGGCCTCGATCTGCGTTATATAATCAAACCCTAACGCGAAGCATTGTTGTCGCTCACGGTATCAGTTTCCAAAACGCGATGCCTTCTCCTTCTGGCAATGACAATCGCTATCTTTGGAATGAGGTTCGGTTTCGGACAGAACAACACCAACAACCAGGTTTACCGTTTCCGTTTGTGGAGCTGTATCCACAAATCTGTTGACCCGACCCGATACGGTGAGGGTTAAGAAAATGGAGCGGAAATAGCAACGGCGAAGAGTGTTGTTCTCGCGGGAGGAAGCATTTGGCAGTGGATTGAGTGGTAGGTTAGGTACCGTTGGCGGTGTGACTTTTGTCTTTTTTGTTTGGTAAATGACGAGAATGCCTATGTGAAAAGAGGATCGTGTCGGTGGGATTGAGGGTATAAAGGTAAAAAGAGAGTCAACATGTGAGTGATGTGATGCCTGCTGCGTCGGTGGGCTTTTGTTGTTCGTTATTGAATTGAACGGAGGGACGTGGTTTGGTGTGGAGTGAGAGGGACCCTCCATCTGATGCAACCACCCTGAACCATTAGTTTTGCTTCAACTTTAATCAATCATGAATGCGTTGCTAAGCAACGGCCACGATTTCACCCTTTCTCAATTTTAGTCTCATTTTACATATTTTTGCAATAGAAAATATAACATGATATTATTTTGTAAATTATTTTCTAGTTAATATTTGAAGGAACATATTTGCTGGATATAAAGTCCTAATCAAAAGGGAGATGGTAAACGATCCTTCGTTTATGATGTCATGTACATACGAAATTAAATAAACTTGTTAAGTCTAGAACAATTATTAGACAAGGATTTTCTAATTAAGATGGGGATGATATGACTAAGTTGCTTGTCAAAAGAAAATGTTGGTTCACTTGTCTTATAGTAAGACATTTTAAGTAAAATTTGATGTAATAAAGTATGGATGTTTGAATACTATAGTGTGGGCCAGATGATTCGGTTTGAACAACTTTGAAAAATTAGTTTAATTTAAATTGAACTTAGTTACAAAACAATAAAAATTAATCAAACTGAACTATATTCAAACTTGCTAAACTGTTTTGAACCATTTAAAACTGAATTATTAAAAAGATAATTCGAAGCTTTCCAATTAAAATTATATATATATATAAAAAAAACAAATAATCAATAAAATTTAAGTATAAATTTAAATTAGAGAAAATAAATAAATAACATATAATAAAAAAATTATAACTTATTATTCATAAATTATTATTTGAAAAAAAGATAAAAACATATAATAAAAAATCCATAAAACTATTATTCATAAATTATTATTTTAAATTTTTAAATTAATGTCTTATTTACATTTTATCAAGATCTATATGAATTTTTTATATAATAAAATTAAATGATTATATAGTTTTAAAATATGTTTAATAAGTCAAAGAAAATTAAATATGTTTAGTTAGTGAAAAAAATCAACATCCTATATTATTGTATAATTTTTTTTATATAAGTAAGCAATTAAGCTTTACAAAATTTATATTAATATAATTAAAATGTTTATATACAAGTCTTTGAAAAATTAAAAACATTTAAATTTATATTATATTTTTCTTTATTAAAATGAATATTATTTTAAAAAATATGTCAAATGAAATATACTTATTCCATAAATCTTTTGAGGATATTTTATTCCCATAATTTGAAACTTTTTTATTTTGTGAATTTTTCTAATTTTAACTCATGTGAATCAAAGTCAAGAAGTAGAAATTGATAAGTCTAATTAATTATAAGACTAACGAATAAATAAATAAACATTTGATGAATGGATATCAAGGAAACCACCCTTCCCTGTTTTCTCAACTAAAAAAAAAAACAAAATAAAACTCTCAAACGAACAATTGCAAACTGATTACAATGTTACTGAACAAAGTATCAGTCAACAGCACATTAACAAAAAAAATTCCAAACAAATTTCACATGCATAAATTTACTTTTAATTTGAGTAAATAATTAAAAACAAGTTACCCCTCCAGTAGCATTCTTTATTTTAATTCCAAACTGTTTTTTGTTGGAAATTTTAATTACCAAACTAGTTTTATACTCTTGCGTACTCGCATGTTGTGTTTTTTGTTTTGGTTTTTTAAAATGTGTGTTAAGAAAATTCATATTATAATTATATTTAAATAAATAATTTTTTTATATAACTATATTTAAGTGTTATAATTATTATAGCTATAAATATAATATTAATAAAGAGTTTTATGGTATGAAAATAATTAATTATTTAATCATATATATTTAATAATAATTAAAAATAAACAATATTATTTTGATATTGATTTTTATGCTAAAATAATGGATTATAGAAAATATATTTAATAACATCAAAATTGATAATAGAAATGAATTATAGTAATAATAGTAATAATAATGTTACTAATAATAATCCTATTAATGATAATAATACCACTACATGTAGATATGACAGAAAAAATATATTAAAAGATATTGGTATATAGAATTAGACGTATTATTATTATTTTTTAGAATGATAAATATTAAGATAAAAAAATAATATCAATTTATGAATTTGTTTGTGTTAAATTATAAAATATTATTGTTAAATGATAAAAATTTAGAATTAGATTGTTTAATTAAATATTATATTAAATGAAATATTTTAGCTTGTTTTTTGTTGGTATCGTTCGCAAATTTATGATATAAAAATTGGCCTACCACTATTACCACCAACACTACTACTACTACTAATAATAATAATAACAATAATAATAATAATAATAATAATAATAATATCAGTTTTAATAATAATTATAATAATAAAAATATTAATACCAATGATGTTGATGCTAATAATAATATGATAATAATAATTTATATTATAAAAATAATAATAATGTTAATAGCATTACTAATTGCCAATACTATATATACTAATACTAATACCAATATTAATTCAAATAATAGAACTAATAATAATGATATTAAAACTAATAATAATACTAATAATAGTCATACAAATAATATTAATATTAATACTAATAATAATAGTTACATAAATAATATAACATAAACATAATAATAATAATAATAATAATAATACAACTAATAATATTAATGATAAGTGTGAAAAATACTTGATTTTACACTTATAAATGAGTTCAAAGTTGTAATTATTCATGTAATTCCTCGTTGAAAAGTGGTAATTAGTAGTAGACAAGTGTGTGGTAAATTGTACAGGAATTTATACATCAAAGTAGAATATTGTCATACATTTCTCACTAAGCTAACAATAATTCTCTTAGCTAATTAATGTTTTATTCGCTCAGCGCACCAGCACAACTCGTTGAGCGAATAAATGCCAGTTAAAGAATTGTAGTTGAATATTCACTTAGCGCATGAGTGTGCGCTTAGCGAATTAGTTATTTTCTTTGGCTTTTAAAGTGGAAAATAGACAGAAAGATTGAATACGTGACAAAAGTTCCGGACAAAGGAAAGAAACGAAAACATCTCAGGAACTTCTGGAGACTTTTCAAGACACCATATTTGTAAGGGATTGCTTCAAATGTGTACATTCTAGATTATTAGGAATAGTTAAATTTCTCTTTCGTTGGAATTGGATGTAATGAATTCACTGTGATGTAATTTTCCTGTTCAATATATCGTTGTTCGTTCTCATGCTCTTTCTTGAATTTATTATCATTGTTTAAAAATATAATGTTATTTGAATGTCTCCGATTACTGGAAAAAAAATTTGAACATGGACATAAATAGAGTACCTGATCGATTTGATATCTAGGGATAGACTCAATAACTTGGTCATTTTTAATATCGGACTTAATGCAAATTGTATGTTAAATTGACTAAGGGATTAACAATTTGATATATTAATTTAGAACTAGTTGCTAAGGGATTAGGACTAGTATGTTTTGATGTGAATGTTTGAATGAAATATTGAATAGAGTTTTATATTCATATGATTCATGAAACCCAATTCCAACGAGTTTTCTTTTAAATATAAATGTCTTGTACACCAACTGTTGATAAAATGCCAAAAAGAGTTTGTTGTGTTGTTTTGTGCATTTTAATGTCTAATTAAGTTATAAAAAAGAAGAATTGTTATGTGTTGCACAAGTCCATTGGAAGAATGATACTTTACTTATTCATTATATTACTTTTAACGATTTGATATACTTGTCAAAAAGTTATCAATTAATACCAATAATAATATAAACAATACTAAGAAGCATAAGAGCATCCACTTGATCATGGGGCAACCAATCTATACCTCAAATTCATCAAAAGCCTTCGGACAAACAATCCAAAGGTTTATTAGATTACAATTCTTTTTATTATAAGTCAATATACAATATTATAAAAAAACCAGTTAAATATTATTAGTTTTTATAGATATAATTTTAGAAAAAGTAAATGTTTTCGTTGATATTGTTGTTGGTTTAAGTTGTTGTTTACATTTTGTATTTATAAATTAAGAATCTTAAAATATGGTGTTTCATAATTATGACATGATTAAAACGATGAAATTCAGTTATTTTAATATTAAAAATTTAAAGTATAAATAATTTTTTTATAAACAAGGTTTTATTAATTAAAAATATATATTCTTTTTAAAAATGTTTTTTTATAATTTTTTTTCTAAGATATTTTACAACTTATTCATCATTTTAAATATTAGATATTGTAGGATTTTTTTGGGTAGTAAGATATTAAGATCTTTCGATTAAGTTTTTTTAATAGGATAAGTTGAATTTTTGTACCTTTCTTTGTCATTTATTTTTTTCTTTTGCATGTTGCTCCTCTGTTAGTTTATATGTAGTTTTTGTATTCATTTTGTTAGTCTATGTTGATTGCGGTCTTAATTGTGTGACCAAATCGTGATTGCTTTGTTCATAGAGACAAATTAAGCTACCTGTTTTAAAAGTGTTTTAAGGGTCATCGAGTTATTTGATCATCTTTCAGGCAAAGCTAGTTGTTTTAATGTGAGTTGAATATTTTGATTGAAAACAATATGTATTGAATTTGATTCATGTTGTGTTTGGAATTGAATCGAATGATTTGATAATTGAATTAAGTTTTTATTTATTGTGTTTTAGTTGTTATGATTGAAAGAACTAAAGAGCTCAACAATTGTTCAAATTGGTATGAGTTTAAGGTATACAAACTATGTTAAATCATTTCTTTTGAATATAAATATCAATTTGAGCAATTGATCAAGCCTCGTTTAACTTAAATAACAAATTTGAGTGTTATGTGTGTTTTTATGAGTTTTTAGTACTTTATAAATGTTGAACTTGTATTTGATATGATTCAAGTAGTTTATGATGTTTTTTTTTCTCACTAGCTTACAATATATTTTTTTTTTGTTATTTTGTTGTTATTTTTGTGATAATGACCTTATAATGTGATTGATAAATAACGAGATAGATGATTATACAAGTTTTTTATATAAAAGTTTTTTTCTTTTGAAAAACTTGAATAATTTTTAATATAGTGTACATGTACTAAAATAAATAAATATATTAATATTTTATACGACTTCTATAATGTATTATCAAATTTTATAATGTTATATATTATTAAACGAGTTGTTATATAAAAAAAATGATATAATACAATTTCATAAGGAAGTGATTAAAAGGAGTTCATTTATTTTGAAAAATTATAACTAAAGTTCACTTGCTTTTAGGTTTTCACATTTATCTGATGAGTTCAAATATACTTTCATATGGCAATATTAGTAATCAATTCACCGTATATGTCTTATATTACTACTATTACCTTTGACCCTTATTGTGGTTGACAAAAACAAGCACCATGGATGGATAGATAACGAAGAGAAAGCACTTACCACTAATGGGACCATGAGTGGATGCTCCATTATCAACTTCTGTAAGTATCACAATGATGAACAATTAGACATTATCATTCATCATCTCTCCATAGAGTCTACTAAATTCATCCAACAAGTTATTTTAAACACATACTCAATTTTTACCAATAAAATATATGAAATATTAGAGTTTTGTAAAATATATTGAATCTGGACAATAGTTACTTCGTGAAAAACTCAGAAACTTACCTTATAATAACACACATACAGTCTTGCATAGTCGAATGAAGAGTTTAATTTCTATGTACTATTAGTAAAATTAACTTTATAGTTTAATCAGTGTTATTTATCAAAAGAAATATTATTCCTTATTTTACTTAACGAAGGTTTAAGTATTCCTTCGGATAATTAATTATGAGTTCAATCTCAATATCGTTTGTGTAACTGAAAACATATCTCGCTTTAATGTTTCACTGTATTTTGGGAAATTGGTTTATGAACCATTAAACGAAAGTATATTTGAAGAAAAAAAAATATTATCATTGCAAAACCCTGGTTGGGTTAAGTTAGAACGTAGATCGTAGAGTAGAGCGTAGAGTAGAGAAGAATATCCGCCGTATGTATATATATATGTACATGTATATATTCATCAATAGGAATCGAAGCAATTACAAATCAAACACAAAATCAAACGGCTCCATTTCTCAACTTTTCTTCCTCCTTCTTCACTTTTCGTCACATTCTCTGCTTTCTCTATAAACTCATTTCATTTTCGGATTATACACGATTCTTCCTTCTTTCTCTCACACCAGACAGGTATTACACTTTTCTCACTTCATTTTATTCTCCCAAGGGTACATTAAATTCAACAAGGTTTTTCTTTCTCCTTGTTGTTGGCGTCCGTCTTCTTGAGTTCCATGTTGCGAACCGATCTTTATTTTACTTCGCCCTAATTCGAATTGTGTGTTGTTTAGAGTCAACAACGCAAACGAAACGCGTTTTTCTCAGCTTCCACGTGTGTTTACAATTTCAATCTAAATCAGCACGCAACCGATTATTGTGTACTTCATGGACCTCGTTTGGCTCTGGTTTCAATTTGCGCTGCACAAAGTGATGTTTCCCATTGAGAAGCCTAGCGTTATGTGAATATACGGCTTTAATTTGTGTTGAACCTAGTTTTATGCTAAATCCTCTTTGAAATGAAATTCGTTGTAACTAAATTTGTGCGTTTTCTCTCATATTAAAGCAAGTTTAATTAGAGATGGGTATATCTTTTAGACTGACAATTCTTCTTCATTTTCAGTCTCTGGGAAGTCTTGGAAGCTATCTTGTTTGACTTAACTAGTTATCTTTCTTTCTTTTTTTCTTTTCCATGGCAGGGATACACAATGATAGGATCTTTTATTACGAGGGTACTTGTGTATGTTCATGCTTTACTAAATCTCTGACCGTTTTTGTATGATGCGGTTTTTCTTTAGTTTTCAAGATTTAATGAATTTGTATATTTTTATCTACTTGTTGATAGGATGGTTTTTGGTTATGCATTCCCAGCCTATGAGTGCTATAAGGCAGTTGAAAAGAATAGACCAGAAATTGAACAGCTTCGCTTTTGGTGCCAGTACTGGTAGATTGCACATCCACCATTGCAGTAAAACTTTTACATAGCTATTGGTAAATGCAATATTGAATTCTTTTTGTACCCCCTTGTGTTGCAGGATTTTGGTAGCTGTTTTGACAATATGTGAGCGGATTGGTGATACTTTTATTTCTTGGTAATGGATAGTATCTTTGAATGGATGCAGAGAATGCTATGCCTTTTCTGTTATTATAAAAAGAAAAAGTTTATTGTGCTTTCCTATTAAATAAGCAGCTTATTTTTCTTGAAGGGTCCCAATGTATAGTGAAGCTAAGTTGGCATTTTTCATATACTTGTGGTACCCGAAAACTAAGGTATGAAATTAACTACTATGGTAGAATCTGGTATTGCTCCATTATTTGTTTCTCTTCAACTTGATGGTTGAATTTAATATCATTACCTGTTTTAGGGAACAACATATGTGTACGATTCTTTCTTTAGACCGTATGTTGCAAAACATGAGCCAGAAATTGATCGGAACTTATTGGAACTAAGGACAAGGGCAGGAGACATCGCAGTTTTGTATTGGCAAAAAGCTGCTAGCTATGGCCAGACTAGAGTATTTGACATTTTGCAGTATGTTGCTGCCCAATCAACAACTTCGCCACGCCCTACTCAGGTAGTTGTTGAGCTTATCTTGGCTTGTATTCTGTTATAATCGACGTGTGGCTAGCTATACTGAAATTTCTATGCACATAATTTTATGCTTTTTCTATATCATCAGACTTGGTATCTGCTTGATTCTGCATATTCTGGAGAAAGCATGGGATAGTATTTTTGTCAACTTCTTCAGAGAATTTTTGGGAAAAAAATTACTTGAGAAATAAGCTTTCCAAATCACGAACTTGGTTTGCTCTGCTTACCCTTCATTCTTATGTTGTTTAATTCCAGGACACACGCACACACACATATTTTGACATGTGTGACGTAACTATATATAGATGTGCATGCCAATACCGAATTCATCTAATGGCAGTTAATACTATTATTATAGGAGGGAGATATATTTTGCAAATGTAAAGGATTGCTTTACAATGGTGCTGGTGCTAGTGCTTTCCATGTTGTCATATTGATTAATTATCTCCAATTTGTGCAGTAGTATTTGATATTTGATTGATTAGTTCGTCTCTGGAAAGAGTATTGTTAATCTGGCATATTATTTGAAAGCTTTTTCAAAAAAAAAAAAATAAAAGTAGGGGTGAGAAAAGTGATTATTTTTCCAAAATAAGTTAATTATGATTTTTCTTTGCTGTATCAAATGCCATCTCCATGGCCTTTCTCCCATTAAAATCTCTTCAATTTCACAGCAACCATCAACTGCAAGGGTGCGTCAACCCCCATCTAGTGATAGCCAACCAGCGGCTGCAACAGAACCACGAGCTGAAGATCCATCTGCTACTTCTAACACATCAAATCAGCTCCAGAAAGTAGCAGCAGAGGAACCCTCTACTGTAGCAGCAAGCTTGAAGAGTCAGAAGTCCAATTCTATGCCTGAAAATACCAACCGATCCGTACCTGCCGAGGAAGAGTCAATGCAGACTGTAGCAACAGCACCTTCATCCTCTTCTGCAAATGAAGATGAGAACCCTCCCTTGGAAGATACCATAATGGAAGAAAGTATTAGGGTTACACGAGCTAGACTTAGAAACAATCGATCAGCTGGAATCCGTTAGGACATCGACAGTTTCAACTTTTAGCCTGAAAAAACAATGGTGGGTGTCCAATTGTAAAATTTTATGTAAATCACTTGCCTCAGCTTCATTCCATCTATTGCTTTTTTTTTTCTTTCTTACGAATAATTTTAATTTTTTGACCAGATCTTATCATTCTTAACTCCTTGTTAGACGAAAAAAAGTATAAATGCTCATTTTATACTGACTATTTTCTTCCACTTTTATATTGTACTTGTAAATATTTAAAACATAATTTAAATTATATAGTTTATAAGAATATTTTTGATATTTAAAACATCAAGCATGGTAACTTATCTAAAGAATTATACGTATAGTATAGTTTTATTGTATTGTCTTGTTTATAAGTTCGATCACCAAATAAATTATTAAACAAGTTGCAGCTACGGAGAAGTGTACATTTACTAGGTTGCATGTGATCCTTCCATATCGCACTCGGTGTTGTGAATTTCTATGTAATAATCTAGGAAACAAACTTCAAATTTTTGGCGTGCCCCCAACGATGTGCCAACAATGGGCTCTTTCCAAGGATGAATGTTCTGGTAAGGATATTTGATGACTCCTTAAATTGTATGCAGTGATATATATGTAGTCCTTTTTTTTCTTGTGCATGTACTAAGGATTTCATGTATTGTTTGTAACGTGAGAGTGTAGTCCTTTCGTTTGACAGTAAAGATATTATTAGGTCTTTTGTTTTGGTATCACATATTTATGTCACGTTAATGATCAAGATTTTAGACACTACAGTAGTCTGTAAAAGCGAAGATTAGCAAAGCATGTATGATTTTTTTTTTTCTAAATACGAAATGACGAATAAATACTTAAATGAATTCATGAGAGATGAATGTGTTGCGTGTAGGTGTACCGGTTTTTTTATTAAAATTTGTGTAAATTAGTATTAAAATATGGATAAATAGTTGGTTGATAACAACAATTATTTATATATTTGTTTCTAGTGCAATAAAAAAAAAATTTATAACAACTTTAATTTTATTAATTTTGTTTAAATTTTATTGGTGATTAATATGATTGAACATGTCTTACTAATTATCACAGATTTGTTAAAGAGAAAATTAGTGTCAGTATACAATTAATTTTGAAGAACTCAATAAGAACCTTCTATTTACAAAATAAAAAATAAAATGTTAGCTACATATTAATGTTCATTTTTCTTTAATAAAGAAATTTAATAATTATATCGAAAACCAAAAATGTATTTAATTTAACATTGATGGAACTCAAACAGAATTATTTTTTTTTAATAAGATTATAATTTTTTTATTATATTGAAAACACAAATTTATTAATACTTATTAGACTTTGTTTATCCTTAAAAAATTTATAAACTTGCATATAACTTTTTAATGAATTGATATTTGATAATTAATCACATTTTTATTTATATATGATAAAAAAAACTTGACAAATACATTTTTAATGAATTATTTTTGTAAAAAATTTAATTAAAAATGTATCTATCAACATATTTAACTTTTGGATTGGTGTGAATATTTACTCATAAAATAATTATGGGTTAAATATGTTTTTAGTTCCTATACTTTTGGGCGATTTTGGTTTTAGTCCATTTTCAAACTAAGGTATAATTTAGTCCTTCAATTTTAGAAAACTTTGGTTTTAGTCCTTTTTACCAAATTTTTTTAACTTTATTTGTTGTTTCAAACTCGTTTCTCAGTTAACACTGAAGCAAAAATATGTCAAACAGTGTAAACAATCCAAATGCTATAATGAAACGTGCTTGAAACAGCAAATAAAGTTAAAAAATTTTGGTAAAAATGACTAAAACCAGAGTTTTCTAAAGCTGAAGGACTAAATTGTACCTTAATTTAAAAATGAACTAAAACCAAAATCGTCCAAAACTATAGGGACTAAAAACATATTTAACCCAATAATTATTAGTTTTTAAAGTAAAAGTTATCTCAATGTAGTAAAAAAAACCTTTAAAAGATCATTATGTACAAATAACTTTGAACTACACTCTCACTTCCATCAAGACATTTTTTTACATGAATTTTACACAATTACCTCTTTGATAAACTTGATAATTGCCAGCAACTGGAACCTAAATAAAATAATTGGTTCTGAAAAACGCATAACTAAACCTAGTACAACAATACACATTGATGTTTTATTTTTGTCTGGACTGAGGTGGAAGTGAAAACAGAAAGAGAAGAAATAATGAAAATTTTTGTTTGAATTGAGGTGAGTTACAAAAGAGAGAAAGGAAGGTAACGAACGATAGAAGAAAGAATTATCGAAACAGGTGGTCCGATATGTATTTTCAAATTTGGAAATGATTTTCAAAACATATGTTTTATAAATTTTTTTATATTTCAAAATATATTTTTAAATCTAGAATATATTTTTTGGATTTCAAAATACCGGAACACTCATTCCTAAAAGCATTAAAAGATTAACTTTTGAATTAGTGAATCTAAAATTTTATTTCTTTGATATTTTAAAGATTAAATACGTTTTTAATCCAAAAAATAGTAAAACGTTATTTCTGATAAGGTTCTAGTGATACAAATTCTAGCAGACTAATTTGATTTATTACTCTCAAAGGTTAAAAACTAATTATGCATACACAAAATATATCCAGTAATGTTTGACAGTATATGCTTCCAGATTCTAGTGTTTGGAGATGAATGAGCCTATACTCAATTTGTAGGAAGCAACTGTTAATAACGTAAATCAAGCGAAGAAATTGTAACGAATTACACTTGCTTAAAAAAACTATATGAATAAAAAACAACTTATGAAGGATTACTCGAATGGGGAAATATCCTAAGGATCAAATTATTGGTGGTGTCAATTTCAAGAAATCGCTCACTCTTTGCTATATAAATTTTTTATTTGAATCTATCAATTAATTAATGGAGATGTATAATTATATTAGAAAAAAAATTTAACAAGAGATTAAGTCATAATAAAGAGCAACATTAATTGTCTGTCAATTAAGTTCTTTTTGTGAGATATAAAGACTTCTGAAAAAATATGCAATCTGAAAATAAAGTTGTCAAAAAAAGAAAAAGAATTTTGCAATCTGACCTCAAAAATTTCATTAGATGATTTGCAACTTTATTAGGAGTTAAATTTGAAACACTTTGTATTTAAAAGTTATACCTCATCTTATTTATTCGTAAGTTACACGGTAAGAGGAAGACAAATTTACAGTTGAATGTACCTTTGTGTCATCTGCAATAATTTATGGTCTATCTCTTACTCATTAATTGTATCTGTTAGTGATGCTTGTGCGGTAGAAAATTTCACTCCACTCACTGCATTAATAGTCTTGAAGCTCCTATAGGCATAATTGGTTCATTTTCTGAACAAAAAACACCAAGAATTGGTTGATATGAACTTTAAAACTGGTTGACTTTCATCCCCATGTAGGATAAAAATCCAAGAATCAAATTCATATAGTAGGGCTTAGTTAGAAGATATTGGTACCCCAAAGTTGTGTTAGCCTTACTCCAGGATCTGACTGAAACCAGTAGTCATCTTCCATCTGCAATAAACACAATGACATGACATGTTTTTCCAGATTTTGATATTTTACAACTCAGAGCTTAAGTTATACATACTTCAAAATCAGTGGGAGTTATTTCTTGAATTCCAGATGCATGTGATCCATGAAAATTGAAACTTTCAGAAGTATTTTTTTCATCGTCGAGGCTTTCTAATAATCCCACACCTCTCTTTCTGCATTGCTCACTGTTCCATGATGGATCCATTAATTTCACCCGTTTGACACTATCATCTTCATACTTGCAGTCGTCCTTGCTTCAAGGGTTAAAAAGTTCAGCAGTTAGTAGAAGACTAATAAGACGAAAAATGACCTTTAAACAAACAAAGATTTAACATAATAATAAAGAAACTTTTGCATGCAATGTTACAGTAGAGTAGTACCTCAAGAGGTACAAATATATTGGTCCAGTGGCGCGTCTAACAATCATTTTGTACTGCCTTTGCCGGAAAACTGATTCCTGCTCATTTGAGTGAGGAGTCAGTTAAAACTCTGTGATACACCAAACATGTTTCAACACCCAAGTTAGTCTAAAGTAGATACCACCTCATCAGGATCAGGGACCTCGATGAAACTAGCTTTTGGAGCCTTGATTGCAATAATTTCTTGATTCTGTGAAAATAGTAGATAATAAGTAAAGTAGCCATAATGGTAAATAGATATATCTTCATAAAATCTAAGCGTTTAGAAAAAAAATGACCTGGAAGCATGGAAGACTAAGAATCTCTTCCTTGGTCAAAAAAAGGTACCTAATGATCAAGCAAGCTTACCATCAGGTAAAGAAACCTAGAAATTGTAACTTAAATACAAGACAAGTTGTCAGAAATTCCTACTTCTGAGAGCTTTCACTTTCCTCTAGGTTTCTTAGAAGCTCCTGTTTTTTCCTGAGAAATTAAAATGGTAATTGTTTTAAAAATACAGATCGACGATATGGAACTTCATGCGATATCACTTTACAAACAGACCTTATACAATCATCAAGTTCGCATTCCTTGGCATATAGACTTTCAACCTCAGCCTGTATCGAATCAAATTGTCAAAGTTGGACTGAATCTCTATCACAATGCAGTATTGGCAGGTGGAGCTAAAATCCTAAGAGCAACATGCATTTTAAACTAAAATTGGTGATCAATTACATCAGTCCAAGGCACTAGCATAAGCTTGCTATAATATCTGCATAGGCATATTTAGTTCAGGATAGAAGTGGCGAGACCAATACATTCAATCCGCAATATGAAGGTTATACCCAATCTATATTTAAATTGTATCATAAGAGATGAGATCATGTTATATTCAGATTTTGCCTCGTCCAAGAAGCTTATTAAAAGGTAGTATCCTATCATGTATTTGTAAGACACACCAAATCCATACAGAAACATGTCAAGCATAAGCTTGAGTTTCTACATAACACATATACTCGATACAAGTGATCCTCTTAAGAGGCACTTATGTGACCTGAAAATTTTCTTTTCGCTTCTAGAAAAAAATGCCTCGAGCAGTTTAAGTTGAAAATTGGTATCAACTTGAATTTTATTTTGATCAATCTATTCATCCTCCGCTGCTCTTAACTGTACAATTATGAAGAAATATTTTGAACATACCATACCATGGCTTCAAAAGAGGCAAAGTAGGTTTTCATTTTTCAATTATATGATCGAATATAAAAAATTAAGTCATGTTTACAATTCAAAGCAACCATGCAAGCAGTCTAAAAGTAGGAGATCTGGACAGAGTCAATTAAAAAAGATCCAAAACCTTTAGACTGTTAATTTGGTTCTCCAGTTCTCGTGGCCCAAGTCCATCACATCCCCTGCTCACAACGTGTATCATATATATCAGAAATCTGATAAAAGAAACTTCAAAGTAACAAACAAAATGATAATATTTACTTCCACTGTATATGATTTTTTGAAGTTTTCTCTATCAATCCTACTCCTTCAAGAACATTTGTAATGTCATAAATTCTCCTTTTCTGAACCTGTCACAATTAATTTTAGATATATTATAAAACCAGAAATTAAAAAGTCATGAAGCAGAAGTGCATGTACTAATAGCACAAATAGGAAAATTTAAATTAAAAGAACTGGAAGAGAAGCCCAAAATAAGCCTGACAAAAGGTGCCTTTGGTGAACAAAACTATGAAAGACATTTACTGTACCTCCAAGATCTCAGCAGTTTTGTTAAGATCAAGGGTGCCATCCCTAGCATCTTGGATCAAGCTCACAAATTTCTTTGTCAACAGTCCTGTCCAAGGCATATTATAAGCATTATAAAGAGAGTTAGTTTGACAATTGAGTTAAAAAGGGACAGTGGAGTAATACTTGAGTATAGACATACCTAAGGAACTGTCATAACGACAGTTGTTACCCACAGCTGAATTAGGGAAATCTGATCAGGAAAATGCATCCAACATAAACTCCAGCAAGATAATAGTTATAATATTAAAGCAACAGAATGAAGAGTTTAACAGAATCATAATCTAATAATCTAAAAGAGTGTTACCGGCACTAGGTCTGTGAGTCCCAGATTTTGTGTTCCTAGATTTACCGTTTTGCTTTCCTCTTTCAGTAGACTGGGTTTGAACTGGACGGGAAAGATAAACTGTTTTACTCGTGTCAGAAGCCACTTCGAGATTACTTCTGTGACTACTTTCATATCTTTGACTCGGCTGCATAGGTAGTTGATAGTAAACATTAAAGTCTTACAAAAACTACAATTTGCCGGGAGCACATAGTATATATCTAATATCTAAAGGAAAGAAAACAAAATTCAATTATAAGCTTACAGAGAGCCAATATTTCTTATCATTGATAAATACATTTATTTATAGTACACAGAACCTAGTTGAATCTGGGAAGATCAACAAGTTCAAAAAGTTGTTGGTAGCAAAAAAGGTAGATCAAGAAACTTAAAATAAAACACTGAATTCGCTGAAAGCATGTACTCATCTCTTGTAATCCAAAAACAATTTATTAAACTGTGTGCCGAGGAAGAAATCATATGAGTAGGTGAATGTTAGATGTTGTTACAACTGAAATGAATGCATTGTGTGACAACGAAAAACAGTGTATAATTTGCATGCTGAGATTGTGTTAGTTGGAATCAGGGACGTGATCTATCCATCCGATCATGAACAGAAAAATGAAAAGCGGAAAGAAATTGAAAATAGGGAACTCACGAAGAAATTGGGAAAAATAGAATGGGAAAGAGGAGAAACGTGAGAAGGGGAGTGCAGTAGGTGAAATTTAAATTGAGATGGATGAGGAGGGTCGTGAGGTTGATGATGATCCTGGCCGGAAGTCGACATTAATAGGAAGAATAAAGGGAAGCGGGAGTGAGAGAGGTAACAGCAACACTGTTATATAGTACCGGGAAATGAAAAAGGGGTGAAAATGAGATTATAAATTTTGAAACAAACAAAAAAGAGATGTGTTGTTGAGTGAAGAGTGAGTGATGAGATATTGAGATGAGATGAGACTGAATGGCCGCCAACACCAACGCAAAAAAAGCGGTCAGTTGAGTTCGAATGCACACGCTACCCCGCCTTTTGTTTTCCTTTCGTTCTTTTTCTCTCTTATTTGGGCCTCTTCCTACCCTATTTTTTGTGGGCTGTATGAATGATATGCATATTCTTCTCAACTATTTTTATTAACATTAGTTTATTATAACATTTATTTCAATAAAAATAAACAAATATTAAATTTTTAACATATTTTAAATGTCTCATTATTTATTTTCTCTCGATTCCAATAAAATATTTTTTTATATACTAATAAAAATTATAATATTACACAAAGAATAATGATTCAATTAATAATAATTAAAATTTAATATAAATTTATTTTTAAATTTTAATTTATTAGATTGGATGACGGTAAAAGATATTCATAATAACAATATTAAATTATAACAATAATATTAAATTATTATATTAAAATAATAAAATTTATTTTACAATTATAATGATAGAATTAGATGAACTAAAAAATAAAAATAATTATATTAAAAATCAACATATTATTCTATATGATAAAAAATTAATAAATAAAAATATCAAAATTCTTATAAATAATTTGATAAATCATTTGATAAATTATATAATGAAAAAATATATAATTAACGATATAGAAAAAAATTCTTATATCAAATTACCAGAAAATGAAAATTGTTTTACTAAAACAAAATTTTTTCAAACAAGACAAAAATTAAAGATAAGAGAAAATTAAAAAAATATATAAATTTTTTATTACATATGAGAGTTAAATATTTTTTGTGTGAAAGAAAGTAAAAGATAAATAAAAGTATTAAAAATAAGTAATATATAAATGTGAAATATAAAAATTATTTGATTTGAAGTAATTAATAATATAGTTTTTTAGCATAACTGTGCATAAATTGTGATAATAAAAAAGTAAAATCACTAAAAGAGAAGAAGAAAAAGTATGTAATAAAAAAATTTATTAAAATTCAGAATATATATATATATATATATATATATATATATATATATATATATAAACATATTTGTACCAGTGGGAATTTCTAATAATAATAAAAATGAGTTCACACAATACTCAAGAAAACAAATTTATTATAATATTTTCTTGTTATTTAATTTATTCTTTTTTAGCTTTTAGTTTGATTTTTTTTTTGTTTATTTTGTTTATTACTTATAATTTTTATATTTTTTATTTTCAAAATTAATTTTATTTTTGTAATTCTACCAACAAGATTTTTATCCATAAAATTTGATTTAAAATTTTTAAATTTATTTAAAATTTATTATTATTGTTGAATTTTTCCTTCCTTAGTAGTTGTCTTTGTTAATAATTGAAATTTCTTTTATAAGTATAATTTAAAAGAAGGTTTTCTTTGATTTTGTGTCTAATGGAATTGATGTGATAAATGAAATGAATATTTGAACTAGATTTAAATTTTTTCAGTTGGATTTGATTTCTTGTTTAAAGTCAAAATAATAAATATGCACTTAAACTTTTTCATTAGAGGTGATTTTAGGGTGTATTCTTTTTTAAGATGGATTTGAAAGAGGTTAAATACATTTATTTGAAGATAAAAAAATTGTATTTTTGGAAATTTGAAGATTTAAGTGAGTGGATATATAGCTAAAGTTTGTGAAAGAATTGATAAATGTGATAAATTAGTTTTTTTTAATAAATTAAAATGTAAGATTATTTTTTTACCATTTATAATAATTATTATTATCAATATATTATTATTTAATATTTAATATTATGATTATATATATATATATATATGAACTTAATGGGTAAGGAGTATTTTTATTAAGAGTGACAAAAATATTCATATATGCTAGTATTGGGAATATTTATTATTTAAGAGTAGTGTAAAATTTAAATAAAATAATAAAATAAAAAAATTAGTTTTACGTGGTTTTGTGTTATAATTGTTGCAAAATAAATAAATTAAATTATCATTTAATAATTTATTGTTTTAACAATAAGTGGAATATTTTGTATGATTCCATGAGTATTTTTGTTGTTTTAATAATATGTGGTATATTTTGTATGATTTATATGAGTATTTTTGTGTATATAATTCGGATGTTGTATAATGTATTGAGTTGATTGAGAAAGTTGAAAAATTTATAATTTTGTTTTTTAATAAATAATTTTATTTTGAGTTTTATTTTGTGATTGATTAGAATTATGGGTTATTTTTGTTAATTGTAAATACTTATTTAAATTGAATTTCCATAATGATATTAAGGTTTTAAAATTTTAAACTTTTTTTTTCTAGTATTAGTGACATTCTAAAATTGAGATGTTATAAGTAAGAAGTATTTAATACATACTTATGAACGAAGTTAAAAAAAATTAAAATGAAAATGAAATTTATATTTTATTATATTAAATTTAATTAAAATTAATTTATATTTTATTGTGTTAAATTTAATTAAAAATAAATTTTAAAATTAAATATATATTATATTCTATTTTATTTTTTGTAATTGTATTTAAAAAAATAGTTAAATATGTTTTTAGTTCTTATACTTTTGGTGATTTTGGTTTTAGTCCATTTTCAAACTAAGGTACAATTTAGTCCTTCAACTTTAGAAAACTCTGGTTTTAATCATTTTTATCAATTTTTTTTTAACTTTATTTGCTGTTTCAAATTTGGTAAAAAAGAATAAAACCAGAGTTTTCTAGAGTTGAAGGACTAAATTGTACCTTAGTTTGAAAATGGACTAAAACCAAAATCGCCCAAAAGTACAGAGACTAAAAACATATTTAACTCTTAAAAAAAATTATAAAATATATTTTTTTAAATATATATTTAAATTTTAAAACACCTAAAAGTATTTTTTAAATGAGCATTCCACATGTAAAAAAAAATAACGAATTGATTTTTTTTGTTACAAATTAAATAACCAATAAACACTGTCTATATGGGATGTGATCGTTATCGTCCTTACACTCCATCACACCTCCTCCAACATTCTATAACACAAATCAACAAAAAAGTTTGAATGGATAGAGTCCTTACCGTGCAGAAGGAAATTTATTCCCAACACATAGCATGGTACATGAATTCGATTCCAACACAACTCATAACTCAACTGATTTTCCAACGCTAAAATGTTCATAAAGACTACATCATTAGTCACCATATTTTTGCAATGGTGAAGATTTCTTTATCATTTCCACACTTATCGAGTTGCTCTAACCAAAGGCAAAAACATATTCCAATAATGATATGTTTGTCATGAAACATGGTATTAAAACAAAGATATTTTTATAAAATCACAATTTTTACTCTTAAATATTCAGATATACATTGAAATGGCATTATGGAATAACCCATAATTTTGTTTCGTCATCACTTCCAAATTTCGAGGTTATTTAAACAGTTTTCCTCTGCTCATTTTAGAATCATGAGAATAACCTTTAGATATATCAAAGAAGATTTAATTGGAGTGAATATGAATATTTATTTTACCGAAAACTCTGAATTAGACGAGTTTGTTGTGATCTCGAAAAAGTATATGTTTCTTATGCAGAAATGACCTCATCCTATCCTGACTCTGTTATTTTTAAGCGAAACAAGTACAAGACACAATGATTAATGTCTCAAGAATTAATCATCATTACTCCCAAACCTTCACACTAATCATAAAATTCATCAGACACAATGTTCAACTATTCTCATTCATTCATTATCATCACCACGTTTTACATTCTCTATCCCTGATAAATTGATCATATAATGGAAGCATATTATTATTATATGTATGTTCATGAACTTACGATATTCACTGAATTTTCATGCGATATTGATTTCATAAGATGTAGTAAACCATACAGCCAAAAAGCAATTCGGTAACTTTTACGAACTTTTTTAGATATTAGGAAAAAAGTTAATAAAATTCAAAACTGATTATATAATTAATCAAAATCATTAAATTAACATACATTGATTTTTTTTCCCAAAGCTTGTAAACGGTTTCTTAAATAAACTTGTATAATACGGGTTAATTTGCCTCAACACAGAATTTAAGTGACTTTATTTGGACCATTATGGGCTTAATCGTGGTTATTTTATTCAACTTAAAATGAAAATATCCATTGTTTCTTCTTAAACTTGTCAAAAGAAGGCCAATGATTATATTCTTAGCTTCTAATCTACTGCCAATTGGTAAGTAATCATATGTTCTTACGAATCATATTAATGGATTAATTACTTCAACATATAAACAAATATATATAATATATACGCAGGGTAAGGTCATGCCAATGTGCTATTAGTATGATTCGTGGAGGGGAAATCTTATAGGAAAGAGAAGGTTTATCTTTTCTTTCCAATTTTAAAGTAATTTTTTTATCAGTTTTAATTTTGCAGAGAGGAAAGAAAATAAACTCTGAAAAGTAAAAAAAAAAAAACTTATTGATTTTATCTCTGATTTAATTTTAACAAATTCAGAGAGTGTGAAAAAAGCAAGATTCAAATTTTTTATTGTGCATTAATTAAACCGCCTAAAAATCAAGATTTTATTTTTACTTCACGTACATTTTTTTATATATATCTATATATATATATATATATATATATATATATATATATATATATATATATATATATATATATATATAAAAGTCAATGTGTTACGAGTAAGTAGTATTTAATTTACTAACTAATTTTATTTATTGATTTACTAGTTAGTTTAAAAGTTTATATACAATAAAATCTTATTAATCAACTTTATTTTGACGTACAATATGCTTTCCAAAATATAAACAAAGTTTCCAAATAAGATTGTTTGTTTATAAATATTCAATAAATTTATTCACAAAACTCAGTATATAAGTTTCTAAAATTAATAATTTAATTTGCAAATATTAACGATATACGTTTCAAGCATATTTTGTTGCAATCTTTTTTAACATTAATTTTTTGAAAATAGATAGATCAATTTTTTTAGGCCAGGTGCTTCAAATCACGAAACAGTATACATTTAGCTTGAAAAAGGATTTAAGTTGGACTGTGAGATTTAATCTTTGAACGCCAACAATATGATGGTCAAGACATAATTAGTTGCAATGAGTTGGCTTCTCAGGTTGATTTTATGTTTAGATGCTTTGATTGAATTTTTATTTTTGTTATAATTATGTTATTTGGTGGCTGGTCGAAACCTTGTTTAAGAAATTAATTTAATTTCACTTTAATTAATTATTTTTTGGGGATGGATTATTTTTATTAACTGTTAATTTTATTAGACAATAATGTTATATATATATATATATATATATATATATATATTACTCTATATTTAATTAACTCAAGACTCTATATTTTTTTAATTATAAAATATATTACTTGACTTGAAAAATATGTAAAATTATAGTTGATTAATAAATTTGAAAATATAAAATCAATTAGATAATTATTTTTATATGGTGAAACTATCTTTAATTCCAAAATTTCAGTGTACGTACGCCATTGTCTAATCATTCTATTATAATGTTACTCATTTGTTTTTCATGTATTTGATCAATCAATTATATGTAAAAGTTATTATGACGTTCAAGTAAATTGTGGGATAAATCAAATTATATTAAATATAATAGATTCAAAAGTATTAACTAGGTTCCTTGTTATCATAGTTTTTGACTCGTTCTTATTAATATATTATTCTCCTTTTGAAATATCAAACCATGTCCACTTCACATTAATAGATTGAGCTCCTTTTGAGTTGTTCATTAGCTCCACAAGCTATTTGAGCTCCTCATTGAGTTATCTAATGATCTACTAAGCTCTCCATGAGCTTTTTGTGCAGCTATGTTAGTTGTTCATGTACCTCTTTGAGTTATATGAGCTTTTCATACCCCTCTTTGGCATACTCAATTGTCTAGCCGACCTATCTACATTACTCAGTTAGTTTGTCGAGTTCACTACACTATCCAAATGTCTTGACGAGTTCTCCAATTGTTTGTGCTTGGTCTTCGAACTACGTCCCATCATCAACAACAATATTTCTTCTTCAACTTCTTTCGTGAGTTTGGTCATCTCTTCTCTTTTATTCTAAGATAGACACTCTTTTACAAAATGGTCAACTTTACCACAACTAAAACACTTGCCTGAGTAATAGTCATTTGCATAATGGTTATACTTGCCATACTTGAAGCATTTACCGTTTGAGTTACTTAATTAACCTTTTCTCCATGGACAACCTTGCCCTTTTTTGTGCCAATTTTGTTGACCAAATTGTTTTTCCTTTTCTTCTTGTCCTCGGCTTATGTTACCTCCTTGGTATTGTCTTCTTCCTTGAGTATTTTGAGCCTCTCCTCTTTCTTGGACTAGTGCTTTTTCAAGTGACGTCCAATTCTTTTTTTGTTGTTTGTGCATCTCAAGAGACCCGATGAGCTCTTTAGCCGTGAGTGTTTGGACTCTTTAATTGCACACACACCACGTTTTCAAAGTTTCTTCATTCAACATCCTCATAATCTTCTTCACCACTCGACTAGCGAGTAACACCTTTTCGTTTCTGTCGAATTGGTTCACCATGGTTTCAATTTGAGTAATCTACTCAAGTACTCTTTCTATCTCCTTCATTTTTCTGCTCTTTAGCTCTCTAGCTCTCTTTTAAAGTTTTTTCACTTGCAATCTTTTCAAAATCAAATTCCTCCGTAACTTAATATATAATTTTGAAAGCTACCTTATTCTTTGTATGTGATTTTTTCAACACAACCATCCGAACATTCGACCAATTTGTGATGTTTTTTTATTTTATATGACAAATTTTCACTATCTCCTAATTTTCTTCGGAAGGAAGAAAATCTTTTATTTTGACACTCCCATTATAATTTATAATAGTTTACTGTCTCTTTGTGTGTAAGAGTAGTCATCTCTTATTTATAGATTATAATTTATCTTTTCGTTTCCAAGTTTTAAACTCTCCTATCAAATTAACGATCCATAAAATAACTCATTTAAATTTATTCTATTTAAGTTTAACTCACAGTTTTAACGATGGACATGTTAGATGGGTTCCACAAATGTTACAAATGATTGTTGTTGCAGATCCGTCAAGGTTTTATATTTGAGGCAGAGTGGACCGATCATCATTCTTCCCCTTTTAATAAACTTAACCGCTAAACAACAAATCATCAAATTTTAATCTTATTACATTCAGATGTTAATTCAACAAAATCAACCAAACCAAGCAAAGAAAACCAAATTCAGAGGACAGGAAGGCCATGCAAATGATTTGGCCACATGGGAATACTTTTTTGCCTCACACTATCGAATATAATCTCAAGCTTTAAATGCTCAACAAAACCTCAACTATAAACTATATATTTCAAGAAGGTGCTGTCATTCTGTGAAAGGGAGAGAAAAATGCTGAAGAACAACGCACTTAGAGGAACAGAGAATTTTGTTGTTATTCAAATAAGAGGGGCTACTGAAGAAGCATCGCTTGAACAAACACCTCAACCTCCTCCCAAGTTCAACAATCTCTCTGCCATGAAGCTCTTTCAACGCTTCCGCAAGATCTTCATGCGCCTTGTTTTCTCGGTACCTTCTCGCCGCTCCAAGGATTCAAAGCACAAAGTTTCCGACCGGTTCGAACCGCCCAAGACTTCATGCAGTTCTTACTATTCCTCTTACTCCCATTACAACGAGGCCATTGCTGATTGCATCGAGTTTTTCAACAAGTCAGCACAAGATGGCATTTTCGACGGTCGAAAATCTGATGTTGTCTGAGTCTCACATTATCCAACCTTTGATTAATGTTCTGTACCCGTGCTATGTCGCCATCACACGTCCTTCATTATACTTACGATTATATATTTTTTTTTCTTATGCACAGTGATTGATGATGTACATGTAAAAATGAGAGAGAGCATTGTATTTTGCATAATGGAGTTACTTCAATTCCTTGGCTTCTATTTTACTTGTTGAATGTTAAGTTGTTCTGGGATGAATAATGAATTGCAAAACAAAATTACTATCTATAAAAATGGTTTTGAAGTGGATCTACCCACCCAAATTTCAGCTTTTACGCAAACGTGAGGAGCAGAATATATTATGAATATCCCATCATCTGTAATGATGAAAATAGGATTACATTGTGCATACAATAAAAGTAGCGCATTATAATAAGGTCAGCATTATATGAAGAACCTACTTTTCCAGTGTTCACCTTATGTTTCTCTCTCCAACTTCTCATCACATTCAAAGTATTTTCATTCCCTAGTTGTTTGTTTGGTTTGGAAATATATATATAACAGCCAAAAAAAAAAGAAATGAGAGAAAAGAGTGACAAATTTATAAATATTACTATTTGATACTGAAAAAGTAATTTAAAAAAAAAATGTAGGAAGAATACGTAAAAATATTTTAATGCAATGGATGCAACTTGGTTTGAAGGTATTATCTTTTTTAGACGGACTTTGGATCGGTATTTTTATGAAAGTAGAAAAAAAAAATGACTTTTAAAGCTAAAATTAAACTTTTATCTACTCAGAGTAAACATAACTTGAATTTGAGTAATTTTGGATATCTTCATTATAAGATCTGTCTTATTTTAGTATATGAGAATCCTGTTATGTCTCATTATGAAATCTTATGTAACTTTTGTTCTAATATAAAAATTGTATAACTTATATTTGAATATCCTTTTATTTATATTTTTATTATAAATATTTTTAAAATATTTGTTTTGGTTAAAGATAAGAAATCTTAAATTTTATGTCATAATGAAGTATATTATAACATTTATCTCTTAAATTTATGACCCGTGACTTGTGCCTTGGAGAAACACTTACAAATACTTTTTGTCTAATGTTTTATTTGAACAAATTGTTTATCTTCTATATTACATTAAACCGAGTCATGGCTTTTGAAAGAATGCACGCAAATCTGTATTAAGGATTATCAATATTAGTTGTGATTATTATAATTAATATATTATTAATAATAATATATCATTACAATGAAATTATTATTATAATTATCTTCGGTAATAATAATTATTATTATTGTAATTTTTTATTATAATGATAATAATTTTTTATTATAAAAATAATGATATTTTTAATATTAATTTTTATTATAATTATTATAGATTATATATAATCATTTTTTTAAAATATATATATTTGAAATTTAAATATTTTCACTTAAAAAATACTAATAAATAAATGAATAAATAAAATGACAAAGGTAAAAGATAACAAAGATAAAATGAAAGAAAAAAAAAAAAGAAAGGAAAAAGTTCAACCAATACAGTAATAAATAAATATACTAAATGTAGATCAATTCTTTCCATCTAGATCTAGGTGACGTGAAAGTATCCATTCTTATAACATTTGTGCTATCTTTTAAGTCTACCCAAATAGTTGATTATTGGTCTTAGATGTCTTAGAACAAGACAAATTTATTGGAATGTTTCAATCTGTATACATATTAGTAAGAAAATGCTTGAACATTTTACATTGGACAGTTTTAATTTACCAAAAAAATATTACGTGTAATATAATTAAATTGATTATAACGTGTGGAAATTTTATTGTTTGTGCTTTTTAAAGTGTCCAAGAGTTTGCAGATTTTTTCTTCTTACTAGAATATCACCAAAATAAATGTTGTGTGAAATCTTCTCCTATCACATGGTTATAAATAGAATTCTTAATTACACATTTAAAAAGTTTCTCCAATAAACTAATTACATATTAGACTTTGATGGATTTATATATCTACAATAACTATCTTAAATTAGCACATTCACTGTCCTTCTATTGATTGGTGAATTGCAAAACTCAAATAAAACGTATGTATTGAGGAAGTTTTTTATTTATGAGAAAATTGTAGTTTGAAACCCACTTTTTCCCTTACTACAATTTGACTCTGTTTTATTAATAAAATACTATATGTAATATAAAAAAAATAAATATAAATGAAATTTTGAAATAAAATAATAATATTTGTGAGTGTGAAATGGGAATATAATAAAAAATATAGTGTAAGTACAGGTCCTAAAATTCATAATCACTTAAATTTCTCAATTAATGCAATTTATTTGTCTTTATCTTTTTTAAAAGATGAAAAGGAGATTGAAATTGTAATCGGTGTCCTTTATTACATTTGCCACATTCAACATGCAACCCTGTTAGCATCTCACGAGTTTAACAAGATTGTACCATCGATTTGCCATTGAAGTCTGTTAAAGTGCGCATGAAAATAAACTTTTTCCAGAAGAAAAAAAAAAAACTCAAAACAAAATGCAGTAGGCAATTATTCTGGTAAATTAACATAGTGCTAAACCGAAAACGTGGTATTTTGTTTGGAAGTGTGTCATGGAAGTTCTTGGCTCCCCTTTTTCCTTGAAAAAATAGCTCCAATCAAAGGAATAAATGACTTCTTCTTCTTCCTCAGAGAAGGGTGCCTTTCCAACTTTCCAACCCCTTGTTGTGGAAACATCATATGAGACACCGATGGAGGATTCGCGAATGTCACGTACCTTTTTTTCTGGAACTCCATCTTTTCCTCGTCAAATCTCGAACTTTTCACTCCAAACGTCGTTAAATTCTCCACAAACTTCACATCTTCGATTTCAGATTCCACCGGGTGTTTCTCGGTTTCTCGTTGCTTCAGTTGTTGAAGCTCTTCCTTCGTGCGTTCAAGCTCTTCCTGCAGAGAAGACAGACAATGCGCCATTACCATGCTTTCTTCCTTCGCCCTCTGCAGGTTTTCTCGCGTCTCCTCTAGCTCAGCTTCAACGTTTTCAATTCTCGAATACTCCACGCCATTTTCACTTCCTCCACTCTCCATCTGTAACCACATAACATTAGACTAGATTTACTTGTTCATACAATATTAAGATAGAAATGTAAGATAAATTATTGAGACTGGAAAAAAGAAGAAGTAATCATGTACATGGTAAAGTGAAAAGTTATTAAAGAGTAGTATAATATCTCAGTACTTCATAGAAAGCTTGAAACACACAATGAATACATTGTAATTAAAGTATGAAAGCGTAAATTAATATTGTTTTTCAGTGCCTTTATTCTGTGACACGACAAAGAAAGCACATGACACGGTCTGCAACTGAATAAACCATTCGTTGCTTGCACCCTGTTACAAGAAAGGATAAGATTGGAGCTACTGAAGAAGCATTTATTTATCATCTAATCTTCTGAAAATACCGATAATTTAAACCATCTGAAATGGGGGCTCAAATAAAAATGTTACTTTTGTTCAGACAGAATTGATGCAAGCAGGTTTGTGAAAATGTTGTGATAGCATGTTTAGAAAAAATGGAGGTGAAAACTATATAGGACAATTAACTTTTGAAAATCAGATTCAAAATGTATAACGTTATTCGTAAGTTTTCCAGCGCAGATTAGAGTTGTGTGTGATTAAACGATGAAGAAAGAAAATGATGTGTAGAACCTTTTTGAGTTTGTTTGCAGTTGCATAAAGCTCCCCAGCTAAGACTTTGTCGCCGAACAATGAGACAGCCTCTTTGACGGAGCGAAATGGCGGGCTTGTGTCTATCTCTGCCTTTCTGACAAGCATGACGCCATCTTTGATGTTCATGTTGGTGTTGGTTCCACTGTAGTAAAGGGTTGAAGAAGATGTGTGAGAGAGAAAGAATAAACAAGTGTAGGATTGGAGAAAGGAGAAGGTTGAGTTGAGATATATGTCATGTCATGAAGATTGGAAGCTTCGTTTCTTCGCGTCCACTTCACTAGAATTCTGTTTCTTATGTTTGAGGCTCAAGGCGGTGGGTGGATGCCCTTAGCTCTTGTTACTGTGGCTGTTGGAAAACAAATGGTCCAAACTTTATATATATATATATATATATTTTTTCAGCACAACTATAGAGAAGGACTCTTCACCCATACCCAACTTCAAATATGTTCTCCACCAGAGAAGCGTGTGGAAAGATATATGCTTTTTAAATAAATTTAATAATAATAGAATCACATATTTTTACATTTATTCAACAGAAAAAAAAATTATTAAAAAATAAATTTTTGTATTTTTTTTAAATAAAAATAAAAAGTAATAATGGATAATATAAAATAAATGTAAAAGATTTGTATGTGTGAAAATATCATCATTGAAATAAAATATATGCATAAAAAGAATAATATTACCATGACATGACACGTTTTTATCTTCTTTTCACACATAATAAGAATAAAATATTTATAAAAAATAAATTTGTATGTTTTTTCAAGAAAAAAAATTAAAAATAAGAAAAAGTAATATTAAATGAATAAAAGAGGAAATAAAATGAAAAAGAAAACAAATTCTAGGATATCGTTTTCTACACAAAAAGAAAACAAATTTAAGTTATTGATGATGCGTTTTGAAGTGAACAGTGACAGTGGCAGTAAAATATAAACAGTGATGATAATAACATTTTGTGTGAATGTGATAGATCAAATATAAAAAAAAATTGTCTGTATGAAAGTGTTATTTCTCTTATATATCCAGACAGATGTATACAAAGCTCTCGTGAACAAAGACAAGAAACTAAGTTTTTTTAACGTTAGAAATATAAGTTCAAAGTACTTTTAATAATAATAAAAAAAGTTGAATAAAAGAAGAGAAAAATAACACTCACAAACATTGTCAGATTTTACGTTAGAATTGATATCAAATTTTTTTGTATAAATAAATTATACGGGTTAATCTTTCTAGTCTGTTTTAATAAAAAGAAATACAATTCTAATATTAAAGATTTGTCTTATTATTTTCAAATAGAAATAAATATGTTCCATTATATTTAGGAGATTATATGATTCAAAACGAAATACAGAAAAATTGAATAAGTTTTATATTATTGAATAATATATTTAGAGTAAGAAAACTTAAAAATAAGAATGAAAAAGGTAATTTACAAATAAAAGAAGAAGTTGATTTCAAAATAAAAAGTAGTATAATCAATAAAAATAATATAACTATGAAAAGACAGAATTATTTAAAATAAAAATATTATTAGAATGGCAATTAAAAACATGTATAATAATTACCGCAAAACAGAATCTATTTTAAATTTACAAGAAATGTTACAATTGTCATCAAAGATAACGTGTGTGAGAGAGAATTTACCTTTTATTAGGTTATCTTTTATTAGTTTTCTTATTATAGTTTTTTTCGTTTTTTTTTTCTAATAAACTCAGACTTACATTCTATAACAGAATTTTGCTCAAATAGAAATTGGAACCCTTTAATCAAAATGATATGTCTCTAATTAACTAATTAATATTGTGTTATTAATCCAGTTGTTGTACACTTAATCTAAATTTTTATTTAGATTTAATGGTGATATGTTAACCACATCAAACTATTAATATTAGTAGTGATCTTGTTAGTAACTGTCTAAATAATAATGAGAATGATATATTATGTACTTGATCATGTTGTGAAGTCTACCAAAAGTGTAAAGATTGCTTCATATGTCATGTAATGACCATAAAGACATTACAATCTTTATCATCCATGATCTTATAAAATATTTTTCATCGATATTACATTTTCTTTCAGTGTACCAATATGAACTGCAAATTCTGAAGAAACACGTGAAAAGAATAACAAATTCAAAATGTTAAAATAGTAAAAGACTTCTCATTTTAAAGTAATAAAATGAGAGATTAATTAAAATAATGAGAGAAAAAAATTTGTCCACAATTTTTATGTAATGTTATATGAAAAACTTTGGTTTTGTAAGTTTTTTATTGTTTTAAAAATTGAATATGTATTTGCACATTTTATTCAAATAAGTAGTTGTGTAGTTCTTTTTCAGGGGATGTAGTGGAATAGTTAAGATTATATTTTAGTGAAAGAATAACTTTTATTTGAAAAGGACCATTAGTCGAGCAGTAATATTATTTGTTAGTGAAGATATCATAACAAATTGTTTCGTAGAAGAATATACAAATGAAATAGGTAAAATATAAAATAAAGATAAAATAATAAATGAAGATAATTCAGCCTAAATTTATACAGACTGAGTATTTTCTTTTGAACAATGGAAAACTTTGAAATACACTGATAAACAAGGCATTTACTTGATGACAAGAACAGGGCAATAGATGTCAGATTTAGCTAAATATTTACTGTGTTCCCTCTGATTTTACCAAAGAGGTAATCAAAGCTGACCTATAACATGGCAAGTCCTGTGTCACGTCGATTAACGTGACAGACGTAACAGTAGCACAAAAGACCAGCGCATGCACAAAGACAAGAATGAAACAGTAGTATATTTCTATGCCTTATTTGTTTTTTTCTGTTCGATTTCAGATGCGCTCATCACATAACTATTGTTGCTTAATCAATCTACCTTTACTTTCTTCACATACAGAAGAGGCAAGATGAATGTCTTGGCCATTTGCCCTTGATATTGATGAGGCGAGGGTGAAGAGGTGTTGTTGCTCAGAGATTGAAGAGATCTTGGATCCAAGTGCTTCAAAGGATGCAGTGGAATGGGGAAGGATTACTTGGGGACAAGGACTCGCTACAGAAGATTCATATCCACCACTTTGCCAATTAGGATATTGGGCCTTCACAATGCTGCAATTTACAGAAGACCCGCCTTGAGATGCAAGCTGCACCGCCCAAAAACTTTGGTGCTGTTGTTTATAGGAAAGTGTCGAACTATAATGAGTTCCACGTAACGGGGTACCATAATAATGAGGCTGCTGCTGCAACCGGACCTGTATAGTCAATTAAAGCATCACGGAACTGAGCTTAATATGATAATAAGACAAAGGGAAAGGGGTTGGTATGTTAAGGATATAAATTGCATGGCTTCTCTTTCAACTCTATTCGGGTGGGGCAGGTTATTCCAAGTTAAGACAATAAATTTTAGCCGCTCCATTAACATCATGTTGAACAATATAATCACTTTAAGCTATATTTCTTAAACTTGACCCAGGACTTTTTAGTTCATTAATGTATAAGATTGATAGGAGTCTAGTAAGTAAAAACCTGTGGTCCTACAAGAGGAAGATGCTCCAGGAAATTTGAGGCATACGGACTTTGAAAAGGCATGAGGCCATGCTGCTGTTGTGGCGATTGAAAATAAGGCACTTGCGATTTTGAATATGGTTCCAACTTACTTTCACCTTTATTAAAACTTTCGTTGACCTTTAACTCATTACCACCAGTTGACAAGGACAAGAAGTTGAAACCCTGCAGAAAATTAATAGTCATCAAATCAGGCACGGAGAAGAGGGGACACAGAGAGGTATACTATAATCATATTTATCCATAGCTTACCTGTTTTTGAGGACCATGCACCCCAGATGGTGAAGGAGCCTGAGAAATATCGCGATAAAGGCCATGTTGAAGGATACCATTCTTAGTTTCACGTAAATTACTCATAGTAGCAGAATGAACTGTTCCAGCGGCATTACTATTTCCACTTTTCGTCCAATTCAAGTTGTGTGCTTCCATTATAACCCCACAGTTTGACCCTTCGGTTACTCTCGCTTGATGACTTTCATAAAGCTCATGTCCTTTGCCCGCCAGTCGTCTTGACACTTCTAAGCTACGGATGAGATGACTGATGCGAACATGAGATGCACACCTCTTCCTTGATTTTTTTTCTTGAGTAACAATTTCGGAAATCTGCATCGATAATAAAAATCAGACAAAACAGATAGGCGTTTGAGCAAAGTGCCTGGACCAGGATGGAAAACTTTTGACATTATTTAGGTAAATCATGCAAAACAGTTCTATAAACATAGATTTGCAATTACCTTTTCACCAGAAGAACAACTTTCCATCAAATCCTGTTTCGAGGTACCAATTGCAGTATTCAGCCAATCTAGAGTTTTAGCAGCAGAAGACCTTTAGAAGAAAAACCCATCAAATCAGGATATGATGAAGAGGGGAGAATAAGGGGTGGATTTGGCCTCTAAAAAGGACAAAATGAAGTAGAATTAAAGAAATTTACTGCAGATAAGAAGCAACAATTCCAGTTGGTGCAGTGGGAGACAGGCTTGGCCACCGTGTTGGGCTTTCTGGTAAGACAATAAAAAATGGTCAGCCAACTGATGAAATTTTTAGCCTATACTTATAATCACCGGGGGGGCAAAATATCATTGCTTGTACCAAGCACATTTAGTCCACGAGCATACCAGTTTCTTTTTGGTACTTGACCATATGTTGTTCTTGCTTGCAATCAACGCTTCCAACCTGAAATGTAAGCCGACAACACCAATAGTACTGACGCTAGCTTGTAGTAGAAGAATTTAGGCACAAATTGTAAAAGTTGAAATTACTACCGTCTGATATTCCACGTTTGATTTCCTCCCAATATGTGAAATCTGTGGCTGTATGGGTACGTTTAATCTGTAATATGATGAGAAAAAAATGTAGTTTAAATATTAAAAATTTGAAAAGGAAAGGATAGACTAGAGAGATTTCAAGAATGCAACTAAAAAACTACCCACCCCATGTCCAGAGACAGTTCAGAGTCATGCAATGCAACTCTGCCGCCACTATCACTCTTAACCATTGACACAGACTGCAGATTTACTTTTGGAACAGTGCTTTGAGTAGCAGCCACCGAGAAGTTGGCACTATCAGGAAAATCAGTCTGTTCATGACCAATGGTTTCACTCAAAGAACTGAGTTTTTTACGGCCCTTAGGTGATCTTTTTCCCTCGTCCGCAGTGGCTCCCGAGGCTAGAACACATGACACACAAAAAGCAAAAGATAAATAAAAAACTTGGAATAAATTAATATCTTATGAAAGTGCCGTGACGGAGAGAGAAACCTTCAACAGTAACATTGGCACTCTGACTCTCCTCATGGTCCTGCAAAACCGTAGAGTTTTCTGGTAGAGATTCACTGTCCGGTTCACTCTTAGCATTAGAGCCATTATCTGGTAGCATTCCAGCCAAGGCATAGAGAGTCTCCGCAACCTCTTCCTCATCTTTCGTTATGGGCCCGGGCAAAACTTGCCTCGTGGACCAGCACGGGCTTCTTTGTTTCTACGAAAAGCAAAAGCTCGAGTAAAGGTGAAATTGAAATGGCTAGAAAACGAAGCAAAAGGTTAAGTTTTGAACCATAAAGAGGTGCCGCAACACTCACTTTGGATTTCTTTATGCCATCTTTTTGGGGAGATTCCATTCCATTCATATTATGGTTCACCTTTTCTGAATCCCCAGAGATAGATTCGCGACCCCGTTTCTTCACAGCTGTAATTTCAACAGAAACAAAATCCCCACCTTTTAAAATGAATGAACAAATAAAAGTATATAATAAAGAATATTTGATATTATAGGAAAATGGAAAAAGAACAACCAATCAATTTCACTGTAGAAACATTTCCCAATAATAATTTATTAAAAAAAATAGGATTATTCCTTCCAGAATTCAGAAAGTACCACACAGTTGAATCATTACACTGTACATACACAATTTAATTTATAGTAAAGCAGAGGGAAATGTGAGTCCCGTCTTTGTGGCTTCAACCCTTGTAAAAAAGATGAATGACAGAATTTGGACGGAAAGGGAAACGTGGAAAGAAAAGAAGATGAACATTTATTCGGAGATAAACGAGACATCTTTCAACGGGAATCCGAAAATAGTGCACCTGAACGTATCTTCCGCGGAACAGAGGCATGATCCACGCCATTGCCGACCTTCGGAAACTGCCAAATCATTAAATATTGAAAACAACAGAAGAATTGAACAAAAATGACCAAGCAGTACTAGTACTAGAAGCAATACCTTTCTGGGAAACTTAAATTTCTTGGTTGGTTTTGGAGAGTGAGAGACACGGCAACCCATTGATAATGCTTTGGCAACGGCACTCAAGCTTCTCACCTTCTCCTTCTTTGATTTCTCTGAATACTCACTGCTCGCATTCAAACCTAACAGAGAGAAAAGGTGTGGTGGATATTTATTTGTTTTAGAAGGTGTGATGATGAGAAAACGACTATTATAAAAAGGAAGATGAGTGGTGAAAGAATTACCACTACTGAGAGGAGTGAGGTTGCGTCTCCAGGAAGAAGCAGATTGAGACTGAGATTGTTGTTTGTAAATGTGTCCTTTGGCGTTTGAAAATTCACACATCTTCGTGGGCGTAGCGTCTCTACCTTTGTCCATATCTTTTCCTCTCACTTCACTTTCTCTCTCTCACCGCCTCTGGCTACCACGGCAGACCAAAATCATAATCACAATCACAACGAACAACTGATGAGTGTTTAAGGTTCAGACCCAGTAAAAGTAGAGTTAGGAAAAAGCTACACAGCAATGAGAATGAGACTGTGCCTCTGAACTATCTCTACAAAAACAAAATAAAGAAGAGGGAGAAAAGTAATTCCTGCCTCGTGTTCAGAGAATCAGGTTCTTTGTGAGATAAAAAGTAACAGATTAAGTTGAGGCATGAAAAAGACTATATATAGAGAGAGAGTGAGTGAAGGGTAAATAAATAGCAGTGTGGTACTCACGAGAAAAGAAAGGCAAGAGAAAGAAAAAGAAAAAGAAAAAGGATGCCTCTCAAATGCTATGTCCGTGATAATTATTTTTGTATTCAAGGATTTCCGACGATAATAATTAGTATTTTCTTACACTCAAAATAAGTAATTAGGCACAAATCCCCTGCACTTATAGTTTAATTAATTAAAATTATGGGTTTTGTTTGTTTTGTTCCTTTGGCGCCTTCAATTGAATGCAAAGCTAAACCAAGTCTCCCCCACACGGTTTACATGGGAATTATCCAGTATTTTATTTGTTATTTTCATTAATAATAATTAATAAAAGAAAATTGAATTTAGTTTGAGAATGAAACGTTGCAGAGGAGATAAGCATGTCAGATGGCATCTCTCCGCGCAGTGCGGCATGAGAAGCTTGCTCTGATTGCATGTTTCTCACACTCTGTTTTCTACTCTTGTTTTTTTATTTACTAACATTATAATTTTGTCATTTAATTAATTTCATATCAGGTAGGTCCTGTACCGTGAGAAGCACGTGGCATTTGAGAAGGTTCAGTTAGATGTAATGAGAAGACACGAGTCTGAGACACGTGCGGAAGGAAAGAAGCGTGTGAGAAATTAGAGATTGAAATGAAATTCAAAGTTGAAACTCCATTTATGATTATTTGATTCTAGGGGGCAGAGGTCATGCTTCCTACGTGAAAACCACATCTGTTTTCTCTTCTTCTACGTTCTGTTCATTACTGCATCCATTGTGTGTCCTTCACCTACTGAATTCTTGTATCATATCAAAAATTTATTTTCAAAGTTTAAGTGTTGAGGTTGCTTTTGTTACACCAAAACTACTTAGATTTTATACATAACTATGACTTTTTTTTTATTCATAGAAATTTAAAAAGGTTATAGAGTAACTGTTTAAAATTATAATATTGTAGTTTTTATTAAAGTTCTCTTAATTATTTATTCTTTAATAAGTACATACATTAGTTTACCTCAACCTAATAGGTTAAAAAAAACTGACATATTTTCTATAATTAATAGCTAACATCTCAACAAATATATATGTATGATTGTCTTCTCTTTTTAAATTAAATAAGTAGTTTTACTTCATTTTTTTTATAAAGCTAAAAAATCAAAAGAAATGTATAGCACAAAATATTTTTAAATACATCATTAAAAAATTAAATTAAAAGAGAAATTATATATCTATGTTTATCCTTTCCCTTATTTAAGTCTTCAGAAAGAGTGTGTATGTCCTGTCTTAGGAGTCTTCAATGCCTAGGAAAAATTAACCAAATGAAAGATATAGATAATATAGTAAATAAATTTGTAAACTAAGTGTACATATTTGAATATCAAGCAATTATGGTTGACAAAGTGATATCTGGAAGGAACTTTATAACCAATTCAAAAATTTTAAACAAGTATTTATTATTATTAATATGATTATTAATATTAGAATTATTATTGTTATTGTTATTATTATTTTATAAACATATAATAATGTCTAAAATGGTATATTATATTCACAATATATTTATTTAATTTTAAAATATATAGTAGAATATAATTTAATTTGATATATTTAACTTTTTTGTATTGACAAAGTTTGTATCATATCAAAATTAATATATTGTATTAAAAAGTTAAATTAGATTAATTTTGTCCCCTTTATCTTAAATCTCGATACCATGATATTTTACTTTAAATAAATTATATAATGTGTGTTTTAAATTTATGTAATATAAATCTTAATGCCTTTTTTTGAGTTATTTAAGTCAGTAGTTATAGTGAAAATAAAAAATTTATTATTGATCATTTAATAAAGTTTTTAGTGGAGAAATTAAGAAGAATTTAATAAACTTTTATGAAGCTTTATGAGTTATTGAAGGTGAATTAAATGGATATTAGGTATGTATCTCAAGTTGCATTCATTTTGGACTTTGAGAAATCAGAATTTCTATTATGATTTTTGCATTCTTGTAAAGATGTTTACCAATGAAATGACCTTTATCCTTTTTAGTTGGATCATAAACTTGTATTTATTTACCCAAAACTGTCCTTCTTACCATACAAGGAGGGTTTATTTTTCATCCTATAAAGTGATACAAACATATGATATAAATAGTATTTCTTATTTCCTTAATTTAATTTCTTATAAATTTTAATTTTTATTTATTTAATTAAATTCCTTATAGAATATAGTTTTGAAAATTAAAGAAAAATTATATTTGCAGATGTTAAATTTTATATAAAAGATATTGTTTGGACAATATCTCCTTGTTTGAGTTATATTTTTTATAAAATATAAAATCAATCATAATTTTTTTTTACTTGTTGTTTGAGTTATATTCAAACACTTTAGTGGTATACATGTTAAAAAGATAAATTTGACATTAAATATCTCTTATTCACATGTTTAAATGATCACTTAAATGGCTATATGCTTATAGAAAAGAAAATATTTACAACATTTTTTTTTCAAAACTGGAAAGTTAAGAAACATAACTCAAGTAAATCTGATTAGATTATTACTTGAGGTTGTTATCTTCCAAAATTAAGTATATTAAAAAGTATCTAACTTTCAAATTTTTTTTATGATAAATAATAAACATTTCCACTTCAATTATTACATTTTTGTATTCACACAATTTAAAATGCAATAAAAAAAAAACCATTCTGAAATGTGTAATTTAGAAGATATTTTTGAATTTGAGAAAACATTCTGAATTACACATTTCCGAAATCCATTATTTTGTTTAAATATTTTTTAGATTTTGTAATTTTGAAAATACTTTCAGATCTAAAAATGTGTTTCGAATTACACATTTAACAGTATATTTAAAAATATGAAATGTTAGAAAAGCTATTTCTCTCTTCTTTTTTAAGCATAATATATTTGTTTAAATCCATTATGAATTATACAATTATATATATATATATATATATATATATATATATTTTAAATACATTTTAGAGTCTGACAATTCAGAAAAACAAAAATATCACTTTTAACAAGGCACAGTTTCGGATTATCATGTTTTATGGTAGTGCAGGAAGATATTGCCCACTTTTACCTTGAATAGGGCTTCGGAATATTCAGCCCACTCAATATTCATCATGCTTAGGCCCAAAGTAACTACTATAATGGACTAACAGAACGTAAGTAAAAAGGTTAAAATTTTGTTTGATAATGACTGTTAGTTTTAGTTATTAGGAAATTATCTGACAACATTTTTAATTAATTTTTTCTTAGATTTGAAAATTTATATGTCGAAATTAATGTGTTCTATAAAACAAGTTAATTTTAGTTGGTTGCGGTACTTCTTTTATAGTTGTTAAGATTCTTATAAATTTTATTTTTTTTAAATATTTTTAATTCTTTTTGCTCATTTTCATAAGAGGAAGAGGTTTTTTTGTTCTATTTGTTTTTAAAATACAAAGTTTCAATTTTTACACTTTATGTTACACTGTTCATTTAAATATTAATTGTTTACAGTATATGCTCAAAAACCTTCTAAAAGTTTTGTAACATTGTTTTGAAAAAGACATATTGCTATACTCACTTCATCATTTTAACACCATTATTGAAGACATGAATTATACTATATGATAGGTTTATTTTATGTTATTTTTTATTAAGTACTTCTTACATTACATTACTTTAGTTTAACTACCACACTACTTAATACAAACATGATGACTATAGGTAAGCTATATAATGGTTGACAATGCAAAAGGTAATTAAAACAAATTTCTATAAATTAATTTTTAAATAGTTGAAAATTAATTAAAAAACTAAACAATAAACGTTCCAAAAGTATTGAGTACTTAAAATTAAAATTTAAACATAGAAAATGTCTAACCCAGTATGTTAAGTGAATAGCTTTAAGCTTTCAAGCCTTTAGGTAGTTAAGTAGCTTCTACATCTGTTAAAAATAGTCAATGATAAAACTAAGGATTACGCAAAATTCAAACATAGATTTTGATCAACAACAATAATAATATTTATATATAAAAGCCTTTTTTTCAAATATTAAATAACTTGATTGAGTTTTGTACTTAAGTTTTTATTTTCTATTAAATTTAATTAACAGATGTTTCTTTTTTAAATTGTTATTGAACAGTGTAGAAGGCTCGAATCAGTTTCACCCAAAATAGCAATAACAGAAAGCTCTTCTTTATATAAGTTTGAGGATACAATACAACAGCAGATACAGAAAAGGCACAACACTCACAAACTGTGGCAAGGCAAGGATCGAACATGCATTGAACAAGAAGGGTTTATTTCTGCAGGCAACACACCAAAACCAGGATCTATATATATATATATATATATATATATATATATATATATATAATAGTAACTTGCATGGCATGGCTTCACACTGATGGAAATCTCTAAGGGCACTTGCGTCTGCCACCGTGGGTGGTGAGACTGGCATAGCAGGGACACACTTCTTGGTTACCGGCAGTTCCCGGTGGAACGCAGTTGCAGCGTCTGCAGCAGGTTCCACAAGCTCTGTGACACATGCGCTGACGAGATGCTAAACGGCACCTCGCGCCACATGCAGCGTTACAATCTGTCAAATAAACTCAAATTCAAAATCGTATTCATTCAAATAATCATAGTAGCTAAACGAAATTATGTATACTAGATCTTCCTGAATTTCATCAGAATATATATTCAAAATTAAGAAAACGCTGTTCGTTATGTTCTCTTAAAAACAACGATGCAGATCATGCAATACCTATCTGCTGAAAAAGAGAACCCTGGGTCTGTGCGTGCACCTACAGTTTCTCAAGAACACGATAAATCAGTTAACTAACTATGAAAACAGTGCAGAAGGAGTATTTTAAAAAACACAGAATGAATGAGTAAAGAAATAAACGAAGAAGCGGCATCTTTAATTGTAATCACCGTTTGATCAGCTTGAAGTAGATGGAAGAGGAGAAAGGATAGCAGAAGGGATGCGAGTAGAAGCTTTGAGAGAGGCATGGTTAGATTGGAAGAGGTGTTCTACTTGAAAATGAAAAGTGCATTGGCATGTGAAATTGGACCCTTTATTTATAGTTGAAAGATAAATAGTTTACGAGCTTTTCAAAGCATTTTTTCAATGGAATTTACTTAATTTTCAAAGAGTGGGATGCTCTTTGTTGTGATGCGACGCGGAAGAGACATGAAATTGAAAGTGTTTGTAAGTGAGTGATGAGGACATTTGGTGGTGAAAGAAAAGAGCTTCGGGAAGCATAAAAAAACAGGCGACAAAGTGCTTCTGCTTCGTCACCAACTGTTCACGTGGCTATCAAAAGTGACGCAGTCCTTCATTAAGCCAAAAGCACGATTTTTGTATGAATACTTCTACATGATGACTCTCATAAACTTGCTAAACATATTATTACTAACATGGCAAGCTTTTGGATGGATAACGCAATGCAACAAACATAACGCAAACGGTATGAGAGAAAAGAGTGTGATGAAGTTACATTTACGTAAGCTTTTTGGGTGCAGCGGAAGCGTGAGAGAATGATATAGTGATAGCAGTGGTAGGATTTGATTACACACTATAGAGTGCATTATTTGGAGGAAGATATATTGTATGGAATTGAATGGAAGGGTTTTTGTTTGATGAAGTTAAAGTACAGGTGCTGGATTATAATTATAACAGCCAAGAATTTGTCAAGTGGCTCACCGCCAACTATGGCTTTGGAAGATGGTGATGTGTGAATCTGGGAAGAGAAAGTAGAAAATAAAGTAACCTGAAATATAGGAAAAGGGTTACAGAACACAACGCAATCCTTACAGCTGTCTATGCTTTGCTACCACAGCTGTTACATGATCATATATCAGATTATCTTTTCTCTATTTTGTTCTTCTAAATTGGTTACATGATTCGTTGAGTGTAATTCCAGAACTCTTATTACTGTTAATTATAAAGGAATAAATTAAGAAATGAAATTAATGAATACAAAAGTTTTAAAATAATAAAATAAAGTCACGTAGGTGATATTACAGGAGGTTCAATACAAATGAGAAGTTAAAATCAGGAATGAAAGGGGGAGACGATTTTTATATCTCAGTAAAAAAGACTTAAGTAATGAGTAATAGAAAGGAATGAAATTTTAAAATATATGAAAATGTACAATACTCATTGACTAGTTTTTTTGAACTAAAAAGGTAAATGCTAACTTAGTTTTAGAGACCAAAATAATTAAATAATTTTACAAAGATTGAAAAACAAAGAACCCAGTTATATAATGAAAATATATTTAAGTTAAATTAAAATAAAAAAGATAAAGAAAGTTTTCCACCCTTACCATTAAAAACCTATTATTTTCATTTCCTCCTTCGACCACTCTTCTACTCCTTTCACAATCTAAACGAGCAGCACAAGTAGACATTTTTTCCTTGTCCAAACCAACATTTGATATTTTGATATATGTTAACTACTAATTAATACTAGAATTCTGATATCTTGACACTCTTTTGAATAAAAACAAAATCATTTAACAACTCTAAAATATTAGTATTTTAATTGAATCCTTTTTTTTTAATTTAAAATACTATATATATATATATATATATATATATATATTACGTTATTAAAATAATTGTAAGGTGAGTGTAATTTTAGTGGATGAGTGTCAAACTACTTTTTCTTAATACTAACTTGAAAAACTGATCAAAACAAAAGATAAATTAAAATTTCAGAAAGTTACATGTGTAGTACATTCTCAACTCAAATTCACTCAGTGACGCGTATACATAACACATGAAACTCCTCTGGCTGCTATATCTATTCTGACTTTCTGAGTGCCACTAGCCAAAGGCTTGCTCAACTTGAGGAATCTGAGAAGGAACGTCAAAATCACACCACTCCTGCAGGAAGTCGAACAACAAGTTGTCCTCCAACAAGACTGCACTCAAGGAAGAATGAAAAGCGTTAGAAAGTTGACAAAGAGCATATTAAGATATTGCATATTCTTTGAATTTTACTATCCACCTCTTGACGTAGTAGTAGCAAAAATCTGCCAGGATGAAAGTTTGAACAATTTCTGATAGAAGAACAAATGAAGGCCACAATCCGTAACCCAATGCAGTTAGTAGACGTCCACGAGTATCTATTACCTGAGGAAGACAATGGAGTTATTTTCTTGATCACACAATCGGTTGAAATGAACTAAACAATTACTCACAGGAAAAGAAGAAAAAAATGAATCAAGAAGGTAAATGAATCAAATTTCTTGCATGAGTTAAAGTTCATCATTCACTTCAACTTTTTCAAAAGCTCGTTCATCTAACTTGTTTATAGTCACCGGTTATGAACATGATAGAAAAGGTAACGAAAACCGGGTTAAACCATATGGTTGGCCTATGTATCATTGGATATTAAAGGTTGAGAAGGTCAAAAGATATAGCTGGCAAACAAAAGGTCTCGTTGCCAAAACTCTTATGCAACAACTCTCCTTAGAACCCTCAGAACCTTATTGCCGTGCGGGTAAATTAGTTTAAAAGAAGAATGTCGTACAGAAACATTCAAGCAAATACTACTAATAAAGTATGCATAATTCAAGGTTCTAAATATGAAAATTCTCCAAATCACAAATTTACAGCATATTAGGATATATCCGTATATGTATTTCAAGAATTAGGTGATAAAAAAACTTGGAGAAGTTCAAAATTTGACAAACCTGGAGAACCCAATGTGCACAACTCAAGAACCTTGCAACTCCCAGGGCAAAAACATAGTGTGCGGTGAATGGTTCAACGATCTGAAAGTTGAATTTAAGAATTAAATCCAACGTTACTAGAAAGACTAACAGGAAAAATTGGGTGATCTGATCACTGTATTTAGGAAGACTAAAGGGCAAAGGAAATAATTACATCAGCAGCAGCATTTCAAACAAATAAAAGATAATAAAGAAAAGGTATAGGCAGAAAAGTGTATCTTTGAGACCTTAGCGTTCTGCATGACCCGCAGCTGAGGGAGAACAGAAACAGCTTCAAGATAAACACAAAATGCCCAGAGAATCCTATTAACTGTATGATGTCGGGTTGTTGGATGAATAAACAAGGACAGCACAGCACAAGGTATCACCTACATTTTGGTAAAAGAAAATCAGAACACCCCATACTCAAAAGCAGAGGAATTGAATCATCCATTCATATAGTCACATAAAAGATAAAACATGTATCTTAGTTAAAAAAGATATAACATCCTAGTTGCTACGACAAAAATACTTTTAATAAGTGATAAAGTTGGCTACTTGTTTAAAACTAAGAAAATTCCATTCAAGATAAAGAGAAAACTCACAAAAATGGTAACAAATGAAAAGGTGAAATCTCCGCAGCATTGAACCCATGTTCAAATTTCAAAATGCGATTCATCAATGAAGATTTTAAAAACAAAAAATTGAAGTAAGCACATGTCATATATCACCTTCCACAAAGTCAGACATTAATAACTCTGTTTCTGAACAGGTAATCCAGCCAAACAAGCTAGCAGGAATCATAAACACATTCAACAACCTCCTTCCCTTCTCCTTTTTCTGGAAATCCATACTCCTTTTAAGGAGGAGGAAGCACACAAAGAATCAACAATAACTATTGGAAACTAAACTTCAACTAGAACTGTAGTACCCATGCAGGAAAAAAGGGAAATCCATCTAACAATAAACATAAAATATAACATAACATAATAATTTTACAAATTTGAGAAGTTTCTAAACTGTTTTCAACACAACCCTATTCCAATTAGAAACCTCACATTTGACCAACTGCAGTTTTTTTGTATTTAGCGCCTAACCGAACAAAAAAGTTTCTAATGCAAGAGTTCCTCAGGCATTAGTCCGTAGATAAAAATTACATACAAAATTTTGTGAAATGCTTAACAGCAAGGCTGAACAAAAGCAACATTGCAAACTGAAAACACAGATGACTTACCACATAGTATGTTGCAAGGTTATCCTTATCATCCATATAACTAGATTTGAGTTTGAAGCGTATCATATAAATAACCCAGATGGTCGTTCCCAATGTTGCCATATCGAGTAAGGTGTGTATATCATATTCCATCACAAAACTGCAGTAAAGTCTTACGCCTAGGAATATTGCCGTCAGCTCCTGCGATTTCAGCGAAAGCCCTGCGAAGATTTAAATCGCCCGTTACATGCAAACAAAAAACATGCAACATTAATTTCTGCTAATACCGTAACAAGATAGAAAAACACCGCAAAAGTCACATCAACCATCAACCAAAAGGTCCAATTTAACACAACCCTACCCTGAAATGTCAACGGTAATTTTTATCTTTTGGGGGGAAAAGAGGCGTTGAAGGTGAAATTGCAATGAAAACAAAGGGATTTGTACCGGCACAGGTTCTTTCCTTGGTGAGTTTGTAAATGAGGACGGAGATTCCTAATGCATGGACAAACTCGGCGGCAACGAAAAGGCTATCGTGGTCATGAACCACGATTCTGAGGAAGAGCAAGGCGGCCAGGCCGATTAGCACCGCAAGAAAGACCTTCATCTTGGGCGGTTGCCGCCGAAACCATGTCGTCACGGCGTGGATCGGCCTCTTGCTTCCCTTCATTCTTCTTTTTTTTTTTTCCTTTCCCAACAGATTATTTGTCTGTCACTTTGTCTGGTCTTGTGTTTTCTAACTTGTTACGAAAGAAGCTAAAATACAATCCAATCTAATATGTGTTCCCAGTTGACGATGATTTGGAAGGACACGTGTGACATTAGTTTATAGGTTTTTGTTTTTTCGTTATATATGCGACGGGTGGGTTGCTCAACCACTCTTCTTCCCACTTCATCTCGTCCCTGCATCTTTCGTTTATGACACGGCCCACTCACGAGTTTGGTAATGGCCCATTAATGCAAATGAAGGGAGGCTAAAATATTTTACCAGTTTTGTGGGGACTTTTTTACAAATAATATTTAAAGACACAGACAAAAATTAAAATTAAAATAACAGTCAACTTCCGTACGTTACGCAACAAATATTGAATGACTGATCATTACCAAAAGAATAGATGCTAGTTTAATATTGACAGAAAGATTTTTCTTTTTCTTAAATAATCAGTGGTATAAATGCGAAAAAAATATGATGAAAAAGGAAATTTAACCTAATGTTAAAAAAATTTATTCACTATATTACCTTTTAACTATGTCTGGAAACCTAGTATGACCAATCCACCTGAGTCTAAAGTGTTGGATGGACGCAATATACATATACATATACTAATACATTTGAAAGACATTTTTTTGGGTGCAAGACAAATGTTTTTATATCAAAAAAATTAACTGAAAATTATAATTTTTATTCTTATAAGTAATTAAAATATGATTGATTATTTAAATATGTATAATATTTGTATAATTTTTTTATAAACTTAAAATTAGTATTTTATTTTTATTAAAATATTCATTTTTATCCTACTAAATGATTTAATATGAATAACATTATTTTTATTTCAATCCAAAAATGATCTATCCTCATCTCTTGGGACCATATTTTTTCGGAAAAGATGGAAAAAAAGTATTCCTAAAAATTTGTTTCATGTAAATATTATTTTTGAAAAGATGAATTAAATATTGAAAACGTATAGTTTTCTAATTTCAAATTCTAAAAATACTAAAAAAATATTTTGACACGCTTCCTGAAAAAAATACAATGAAAATAAAAAAGAAAATCTCAAGAACATTAATCTAGTTAAAACTGCAAGAATTTTTAAACAAAAATGTAACATAACCCATAAATCTTGTTCGTATTCATATCAACGTGGTCTAATTTAATGAAAACCCCAAAAATTTAATTAGAAAAGTTGATACATACATAATACATATGTGTGAGAGTGAGAGAAACAGAAGAGTATGAAATCATTGTATATAATATTTTTCTCGCATACTTATTTTCAGTAACAGTATTGTTCTACTTTCGGAATTAATTACGTGTTTGGAATCTGAAAACCTTAGACACTGTCGCTTCATTAATAGAATAGAAAAGATGCGTCCATCTGAGGAACGGAGCTAAAAAAATGCATTTAAACATCTGGCTTACATCATGTGTAACCTGATAGACGATTATTTATTTATAAAAAAAAAAAAAAAATAGAATCCCCTTCCTTTTAATTTGATAATTTTCTTGTAAAATTTAAGATACAAAGTTATCTAACAACAATAAAAAAGTAAAATATATATTTTTTAATATAATGAACTGATACACAAAAGCTGGCGATGACTTACATACGATAGTTGCAGCATCTAGTAGGGTCTCGAAATAAGTGGTGACCACATGGACCTGAAATTGGAGAGGTAAGAGGCCAAAACCAAAAGCAACACCACCAACGCCGCCACGCCCCAGGGAAACCCCCCGCCGTCTGTTCTCAGTCGTATGCCACCCAAGAATGGTGGCGGCGCCGGAAGCACAAGGCGCGATCCGTGTTTAGAGATGGCGTAGGCAACGAAAATCAAGAAAAGGGGCAACAACAAGAGGAAGACGTGAAAACCGACAGTGGCTGTCTGCACGGTGGACTTGAAATTAATGTAAGACGGAACAAATAACAAAAACATGACTATGGCAACTATGGCGAGGAGTTGCAAAGGTGGCGCAGATAAAGAGCACAGAGTGTTTGTCGTCCAGCCTTGCTTCCATGCTGGACCCCTTCTCTCCTTGAACGGCCACGCCATTTCAGTTTCTCTCACTTTATTTCTAATGGTAACGTGCAGTGTGTGGTGGCTACTATTTATAGTGCCGTAGAAAACTACAGAGAAGTATATTTAATATAAGACCACAGAATTTGGTGCATTATTTGTGTGTGTTGGCTTTAGCATAAATTCTAAGGTGGGTTACATCTTAAACCAGACCACCTTCTCTTTGGGATTGATACCAAATGAAAAGCCACTCGCGGGCGGTGAACTGCATGAATATATTCTTCCTTGCTTTTCCACCCAAAGCTTTTATATGGAATGGATGGACAAATTCTCACGTTTCGGCTAGCAATGCTTCGGCATCTCATCAAAATCTAACATATATAATACAAACATTGAATTCAGATAAGAAAAAGTTTTTTACTTATTTAGTAATTATTTTTTACCTATCAATACTTTTTTTATCAAATGAAATCATTTTATAGCTGTTTTCTAAAAATCAAATTGTAATAGAATTTCAAACTTTAAAGTGATATGGTAATTAATCTTTAACAATATTATCTTAATATATTAGAAATCGGGATATTAAAGTCATTTGTAAGAACAAAAATGATAGTCCAAACAAAAAAAATATATTTTTCTCTAGACTTTAAGTGAGACTTATTACAGCAATAATCTTAGGTCACTTAATAGTGAAGACTAATAATAATTTTAATATAATTTCTTATCTTAACATGTTGACATACTTTTTAAAAATAAAATGTATAATAAATTATATATGATGACTTAATATAAAAATATTATTTCAATTAGCTCGAGATTAAAACAAATTATATTTTAATAAAAAAACTTATATTGGTTTTATTTTATAGTAAAAATATGGTTTGATAATAAAAAATAGTTTAATGCTTTCTTGGATTAAATTGGAGTCAACATAATTTAGAAGTATTATTTGTCAAAATATTTGTTTTGTTACATGTCAATATTAAAGTTTTATTATTCTTAAAAGGTGTTGCATACTAAAAATTAATTTAAATTTTGACATATAACAGATATAGATTTTAGGAAAATGTTTTTTCAACAATTTATTTTACAAATTTTTTACAATGTTATGTAATAACTTGTGATTAATCCATTTTAAATATACAAACCAATAAAATAGTAACACATAATTTATTATAAAAAAATTGTTAAAAAATCGTTAACCTATCATGTCCTAGATTTTAATACGTATTATTTTCAAACTGTGTTAAAACCAATTTTAACAAAAATAATCCTAACTAGTATTTTTATAAAAATAAAATTTGATTGAATAAAAAAACAAATATAAATAATAAACTAACTAAATATGATAACAAAATAATTTCAATTTCATAAGTTTAAGTATAAAAAACTAAATATGAAAACAAAATAATTTCAATTTCATAAATTTAAGTATAAAAAATTAAATATGTAGAATAAAGTTTTTTTAATTGATATTTCTTTCAGTAATAATTTATTTGAATCACTTACTTTTTTTAATATTTAGATATTGACACTATAATATCATTATCTACTCAAACAGGTAAACTATACACAAGTGTTTATTTAATATAGGATTAAATATGTTTTTAGTTCTTCTACTTTTGGGTTTGATTTTAGTCTATTTTCAAACTAAGGTACAATTTAGTCCTATAGCATTTGGATTGTTTACACTATTTGACACATTTTTGTTTTAATGTTAACTGAGAAACGCATTTGAAACATCAAATAAAATTAAAAAAAAATTAGTAAAAATGATTATAAAGTTGAAAGACTAAATTGTACCTTAATTTGAAAATAAACTAAAACCAAAATCACCCAAAAGTACAGGAACTAAAAACATATTTATCACTTTAATATATTACAAATCTTACGCGCATATTTAGGAGCAGAAGTAACAACTAAGTAATCATATTTCTAATATTCTCCGTATATTTGAAAGTTGGGTTGAAAAGAAAGAGGTGATATGGGCCTTTTTTTGGGCCAGGCCCAATTTGTCTGTACGAAAGACATCTAAAACATTTAGTTCTGGTATCCGTAGCTCCAATGTGAATTCTCCCCCTACTGCAGATTGAAATTGATTTTCCAGAGAAATGGCTTCGGAAGATTCCAAGCCGGTGAAGAAAGAGGAGGAGTCCAACAACAAGAGTTCCGTTTCCAAAAAGGTCGCAAAAGTTAAGAAAGAAGAGGTCGAATCCGTGAAGAAGAAACCTAAAACCGTGCCCGTCAAGAAGGAACCTAAAGTCAAGAAGGAAATCGACGACGACGACGACGACGACCTTCCCCTCGCCAGAAGGACCTCCAACTCCAAGGTTTCTCCTACATTTGAGTTCTGCTTTTTCTTTTTTATTATTTTACTTGTTTTCAAAGGTTTATGGTATGCTATGGAGTGGACTGTGTTTTTACTTCGTTTGTTTGGGTTTAAAATTGAAGGAAGTGAATAAAAAGAAGAAGACAAAGGAAAAAGTAAAGGAGAAGGAGAAGAAGAAAGAGAGAAAGGTTTATGATTTACCTGGCCAGAAACGTGATCCACCTGAGGAGGTATCCGAATGCTTCTCTTTGCTCTCGTTTTTGTTTAGGGTCATGTAAAGTTTTGAATTGAGTAACAGGGTTGTAATTTTTCGTATTTTTCAGAAAGATCCTCTTCGGATTTTCTACGAGAGTTTATACGAGCAAATTCCCCACAGCGAAATGTCACAAATCTGGTGAGTCTTTTTTTTTTTTTTTCATTTAGAACTTTACTTTGGAGAATGAAGGTGGGGAGGAACTAGGTTGTGATTTATCAAGGGAGGTAGAATTGTTTTGTTACTGTTTTCTGCCCTCTTAGGACTTTGTTAGCTCTTACAAAAATTTAACCCTTATAACAATATTTGTGGAATGTAATTTAGTTGAAACAGTCATTTGGCTCCAGCAAAAACACCAAAAGAGCCCGTGAAGCATTCACTGTGAATAAACTAGTTATGCTTGTGTTTGAGCTAATAATGAGTGCAGCGATGAAAGAACAGTTAGCATGCTTTTGGCTAAAAAAAATTTGGCACACGTAACTGGAATATAGAGCAAATTTTCAAACGCGTAAAATAATGAATTTTTTAGGGTCTCAGATTGCTTAATGCCCTGTGGATTGTTTTCATTTGTTAGGGATATAATATCAGGCTAAATATCTTTGCCAATGAAGTGGACTTTGTACGGGTGGTAGAATGCTGTTTCGCGTGTAACCTTGAACGCAATTGAATGAAACCAATTTTGTTAAGAGGTGGGCATTTGGCTCAATAGTAATTTCCCAGCTTTGATGACACCTCAAGTGAGTCTTGGTAACATATGAAATTGTCTGGGCAATCAATAAACCATTTTAAAGGCAGATCTGGAGGCCTCCCTGTCTTTCCTCCCCTATGTAGAGATATACCCATTTTTCATCCCTCACAACTATTGAGTGAGATGGGCAAATTCTGATTCTCAATTTGATAACAGAAATAAGAGTGAAGGGCAAAAGAGGAGGATGTGTTGGCTCAACTGAGTCCCCTCCTATCAGAGTGATTAAAGTGGTAGATCTGGCATAAGTTTTTTATTTATAGTTAATGGTTTTAACAATAGATGTGTATTTCCCCATTTCCCATGTTTATGATCACTCATTAAATCACTCCTCCACCTGTAGTGACAAACCTTAAGCAACAAGTGACACATACTATTGAAACTTTACATCAAGCATGTGTCAAAATGCAATCATTGTTTAAACAAGAAAAATCTAGATCTGTGGTTATCTTTCAAGCAATAAAACATGCCTTCCATAGTTAATGAAGAATATAAAACTGTTTATTTATCATGACCATGACTGCGCATAATTTCAGGCTGATGGAATCGGGGTTGCTTCCTAAGGAAATTGCAAAAGAAGTATTTCAGAAGAAGCAAAAGAAATGTCCGCAGAAGCTGTCTTCTCCAGTTAAGGTGGTATCGGGTGGGAAGAGGAGCACCAAGAGTATCACCAAATCTGTGACAGTTAAGAAGAAAAACCCAACTTCCCCTTTGTCTTCTCTTAAAAAGAGTACTACGAACTCCACGTCGAAGCAGTCTAACAAGAGGAAGTCTAAGGCTCTAAGCTCAGAAGATGACGATGTTACCGATTCCGATGATGAATTTATTATGTCGACCGTAGCAAAGAGGAGAAAAATGGCTTAATTATGCCCATCTGTGACAACATTTTTATTTTGACATGATGTTATTTAACTTATGGAATGTTAACCAGTCTGCTTCAATACTCACATCTCAACTCTCACTCTGACACACGTATGTGTCTTGTTTGATATATTACTTTTTCTTTGTGGATTTGGATAGGACGAGGAAGAGAAAGATGAGGGGGTAACTTATGCACAACTATGGTGGATAGCTGGTGGCAAACTATTCCTTCATTTCTAATTGTTTTTGCTTTTTTATTTTTGTATTTCTTTAATGTTTTTTCCTTTGGCATTCACTTGCACGCTTGGAGTTTCATTAGCAGAGAAATCGAGATTGGTGATTTTTTTTTATGTGTAACTCTGAGGTAATCATGATTTTTTTGTTCCCAGAGGGCATGCATCTTAGAGAGAAATAGACTCTGATGCAAGGAGATTGAGGTTATCTGATAGTTGTTTGTTTCCTTTTATCTGTAGGATTTGAGGCGTTTGAGTTTAAGGATTGTGGGATGTTATCAGAGATGAGAGCTTATTATAAGGAGTTTAAGGAAGGAGAAGATTGGAGGGAATCAGAATGTTACAAGTACATTTGCAAATTTAATTTTATTGAGGTAGCGGGTTATTACATTCTACCCGATTTGGCATTGTTTTTTTAGCTTTACCTAGCCAAATCGTTTCCTTTTTCAACTAGTGTTTTTTTTTTTATTATTATGACATACTAGATAGTAGATTTGTCATAATACGTTTTATATACATATTTAATATTAATTAAAATACATGTTATGATTGAAAGGACAGAAATGCATTTAATCTGAATGCCGTGGATTCTCAATTCTTTTTAAATATACTGTGGATTCGAAATTTTGTTATACTTAAAAAAACTATTAAACTAAAGTCTTTACTCAAGAATGTATAAAGGAATTAGCATAGACAAAATCGGTAACAACTTCGTACGTAACAATCAATTTACCAAGTTTTTATGTAGAAGGACAAAATTGACAATACTGTGACTAAATTATAAGTTGAACCTATTTACAAATAACTGAATTTTGAAAACATAAAACAATTTCACGCTATCACAAATTAAAAAAATATCTGTGATAGTTTAAATTTTCAATTTTAAAAATTGAATATGAAATATTATAATCGTGAACTTATAATATTTAAGGAATGTAAAAGTGTAATTAAATTTATTTTTATTAAATATTTGTTATTTAGAAATGCATATTTGCATTTCAAAGTAGTACCATTGATGTCGTAAATTACTGATAGTTTGTTAAAACACTTAGTTAATTTTTCTTCCATGGGAGTAGGTATGATGACAAAAAGGAATTGTTTTTAGCGCGTTTTAACGTGTAAGTATACAGCCTGCAAGAATAAGTTCAAGTATATTACTCTCATAAACTATATTGTAATAGAAATATAGTAGCAAGCTTTACCTTTAAAAACATTTTTCAAATATATTCATATCAAAAAGCAAAAAGTGAATTCTTAAGGAAGAAGTTCTAAATCAATATATATTAGATTATTAGTTTATTAGTTCATTTAATATTAAATTTATATTATATTATATATATATATATATATATATATATATATAACAAGAAAAATTAGAACAAATTCACTTAGTTGCTTTATTTATGTTTGTATTCCAAATCACTTTCTAATGACTAGAAACATTCAGATGCATGCAAATTTCAAACTTAAACACTGAATTTAAGATAATGTTACGAACGAACAAATATTATATTGTAAGAGAAACTTTTACATCAGTTTAACTGCATTTCGTCTAATCTTAATAGAAATGGAGTTTAACTATTCCTAGTCATCTAGATTATACAAGTTTCATGAAAATTGATGGAAAACAACACTGTGATGCCTTGGAGTAGCCTGTAACCAAATCTTCGAGTTTCTTCTTGTTTCCACAATCGTAACTACCTTCTTCTTTTTTCTTTCTCGACAAAGTAACCACTTACAAAAATTATCATTTCGCTAGGCGAATAGACATGGATCCGTTGAGCGAAAAATCAACTATTTTGCTATTAACTTATCATTTTCGTTGAGCGAGACAATATACTCGCTAAGCAAGTATCATTCTTCTTAGATGAGTGAATACATTTTGGCTGAGCAAGAAAATTCTGACATCAAATTCACATTCTCATTAATTCTTCATTTTTATGTACAACAATCTAAAAAGGACCAACTAACCCAAAAAAAGTTAAAGAATAAAATTTTACATCTTTCCATGTGAAAAAAAATATATATAAACCATGAATAAATACAAATTTAAATATAAAAATAAATATATAATAAGTATTTTTTACACTTACATACTTATTTTAATATTGAATTGATCAAATTATAAGATTGAATGAACAAGTTGAAGTGTTGAATTAATGGAGATAAAATAATAGTAAATGTTGTTAATGAAATATTTATACGATTATTTATTTATATTTATTTATGAATTTCAATTAGTTTATCTTATGTTATTTGTTTAATACATTCGACTATTATGTTTTTAAGAGGTTACTATGTGTGGAATAGTAATATTATCACCAAATATGTAGAAAATTTGTCCATGTATTTATATTTTGAGAACTTTTGAAAGTAATTTATTTTATTTTAAATGTAGTATATTTAAGGAAATATACAAGTATTATGTATAATAAATGTAAATGTTTGTAAATATTATTAATGCTTGTATACAGATACCATAATAAAAGAAAGTAAAAGTTGTATGAACAACGTAAAAACTATAACATTAACATAGAGTCGAATTAAACCATACAATTACAACTTATCAACTAATATTTTGTCTTTTGCTTAAGTGGTCAACTTTTCAAATCTTAAGTGGTCAACTTTTCCTTTGGAAACATCAATGTAATTATTTTATAACAACTACCACCTATTTATAGTTGCTCTACTTGAATTATATGTGAATAAATATTCTCCTTCTGAAGTTTTATTTATTTTTTAAAATACATGTTTAGGTATTTATAAGATTAAAATAAAATTTAATTATTTTTTAAAATTATAATATATGTTTCTTTTATTTTTTAAAATATTTGACCCACTTTTTATAAATATGAGATAATTAACGAAAAGAAAATTAATTTTAATACGAATTAAATCAGAAATTAACTTTTGTATCGTCTTTATTTAAGATAGTAAAATTTGTATATAGAATTAATTTCTTTATATATATATATATATATATATATATATGAATTAAAACCAAAATACAAATAAAAATAATAATAAAAAACTAAAAATAAAAGATAAAAATAAAATATATAAAATATAAAATAATTTAATATATCTAGTTTTAAAAAATATTATTAATTACATATATTATTATAATTTTTTACATTCATATATTATCTTTAACTACATATAAGAGTATTTCTTATATTAATATCATATTTGTTTTTAATTTGATCTCTTAAATATAATTTTTTAAATTAAAACAGTTATTTTATTATTTTTATTGTTTAAATGAATGTTTCTTTATATTTTAATCATTTTTTATTTGACCTTTTTTTTTAATTTTATTATTTTTAGTTAAACAATTATCTAAAAAATAAATAAACATTTATAATAATATTATAAAAATTAACTAAGTATTTTATAATTTAGAAACTTTAAGCATAAAATTATTTAACATACTAGTCTCTACAATTTCGCGTCCATAGTAACTTCTCAAAAGTTAACGAAATAGGCTATAAATCAAAGATAATGTACTGTCAGTTATCACAGCCAAAAAAATACCTTAATATATTTTTACTTCTTACAAGTAATCGAAATTTATTTTTTATATTCGATTCAAAAGTTACTTCTTATGCTCTTACTTTTTATTTTTATGAAAAGAAATAATTTTTTATTTTGTTTTTATCTAAAAGTACTATTCACATTATTTAAACTGTCTTTATATAATAACGACCTAAAAGACAGTTAGTCCAAAAACATATTTAATATTTTAAATAAGGTAGTGTATGTTAGATATCAATATAAATTTTGACTTTGAATTATATATACATTTAAAATTTATTAATTATTTATCATGAGATAAAAATTTAAAATAAAAAATAAAAAAAACAGAGATAATAAAGGTTTAAAAATATATTAAATGTGGTAAAAAAGTATTGATAGAAATAAAAATAATGATATTTAGATAACAATTTTTTTTATAATATTTTAATATTATTTTTATATTTTTATGTTATTAATTTAAAATTATTTTACAATCAATAATAATAATTATTTATAATATTTAAATGATGTGAAAAAAATTTTCCCTGATTACAGTGTCCTGTAAATAATATCAGTAGTCTTGTAAAGATCTGCATAAGAAAATGTGATAAGTATTGTTTGCTAGAATGAATGGCACGACCAATGAATCCTATCGGATTGCAAAAAAGAGCGCGACCAAAAAATCACTCAAAGCAACCATAAACCCTAGTCACCTCAAAACTTCCACACACGACACGTGTCAACCTTCAACGCGTGCTGTGGATTTCCAAATTCCCTTTTTATTAAGCAGACGCAGAGGGAGCCTCTTTCTTCCTACCAACACAAAAACACAAACTTTCTCTCTCTCTCTCTCTCTCTCTCTCTCTCTCTCTCTCCTATCTCTTTCTCATCCTTCTTACTCTATCTATTTCGCTCTTCCTCTTTGCTCTCTGCAATGGGAATTCAAATTTAGAGAAACGCCAAACGAAGATTAGTAAGAAAAGTGGAGAAAGATTACGAGGATGAAACAGAGGACTGGGTCGAGTGTCTCCTCGTATAGTACGAAGGAGAACGAAGTTGCAGAAATCCTCGTGAAGCTCCGAAGTTTTATATTGGAATTCGAGTGCGGCGGCGGAATTCTTCCACAGTCGTGGGGTCGGAAGAAAAAGAGATCTGCGATTAGTGTTAATCCGAAAGCAGAGGAAGCTTCGAGTCCCGCAACCCCTCTCTCCTTCTCTCCAAGTGAATCCGATGAAAACCCAACCTCTCTCTTCAGAAGAAACGTTTCTCTCAAAAGGGTATTTTCCTTTTCCTTTTCCTTTTATTCCATCTTTCAAATCTATGTTTTTTCTTTTGTGTCTCTTTCTTTCGTCCTTGTAATTTCTGGGTTTACTTCAAAACTCGCAGAAGAGAGAACACTGTCTGAAGATTATACAGGATTTAACCAAAGACAACGATTTGCTCTCCGGGGTAACTTCTCGTTCTTTCTCTCTCTGTTTCAATTTAATCGATTGTAAGAGATGGGGTTTAGCGAGTTACCCGGGCTGTTTCCTGAGTTTCCGGTGTTTGGATTAGGACCCTCTTAAATAAGAGAGTGAAATTTTGAAAAGGAAAGAAGAAATCTTGCTTAACCATAGTTGATCTGTGAAAATTCTTGACAGGAAATTAACAACGTCAAGTGTTACTTTGACAAGTTGAAAGACTACAATTTGAAGTTGAAAGCAAAACAACAAGAGGTATTACTGCCGCTACTACTACTCCCACTACTCTGCCAATTTTCTTTTCTTTTTGTGTTTATCCCCCTTTTTTTTTTTTTCTTTTTGTTGGGTATTTCTCGTTCTAGTTATGTTTATGTTGCTTTATCTTTATTTTCTGATGGTGGGTCCACTTCTTTATTTAGATTTATTAGTTATTGAATTGCTATTTTTTTTTTTACAGCTAAGTCATGACCCAAGGCAAGGTGTTGTAGTACACAAGCAACCGCAATTCCCCGGTGTGGCGCATCATCCACCGTTGATCTTGAATCAGTCGGCGTGTGGAGTCGCAACGACGTCGTTGGGAGTACCATCTTCGAGTAGTAACGATGTGGGTCCAATTGGAATTCCCGATCTCAACTTACCACTTGAAGAGTCCATGACTGTGGAGTTTTGTGAACCGTTGGATATGAGTGTGAATGTGGCTAACAGGAATCTGAGTAGGGCCATTGCAGCTCAGGCCCGTCAGAATAGGCTTCACATTTACAGGTTCAAGAATTCAATAGGAATTAGTAAACCCCGTTACTCTTGTAGATGATGATATAATTATTATAATATTAATGATAATAATAATAATAATAATAATATTACTATCATTATATTAGCCAAATCCTATATTTTCATACACACAGAATTTTCCTTTCTATTCTTTCTCTCACTCTTCCTTTTAAGTTCTTACCTTAAATAATATTCAGCATTAGTGTTGCTATTATTCGTAAGAAATTTAAAAGATGGTACTGTTCACAGACCAGAGTATATATCATGGAAACTCTTACACAGATTTTTTCGGATTTTTGTTTCTTGAATCATGATAATGATAATAACGTTTCTGATTCAGAGTTTAAGGCCTTCTCACTGGTCAGTGTGTCTTATAATTATTTTTTTAAACTATCTACTTTTAAATATAAATATTTTTTTTTGTCTCATTAACTGTTTTTTTTTAGAATCATACGTTGGGTTTTTAAACCTTTTATTTACTTGTCATAAATGAATGCATGACAATAATGATGATGACAATGTGCCGTGTTTTTAAATTTATTTTTCTTTGGATTGGCTTCAATCTCTCATAAATGGGACTTGTAAAAAATGAACTAAATGTTAGCTTGAGCAGAAAGAAATTGGTTGGTGAGAGAAATTGGTGTATGTTTAACTATATTTTTTATTCAAAGACTATGGAAGACTATGAGTATCAATGCACGTGGGATAAGGTTGATGCACTTTAGTAACTCTAGCCTCTTGAGTAAAATAAGACTCAATTCAAAATTTTTAAAAATAAATAAAAATCTAAGTCACGCGCCGCCTTGTTGTGTTTTGAGTTAGGGTTTGTTTCAGCCTTGTACCTGTTCTAGATTGGGCCTGTGTTGGGCTTATGCATTGATCCCATTGTTTTTTTCCTTTTTTAAACCAAGAAAAGCCCAAATTTATTTGTAGATTGGGTTGTTTTCTTTTTTAAGGCTATGCACCTTATTTCAAAAGCAAATTGTATGTGGGGAGTTTATCAATAGAAGGGGTTTAGTCATTAAATAAAACCTGATTTAAAATAATGTTTGTTTATAATTTTTTATTTAGTTTAAATATTATAAAAGAAGTAGAAAAACCTATATTCTTTAATATTTACAAGATGATATAAATGTTATAATTTCTTTTGTTGTAAAACATATCATTTATTCATGTATCAATTTTATGTCTTACTTTTATATAATTTTAAATTTATATTAATTTTATAACTATTTATTTTTTAAGTATTCTTTTCTTATAATAGAAATTATTTCTATTTAATGATTAACAGAATTATTATAATTTATATTTTTATACCTTTTGTTGTTAAAAATCGAATATAATAATCTTACAGATAGTCCAAAAAACAAACCCATTAGTGTTGCCATTGCTCACTTGTATGTGTGAAAGCATTCAAATATAGAGTGAATGACAACATTAGGCTTTATCATAGTTTAAATTGAGTGCCACTTATGTTTAAAGATATTCTCTCAAGTCAACACTTTTTTGATGAATACAGTACCGACTTAGAAGTCTAAAAGGAAGAGGTTACTTTTTAAACAATATAACCGATGATGATTGAAAAATGATTAATGAAGTAAATGATAGAGACTAGAATATTACCCCTTTTCTGCACCAAACACCCTTGGGAAGAACAAAAAAACAAAAATATAAGTGATAGAAGAAAAGTTAACTTGGGTTTTTGCTACTCTTTAGAGCTAAAACAGACAAAATAATCATTTCACTACCATGGCTAAAATATTATCAACCAATCAAATTAATATATTCTACTTCAAATTAAAATTTTATATTCTAATTCTTTATATGTTAATATTTAAACATAGTCAGTATAAATTACAGTTAATTGAATGTGTTCCAAAATATATGATATTTAAAAAATTACAAAGGCCGATCATGCCATAATTGCGTGCCAATGGAAAATAAAGTTGTCGATATATTTTAATTAAATTCTAGTAAATTAAGTAGAATAAAGTTGTCGATATATTTTAATTAAATTCTAGTAAATTAAGTAGAATAAAGTTGTCGATATATTTTAATTAAATTCTAGTAAATTAAGTAGAATAAAGTTGTCGATATATTTTAATTAAATTCTAGTAAATTAAGTAGAATAAAGTTGTCGATATATTTTAATTAAATTCTAGTAAATTAAGTAGAAATACGCACTGAAATAAAAAAAATAATTAATAGTGACTTGAAGCTTTTGGATAAACAGATAGAATAATCGACTATTGTCCCACCGCGCACATTCCAGACAATTCAAAAGCAGTACATTTAACAACGAAATTGGCAAAATGTAACAGATAAATGGGAATGAAAGTGAAAGTTCATAGGTTGTAGATACACGAATAGCAGCAAAGGTAGATCATGCATTGGTAGTTACCATTAGGCATCATAGCCTAAGTTTGATCCAGCTACTGGTCAGCATACTGGTCATCCTCAGCTTCATCATCAAATTCTCCTTCCTCATCTGCAGTTGCATCTTGGTACTGCTGGTACTCTGCCACCAAATCATTCATATTGCTCTCTGCCTCTGTGAACTCCATCTCGTCCATTCCTTCCCCAGTGTACCAGTGCAAAAAGGCCTTGCGCCTGTACATAGCAGTGAACTGCTCACTCACCCTCCTAAACATCTCCTGAATTGATGTTGAGTTCCCAATAAAAGTAGATGACATCTTTAAATTCTTGGGAGGAATATCACACACACTCGACTTCACATTGTTGGGAATCCATTCAACAAAGTACGACGAGTTCTTGTTCTGAACATTGATCATCTGTTCATCTACCTCTTTGGTGCTCATCTTTCCCCTGAACATAGCAGATGCAGTCAAGTATCGGCCATGCCTAGGATCAGCAGCACACATCATATTTTTGGCATCCCACATCTGCTGAGTCAGCTCTGGGACGGTAAGGGAGACATACTGCTGAGACCCACGAGAAGTGAGAGGTGCAAACCCCACCATAAAGAAGTGAAGACGGGGAAATGGAATCAGATTGACAGCCAGCTTCCTGAGGTCAGAGTTCAGTTGTCCAGGAAACCTCAGACAACATGTAACCCCACTCATGGTTGCAGAAATAAGATGGTTGAGATCGCCAACTGCAATACACCATGAGGAGATAAATAAGCAAAATTTATTTCTATGCCTAATCTTAGAAAAAATGTGTCACTACAAGACAATACTTACAGCTAGGTGTGCTGAGTTTCAATGTCCTAAAGCAAATGTCATAAAGAGCTTCATTATCAAGAACCATGCACTCGTCTGCATTTTCAACCAGTTGGTGTACAGATAAAGTGGCATTGTACGGCTCCACAACTGTGTCAGAAACCTTGGGAGATGGGAAAACAGAGAAAGTGAGCATCATTCGGTCTGGGTATTCCTCCCTAATCTTTGATATCAACAATGTTCCCATGCCGGAACCCGTGCCTCCTCCAAGAGAATGGCACACTTGAAAACCTGAGGAAATTAAAGTAGCCTCATAGCATTAGTGAAACGAACTCTGATTCCCGGCAGCAGGTACCAAGTATGAGACAAATGACATTCGACATTTAAGCATTTTAAACCCCATTACAAGACAATGAAAGCATCCAACCACATTCTGTTGTGGGTCATGCTCATGAAAACAGTTGCATCATTGGCACAACCCTATCCAAGACTATTGTGTTTTTATTCTGAAAACAACTTCAAGATTCTTGCCTCCTAGATTAAGATTATGAGTTGGCTATGTAATAACTCATAGCTGAACATAAATAAACAAAACTTGTTTCATGAATCTGCATTGCCAGTATGCAGGTGTTTTCCAATTGAATCTATGAATTCAGATGCAAGGGTTAATATACTGCAGTAACTTGCTCTCAGATTTAAAGATCCAATTTGAATACATACTTTCATGTAGTCCGTGCAGTGTCTGAGAACCAGCAAAAGAAAATGAGAAAAAATACATTTATACATCAAAATAACAATTTAGACAGTTGCTTAATTGAGAGAAGGTACAAACAGATACAGAGTATCAATGTTGGATTATCATCAATGTTACTGTTATTATTAAGATAAAGTCAAATATCATCACACCCAGAATGTAAGTAGAAATATAAACAGATTTCAAAAAGTTTTATTTGATTAATTATTAAAAAAAAAGTTAAGATGGTCCCACCTGTCATCATTGTAGAAGACAGGGGTCACATTTAACAGCTCAGCCCAAGTCATATTCTCCCAAAAACAAGCAATACAATTGCATAATGTCAACAAGAAAGATAAAAGAAAATAAATAATTAAGATTTGAGAAAACAATTATTGCAGTAGAAAGATGGCATAAAAAAATCCTTTTACGGTGATACAATTCCAGATCTACTATATTAATATTTGATTACGATAGATCCAAAAAACAATTGAACATTATGCAAGGAAAGTGAATGTAGTACTATTATTTCCCTTTCCCTCCCATCCAAGTTACAGGGAAGGGGAAGAAATGGAGCGAAAACTAACAGCAGCTTTTTATGCAGGTTGAGTTCTACTTGTACATTGGATCTCATAGAACCAAATACATAATCAATTTCAGTAAACTCATTCTTCCATTAGGATTTAACAGGAACATGCTGGATCTTATGCTCCAGTTACCATTAAGCTCAAAATCCGTTATCATTCAGATCTAAATCTTCAACATCCATAAGACAGAGAGAAACACACAGATCAGGTCCATAACAGTCTACTCTAAATGGAAAACAAATCACCAAACAATACAGTTTCTGAAAACAGGAATTAAGGAAGTTGAAAACAATTGCAATACTCGACATTAAAAGACAGAGAGAGGTGTAATAGTCAACACAGAAAATATACAGATCTGAAGATCTATCCTTGTTCGGGTATTAAGGCATTCTAAAATAGAAAGACATAGAAAGACATAAAATGACAAATGCGGGTGGACATGCCATGTGAAGGTTTGAAATGGAAAGTGAATAAATATGTGTATAAAAGCATACCTTGCAAGCAATCACAGTTCTCAGCCTCTTTACGAACAACATCGAGAACGGAGTCGATCAATTCAGCGCCTTCGGTATAATGACCTTTCGCCCAATTGTTACCGGCACCGGACTGTCCGAAGACAAAGTTATCGGGACGGAAGATCTTGCCGTAGGGGCCAGATCTGATGCTGTCCATGGTTCCAGGTTCGAGATCCATAAGCACAGCTCTAGGAACGTACCTTCCGCCAGAGGCCTCGTTGTAATAGACATTGATCCTCTCGAGTTGGATGTCAGAGTTTCCAAGACCGTTGTACTTTCCAGTTGGATCTATGCCATGCTCGTCACAGATAACCTCCCAGAATTTGGAACCGATTTGGTTGCCGCATTGGCCTCCCTGAACGTGCAAGATCTCTCTCATGATGAAGGGAGGAAGAGAGAAATTTAGGGTTTGGAGTTTTGTTTGACGATGGGAGGGAAAGGGAACCAAATGCAGTGCAATGCGTTCAGGAGAGTGCAGTCATTTATGGAATTGGGGAGAGAGGAGAGAGGGATATTCGGAGGTTAAGATGGTAATAATGGAGGGCGGGATATTTTGTTTTCGAGTGAGGTATCCTGTGCCGTTCATTCTTCAAGGGTGACAGCCATGTTACCGCTACCAACCATACCAGCGCATAACTTCGTTCACGTTATCCCTCAGACCCCACTTCTTCATTCTTCATTTACATTCTTACCCATCCATCATTGCTTATATTCGGTGCATTTTTTATTCAGATCAAATCCATTGCAACACCCAATCATAATTTTCTGTCTATTTTTTTTTTTCTTAAAACAATACAAACTTAAATTATCCTTACCCATAATTCTATTCTAATGTTAACTTTTCTGGATAAAAAAATTAATTTTACTGTTTTTGGTCCAATAAGGCTTTCTGTAAGAATTTAGTTATTTTTCAATTTTGTGTTTTGACATTATCTAACTTAACTGATTCACTGTTCTTACAGTATATCTACCTTTTAAAAGATAACTCCTTTCTAAAATTTCAAATTTAAAATGTGATTTAAGATTTATAATGGATTATAGGAAGTATCCAAACATATACTTAGCTACTTATTAACATGTTGTTTAATAATAAATTATAACATATGTTACTATGAAGAATGCATTGCCATTTTTTGTTGTGTAAATTAATATACAAATCATGTCTTTCTATACTTACATTTAACACCTGTTTTTATACATACATGATATATTAAAAATACAATATTTATGTGAGTATTATTAAGGGTATTGTTCAAATAAATCTGTAATTATTATATTTGAATAAATAAAATACAGTTAATTTATAAATTTATGAAAACAGCTAAACAAAATCTAAAGTAAAATGAGGTGATACTATATTAATGTCAGAACAAAATAACTTGGTTTTAAAAATGTCATAATAAATTGTTATAAGAATTATTTAAGGTATATTATACTAGAATGTGAGTATAATTTTAGTATATATTTCTGTGTATCTAATTTTTTTATTATAAGGAATAAATATTTTATCATAATTATTAGAAGAAAGGATCTATAAAATAAATTACATTTACAATTTTACTATAAGTTATCAGTTAAATTTAAAAAAAAATTTAAAATTTTAAAAATAAAATGATATATAATAATTTTAATTATCACAGAACTAATATACAAATAAGTGAATACACTAAGTAATTAAATATTAAAATATGTGGAAAACAAATATAAATATATATACATCAATATACCAACCTAAAATTTATTTACATCACAGTTTCTTTCAACGTTATTTTTACTTTTCATCATTACATATGAGATCTTTTATTCAAATATAACATATGATCGTTGTAGGTTTCATAACACCACAAAAATAAATAACAAATTAGTGAAAATTTAATTGTACTTATCTAAAATAATATGATTGGCAATTCAAAACATCAACTCACATTTAAAATAAAATATGTTCATGTAACACAATCATCTTGACTTAAACAAAACATAGACATTTGAATATAGTTTTGCAAGATTAGTATATTGAATAAACTCAAAAACTTTACATTTGTCATGATTCATTATGCATTTCAAGAACTGAAACTAAATATATTAGGACGTAAGGTTTGTATTGAGTATGACATGAGGTCTATTCATTTTTCAAATTTCATTTAGTTTGTAAAAATCTATTTTGACTCTTACAACTATATATCTTCCTCTAGGCAGATCTGATATTAACATAGTCATACCTATTTACAATTATTTTTTCAATGTACTACCTAACATCATCTTAATGTAGTACCCCTTATAAGTCATTAAATTCACAACATTCACACACACGACAAAACATAACACATCCTAAAATAAATTAAAAGTAATTTGAAATCCAATATTTTTTTCAAACCATTGCTCAAATGTTTATATATGCATTCAAAAGCAACAAAAACATTTTTTAAATTTTTGAAACATTGTTTGGCTCAACCAAAAATCATGTTTGCTAAGCTAGAGGTTTTGTTGCCTAACAAACATTTTGTTAATCACAACTCACGTACAAAAATAAAGTGAAAGCTCTCTTAAATTTAAGTTACAATTTATGCCTAACGACGAAAAGCTTACACCCAACATCTAGTTCATACCCAACTTTCTAAACTCCGACAATTCATTAAAAGTTTATTACTCTTTGACATCCAATGACAAATGTTAAGTGACCAAGACACTCTAGAAATCAAAATCAATGAACTCATCCAATGTTCAAACAAACTTAACAAACAAGTCCTTTCAGAAGAATGAATTTTTGTATGAGTTTTCATCCCACAACAATGTTGCAAAACTTTAGAGTTTTATATGCATATTATATTAGTCTATTGGATCAGAGTTATTTTACATTTTTCTTGTACAAAAATGAGTATAAATTAGTTAATGACATACTTAATAGTATCAAATGATCAATTTGATACACTATACTCAAATTAAGACTTTTAGTCTCGTTTTTATAAAAAGACAATCAATATTAACATAAATAAGTGCTGCATTAACTTAATTCAGTATTACATATATCATCGTCAACATAAATTTGAAACAATCATGTTTCAAATTTCTTAGTCTCCATTACTTTAAAATACTCCTAAAGTTAAATTCAAAAATTTAATAAATTAAATCACTCTCAACTAGAAATTTGATGCAAAATAATCAACAACACAAAAATTTAATATAAGATATATTGAGTTAAGATCGTCTTTTCTCTCAATTGTCCTTATTAATATTAGTTTCTAAAAGAAAATTATAAAATAAACAAAAACCTGTTGTATTTTGAATTCAAAATAGCGCAAGGATGTCTTTCAGTTCCTCAATTAAACGTGTTGCATGTGGATTGTGAAATAAAAAATAAATTGAAGGAAAAAGGAAAGAAGAATTGGAGGGTGTAAAGAAGAGGAGAGAATTGGAGAAGGAAGACGAGATGTTTCACTTTTTCTTCTTACATGTTTTTTCTTTATTATTATAATAACTACTTTACACAATCTCATTTTATAAATATACTAAATTATTTAAAGTTAATTGTTGGTAAAAGAATAATATATGTAATGTAAACTCTTTGAAAAGATAAAATAAAACAAAACAAAATCATGTGGGAAAACTAATTCAAGTTCTCATGTGATAAATTAGCTTATTGAATTATAAGTGTTTGATAAAGCTAAATGTTAAAAGGTAAAATGTTAAAAATAATATAGTTGCAAAGTTTTCATTATGTAAATAAAATTTACAAATTTAGACAAAAACAATGTATTATTATATAATTATGATATATATTTAATTGTTTTGATTATTGAGTTTTTAAGTAAAAAACCACGTATAGAATATAATTGTAGTTTTTAAATTAATGGTAAATGCTCAATCTGATCATTAATATAAAATTTTCAAGGTCAACACAAAACTTTTACGATTGAGGAAAAAAATATTATTGCGGATGACAATGAATATCTCATAATTAGAGGTGTTATTTGATTTTCTTCTTATCCTTTTAAAATTAAGTTTCATTTTTCCAGCCCATTTAAATAAGGGATTTTTTAAAAATCCTAACCTCCAAAGCCTTACATAATGTGGGTCGGAGTAGGGTTAGAATGTGGGTCGGAATAGGGTTAGAATCAGCTAGTCCCCAAACTAAATTAAATCATTTATAATGCATTTTTAGTTATTTATTTTATTTATTTTGCAAGTTCAATAACTTATAAATTTTGCATGATATTTTATTAATATCCCTTTTAATTAAATAAAATATAAAAATATTGATTTTATCAAAAACATTTAAAATAATATTTTAATTGTAATTATATTTAAAATACATGTTTTAATGTTTTAATTTAAGATGTTTACTGTAATTATTAATGATGTAAATATAATTATATTTGGCAATTCTAGAAAGAAAAAAGTGTGGATTGGTCCTAACCCATAGCACTTTGGAAATATTTGATCATCAAAGTTTTTTTTCGGCCACAATCTACTAGGATTAGAGTCAAGTCTTATGATATGAGCTTATTTAACAAGTAAATAAATTATATTAAAGCAAATTATAATATTTGTACTTTACATTTTTAAATAAAAATAATTATAATTTTTATTATTAATTATAATTTATAATTTAATAATTTTTTATTTTAATAGTAACCGAAACATTGATTAGAAAAAGTAGTTTTTCACTTGAAAAAGTGAAAAGAGATTGAATAAAGAAGGAATGAGATTAAATTAACTTCTTAAAGCTCTTTAATTGGGGGATCGAATAGTTTTTTATAAATTTAAATATAACTTGTAAACAAATATACATATAAATGTCTTGTATATAAATCAAAATCTTGAATGATATATAAACACTAATTTAGTTGATTTATTAAATTTTGCAGTTCAATCGCCTAATCTAAAGTTTATTTTAGCTAGAGAACTAATTTTGAATTAAAGTACAGTTAAACGATAAAGGTGTAGTTAATGTTAGAAATAAATAAAATATTGAATACACCGACAAACCGACAAACAGAAGAGAAATACTTCCAAGAAAGAGGGGAAAAAATGACCCCCCACCCTCCATAGACATTTATCCATGTCAAAAATATTATTGTTTTTTATTTTACTAAGGGGTATTTTGTAGTTATGAAATTATAGACTAATTTCGTTTCTTGATGTTACGTGTATTGTGACGTGATACGGGATATTTTTAATGTAAAATCAATATGTCATGTTTTGGGTGTTTATTTTATGGGATCTTATTTTTATGATTAACAGAGTTTTTTTTTTAAATGATATGAATTAAAATTTTAAGATATGTTATTTATATATATTGCAGTTTTAATGATTTAGTTTTATTAATAAAAAGTCTACTCTCTCTTTTTTCTTCTTTTATTGTTTTCTTTAAGATTTTGAAGCAATTCATAAAATTTTCTTTTATTAAAATTTGCAATCTAAAGGATAATCATTTTTCTAAGTTAAAGTCTAATTATGGGTTGTTCAAGAATTTGAAACATCTAAAACAAATTTAAGAACATTTTTATTTACTAATAAAATAATTTATATTAAATATATATCAAGATTTTATTTAAAATTTATTTTTTTAGACTCCATTAATGCACCTCTCACAGTATCGCCAATCCCGTAAAAGCTTCAAATTGAAATCCTAAATTGTGTGACACCGTTGCTGCCACCTCCACAAACAAAGACTGTCACACGCCACAGAAATGAAGTCATCTCGACTGTCCCTCCCTACGCGAACAGCGTCTGAACCCAAAAAGAAAGAAGGAAAGAAAAGAGTTTTCCCTCTCTTGCCAAAGACGAACCCAAAACGAAAAAGAATAAGAAAAAGAAGAAGAATAACGACTCATGCACCACCGTGAGAGTAATGGAGGCAGAGGCACCAATGCGCGATGGACCTTGGACCACCAGCGAGAGAAAAGCTTCGTCACTGCAGAGAAGGTTGCGCCAGAGAAGAAGCGCTGTAGAGAAGGTTGCGTCAGGAATATCAGGAGTGCGAGGAAGAAACATAAAAATTTTAACCTGGGACAAAACGATACTACCTCAGTTCCATCATTACCCGAGGCAGTAGTATATGTTTCAGTTAACAAGACAACTGATGCTTATATGCCTAAAAAATATATATTTTGAAATACCTATACGCCTCGATTCTACTAGGACTCGAGGCAAAAAAGTATTTTCACACTAGTTCTGAATGAATCAAAATCGTAGAGTTTAAACAAATCACATAAATGTCACCGCATTCATATTGGATTCGGTTTCTCTTAACTGATGCTTATTGTGCGAGTTTAAACACTGTTTTGTTTTTTTAGTAATGCATGAATGAAACGAGTACGAGAGTGTTCTTTGAGTGAATTTAGGGTTCAGTAAAAAAACGTATGATATATTACTTTTAACTTTTTTTAAAATCTATACGTAAAATCGGCAGGTGACTTTTTTTTCCGCTTATCCATTAATACTACGTACGAATCTATCTTTGACAAATTCTTGCTCTAACCTTACGAAAGAATATTATATTTAAAAGATCCGTAAATAAATTTGGTTGATATTACATAAAATAAAAAAATCAGTGTGTAATGTTATTTTTAAAATCCGTATGTATAAGATTATTTACCTACATATCATCGTGTAATAATCAATATATAATTAATTTTTATTGTAATACTTATAAATTAATATTACGGCGGGAAAAACAAAATTTACACCATATTTTGATATAATAGACATGTACCATCTTGAAATAAAATAGTTGAAAAGGTAATTTATAATATTCTTAATAAGTTAAGTGTTAATTTTAGTATAACATAAATAATATAAATGTTCGATAACATTGAATGTGAGAAAAAATATTAATGAGTAAACCGTGAATATATTTGTGGATTAAATTGTATGTGCATATTATATTATATTATATATATATATATATATATATATATTAAATGTTGAATCTTATAACATCAGTGTGTCTTTGTTATAAGTGTGTATTATTATTTTAATTTTTAAAATAAAATATTTATATATTAAATTATAATTATGTTATATTTTTTAGAATCTCCTGCGTTCCACACATATTATAATGATGTATTGACAAAGTAAAAGAAAATATTGGTATTTTTAGTTTTATGCGTTTTTATATTATTAGAAAAGTTTAATTCAAATATTTTATAAATCTTTCTACTATTGGTTGGGCACACAAATTGATCATGAACTCTTTCATTATCATTTCTAGTTTCATGTAATTTTGTTACATATTATTTTAGAAACTTTAGTTCAATATTAATATAAACTTGTACAAATTAAGTTACTACCGTGATATATGCACACCAAAGTGTGGAAACTTTTTACCATGCATGCATAATCTTACATTTATTGTAAAGAGCATAACACATTTATTAAAATTAATGATACATTAATGTCTTGCTTGTTCATTGACCTAACGTCAGTAGACTCAACACAAGCAACAACCTTATTTATATTTTAATTACCATCTAATTATTATTTTTTACCAATTATGTTATTGGTTTTAAAATTTGGGATAAATTTATTTTTTAATCATTCTATTTTATTTTTTATTTTAGCATCTCTTATTAAAAAACTAAAAAAAAATAATTTATAGATATTTCAAAATCTTGTCTCATATTAATTAGCTTTGACTGAAACAGATATTTTATTCCACAGAGAAGGATACGACATGGGTCCACATGGTCACATTATTGTTTTTTTTTATTCATTTTAGCTAATACCATGTGAGTCTATAAATTAAAGTTTTAGAAAAATGGAGATTCATTTCCTGTTTTTATTTATTTTGTAGATCATGATCATGTGCATGGTTGCCATCTCCATGAATGGCATTTAGTGTGACTTTACCTATTATTCTAAAAAAAGACAATGCAAGACTGAATTCACCAGAACCATATCCAGTTAAGGTTAAAAGAAAATGATAGATTCTTTCTGCATTTCTTCACATCTTAATCTGAACACTTATAAATACGTGAATTTAGCTATTCATTGTTATTTTTTCACCATCTCTTTTTTCTACAGTGATTTTTTTTTTTTATGTTTCATTTTTTTCTTCTTATAGAAATGTACATTTTAGACTACACAATTCAAATTATAAAATTAAAATTATATTTTAAATTGTGTACTATAGAAATCTAAGTTACGTATTTTGAAATTCAAAATGAAAAATTCTAAATTACAAGCTAAACTGAGATTTCCAAGAGATGTCGAATGAAGTTATGAAGGTGTAAGGGAATCCAGCAGAAGAAATTTCGAATTGAGCTAAATAAATTTCAGTTTGAATTGTTTAATGTATAATTTTTATAAACTTAGGTTAATCTATACACTAATGGGTCCAACCCTTTTTGAAATAATAAGTATTTTTACAAAAACTAAAAGATATTATGATTTTATTAGTATATTTTAATTAAAATTACAAAGTATATATATCTATCAAAATGTCTCATGTTCTCTCCAAAAATTATTTGACTTATATAGCTAAATACGACTAGTTAAATGTTTTCTTTTTAGAAATATACAAAATCTTTTTAAAAACTATTCATTCTGGGAAATGGTGAAAAGTTTGATTCACTGCTTAACTTTTTTGTCGGTGGAAAACTAAGTCCCAATTTTCCTGAAAATTAGGTGTCTTCTTCTGATTGTTTTGTTTATATGTCGACACATTATTAATCAACATATATTTATTTGGAAAATAAATAAATAAAAAAACTAAATTTTTGTTGTCAAATTTCAAAGACTTGTCTTTTGGAGAAAGGTGGAAAATTCTATTTGTTATTTTATTTTATATATATAGAGTATTATTATTATTATTATAAAAATTAAAATGTATCATTTTATCTCATAAGATTTATATGTCTTTTTTATTCGATTTAAGAAAAAAAGGTAATAAAAGGAGATCGATTATTTCATTAGATTAAGAGATTAGAGCATGTCATCTCTGGATTTATTTTGATTACTTGACTATATATATGATCAATAAACACGTGTTTATTTTTAAAAAGTAAAAAGAAATCCAGTGTTCAAATTTCTCAAATTTGTCTTGTTTTGAGAAAGGCGAGAAATTTCGTTTTTTATGTCATTAAATTTCTGCTTATTTAATATGATGTTTTTTTTCCATCAATAAAGATAATTTGATTTTAAAATTACAAAATGGTGTAATTGTTTAAAAGAAATTCGAAATTTGATATATCGACTTCAAAATAAAGAAATCGTTAGTTTAAAATTATTTTATTAGATTTAACTTTAAGTCGTACAATTTATTTTTTTCATATTTTTTTTTGTTATGAATTATATGATGTTAGAATGAGGGAGATTAAATTTTATTCGGATGAATGAGAACATGATTAAATTTAAACTATTTTTTCATCTTAAAAATCTTTTAATTGAAGGAAAAAATATTTTTCAACTAAAGCAAGTAAACAAGTTATGTATTGAAAATTTAAAATTAGTTAGAAATTTTTACATTGAATAAACGTGAGTAAAATAAATAAATATATAAAAAAATATAAGTTTGTTATGTATAAATATCTTGATATTTTATATTAGGACGCAAATAATGATTTGTAGTTGATGTCAGTATCTACTACACTTATTCATTGCTATTATATGTAATGTAAATAGGAGGGAAATCAAACACTTCATAGAACAAGTATTGTTTGTGAATATGAAAATTGTTAGTTTAATTAATATTTGAAAATAAAAAGTTTAAATATTGACAATTTCATAATATATGATCAGTGATAAAATAAATTTAAATTCTCCCTGTGTGGAAAATAAAAAAGTGTATGAATCCAAAACCTTTTCCATAGTTCCATATTTAATAACACGATTACAAGAGCTGACACACTCATCGTGTTTGATAGAAAGGATAAAATTACATAACAAATTTTTAGTTTGATTGCTACAATTTGTTTGGACGGAAGAAAAAGTAAAAAAATAAAATAAAATTAAAAGTTAGTGTACATATGAAATAATATGATAAGATCGTGGTAAATATTTTATTTAAATTTATAAATAAGGTATCTGTATAGTGTATTCGTTCTATCAATTATTGTATAATGAATTCGTCCTATTATTAGTCGAACAGTGAATTATCATATAAGATGATCTAAACATTATAAAGATTAATTTATAGAATGAAATTTGATTTACTTTAAAATTATGATTAGTTTTGTTTGGAGCGTAGGTTGAATTAAATTCGAAACTCATCATAAAATTTGATTTCCAAGTATATTTGTTTGTGACAATAATGCTATAGAGTGACAACCAAGGAGACTCGAATTTTCTCTTGGTAGGTTTCATCATGTTCCTCCATGTATTGGGAAAAGAGAAAGCAGGTCATTTCAAAGTACTAAACCAGTTCATGGAATAATACCCAACTTTTCAACAATCATCTCACGCTTTAAGATTGTTGAATAATGATAGAAAATTCATATAAACAATTACAAGTGAAACCCATTGCTATTTGTTTCTTTATTGTCAACAAGCTCAATGTCAAAGCATTTTCATGCATCCACCAACCAATAGAACATTCCTTTAAGTACAAATCTTGGCTGCTATTAAAAATAACAATTCAATTCATTATAATTCGACTTAGATGGAGATAAGTAAGTTTGGTTATAATATAAGATACCATGAGTAAAAATTTGTTAAGATAAATGGTAAGATAAGTATGATGTATTCACGTATGTGGAGAGTCTCAAATTCAAATATAAGAAAGTTGAGTATTATATAACAAAAATATAATTGAGTGATGAAATTAAGTAATTGATAGTGTTTAATTAATAATGTATTTTGAATTAATCTCTAAACATAAGACGCAATTAAAGTGTTGTTGAGACACGGGAGTGTAAATTAGCACGGTGGTGGTCCACATGGTGGGCGCGACTTGGATTTGCTGTGTTTTCACGTTTAGGTATTTGATGGGCATTGATTGTGGGAGTGCCACGTCGCCTCCTTTTCCCTATAGTCAAACACTTCATTCCATTTGCGCGTTTCCTCTTTTCATTAATTGCTTACTTTTACTATTTTATTTATTATTCATTCAAATATTTCAACCATATGAATAAATGAATGAATGACACCAACAAGAACGTAATGTCTTCATTCATCTCTATCTTTCGAGGTTTTAGTCAAACTCCAGAGTCGTAAATTCGCGGCCACTTTCCCCTTTTTACACATTCTCGCCATTCCCAATCCCAATCTTCTTCTCCATTCTCAGCACTCTCTGTAAATAGGTACGCTCCCTTTCTAAAGCTACCAATCCAACAATCCTCCTTTCTTTAACTTAAGTTACGCTCTTTATTTTTAGCGCAGGCGTTAGGTTTTCATTTCCTCTGTTCTGTTTCATTTTTTTTCTTGGTCATTGTCGAGGACAGCAATAATGGGAGCGGTTTGTTCGGCTGGCATGGTGGAGAGAAATGCTGAACTTGGAGGGAAGAGTTTCGGCTTTTCTGGGAAGCTTAAGAAGGAAAATAGCTTTGTGAATCGTGGAGATGATATTTCAGATTCCAGGTCTGATAGTGCTCAAGGTAGAAAGCAAAAGAGGCACGACTCTGGGTTTTCCTTTGAACTTGGGTTATCGACTCCTACGTCAACTGGAGGAAAACAGGTCTGGTTTTGCTCAGCTTGCATCTTTTTTCTATGTTCTTATTGAGAAGGTTTGAAAATATGCGTATCCTTAGGGATGTTTCTGTGGAAATTCATTGCTTGGAATGAGGGCTTTCGTGTTATTCTAGAATTGGATGTTGAGGGGTGTTACATTAGTGCCTGCAATTTCTGAATGGCCGCCAGTTGTGAATAGTTTAATATATTAGTGGTACGCCTCTATAGTTAGTGTGTGAAATAGAGTTTCGGGATGCCTTTCATGGTATGTTAGGGATCTTCTAAATTGGAATCTTAATGGTTCATGATTGACGTCATTTTTTTGATAGGTGAGCCAAAGGGGTTCTTTCCTGGGAAAAGCTGGCGAGAGGGCTGTGGGAGTTTTGGACACAATTGGAAGTGGCATGCCAAAGTTAAGTACTAATAGTGGGTTTGTCTCTGGCGTGTCTTCCAGAGGGAAAAAAATATCAATACTAGCATTTGAAGTAGCTAATACAATAACCAAAGGAGCAATTTTGTTTCAATCACTTTCTGAAGAAAATATCCAGATTCTTAAAAGGGATGTTTTACAATCGGAGGGGGTTCAACTCTTAGTCTCTACTGACATGAAGGAGTTAATAACTCTTGCTGAAACTGACAAAAGGTTCTAGCTTGTTCAAATAATAGAATTTTTGTTTCTCATTGCTGGGAATTTTCTTTATGTTCTTTGTTTATGATTTTTCTGGGGAAACTTGTAGGGGAGAACTCAATGTCTTCTCACGGGAAGTAGCTAGATTTGGAAATATGTGTAAAGATCCGCAGTGGCACAACCTAGACAGATATTTTTCACGGTGAGTTTCCATGTACATTGTTATTGACAATGTTAAGCTAACATGTCATGATTGAATTCCTAGCTGATTACAATCACAAAAATTTCACGTTCAAACCTTTGACTAAAAAATTATCAGACTAGACTTAGAAGTTCTGGATGACAAACAATATCAGGCAGAGGCAGAAAAGACAATGCAGGAGTTTACCACTCTAGTTCGGAATACCGCTGTAAGCTCATTGTCATTTTAAATAAAGTTCTGCATATTTTTTAGTTTTCTCAGTGAATTGGTAACCGAGTAAAGCTGTTGTCATCATTTTGGTTTCTTGGTGTTTATTTATATTGGTTCACATTATTTGTTTCCTAATTCTGATGTGCTTTCTAAGCTGTTTATTGGTTATAGTTAGAGTTTCAATTGAATTTTTTTAGCAGTTTCTTCCTTACGGATTTTCTCCTTGTTGTGTAGGAATTATACCATGAATTGAATGCTTATGAGCGTTTTGAACAAGATTATCTGCAAAAGATTAAGGAAATGGAGTCCTTAAATCTTCCTCTAAAAGGTTAGAAATTTCATAATATAGTTTTCCTCAAATCTTTTCAAATAAATAAATAATATTTCTAGCGGACTTAGTTTCGGATGACCAGTTTGGATTTTCAGTTTGACGTAAGTACTATCTGCAGCACGCTTCAAAATGTAATTCTGCTGAAGTTAACCAATCATTGACAGCTGCATTCTCTTTAAAATCGCAGGGGAGAGTATCACAATGTTTCAAAGTGAGCTAAAGCACCAAAGAAAGCTTGTGAGGAGCTTGAAGAAGAAGTCTCTTTGGTCCAGAACTTTGGAAGAGGTATATTTCCACTCAACGAACTGTTCCTAATTTGCATTTACTATTGTGAATTTCGTACTTCCACATGTTTACTTCTTTGAAGTGAATGTTTTATAGCCGCGGATTCATAACAACGGACTTATTTTGTTGGAACTCAATTTGATTATTGCAGATAGTTGAGAAGCTCGTTGATATTGTGACCTATATAAATCAAGCAATTTATGAGCTCCTGGGAAACCATGGTATGAGATTGTATCTCTTAAGGATAAAAACCAATGTTGTACCAAATGTAGCTAGAAAATATGCCTCGCTTTTTGCACTAGGAGCCTAGGAATTAACTAAGGGTTTGAAGTTTGAACTTTTCATTTAATCCTGTTATCGAGAAAAAAAATCAAATCGAAGGCGTTCTAAATTTTGGCATGATTATTTTTAGACTAAGCAGATCGTAGATGAAATTTTCCTATGTTTTCTATGCTCTTGTTTTTTATTCAGATGTAACTGGAAATAACCAGCGGCTTTTTTCTTTGTGGTTGAGCTACTTGAAAATTAAAGACAATTTGTTTTTTGATAGGCCGATATTAAATGCATATTTGCATTAGAAAGAAAATAAACGCTTGAAATGAAACACTTCATACAGTCTAGGGTATATTCTTATTGCTGAAGATCAATATGGAATCATGTTATGCATCCCTTACAGCAAACGTTATGTGACTCTAATAAACTAATGACATTACAATTGTTCTCCTCCTAAATCATCTGTTCCGCTTGGATTGACTTTCTGAGAAAAAGCACTTGGGAAAACTACAATACAATCAAGTGAATTTCTTCATCATTTTTAATGTTTGTGTTTCAGTCATGTATTGACTTGTGGAATCTACCTTTTTTTGTGTTTTCTATTGTGTAGATCTATATCTTGTTGCCTGGTCATAATAATAAGAAACGTGAAATCGTGATTCGTGGCAGGTACAATCACAACCAGTATCTGTAAGGGTCATGAAAGACTAGGAGAAGCTGGTCTTGCGCTGCACTATGCTAACATCATCAATCAAATAAATATGATTGTAAGTATCATGTTGAACAAGATTGTAATGACCTTACAAATAGAAATATTTTTGATAAAATAACAATTGTTTATACCAGGCATCTCGTCCGACAGCACTTCCTCCAAACATGAGAGACACATTGTATCATGGTTTGCCCAACAATATTAAGACTGCTCTTCCATCCCAGTTGCAAACAGTTGCTGACATGAAAGAGGTATACTCTCCCTACGCCGAATATCCATGACCTTCCGTTTTCTAGTCTATTTTATGGTGCCATTTTTTTCTTGCGAGTAATCACATTGACTTAATGGGAACAGTTTTATTTTATTTTGGATTATGTTAAATGACATGAATTTTCTGTAGCTCTCCATAACTCAGATGAAAGCAGAAATGGAGAAGATTCTTCAGTGGCTTGTGCCGGCTGCCACAAATACTGTCAAGTAAGATGTGTAATATATTTGTTGGATTTGCTTGTACTTCCATTTTTCTCTTCTCCGTGTTGGTCTTATTTCCTTTTGTGAAAATAGGCTAAAAACTCCCGGCAATTGTTTATGTATTTATTTTATCTATTAATATTCATGACAGAGCACATCAAGGTTTCGGATGGGTTGGTGAATGGGCAAACACAAGGTTTGTTGTAAACTTGGATATCTTAGTATTTGTTGGCAATTACTGTTGTGTTTACATATGCAGTTAAAAGAAAAGTTCACAACACTCTGATATTGCAGTAATGACTACGATGATAACACCTCCAGAGAAAGTAACCTGATTCGTCTGCAGACGCTTTATTATGCCGACAAGAGGAAGATAGATGTCTACATAATTGAATTGTTGGCATGGCTTCACCACTTGATTAGCTTTGTAAAATCTAAACAAAACAGCTTGAGATCCATGCCTACGCGGTCTCCTCCCAAGGTACTTGAACTTCAGTCCAAGATGCGACAATTTTTAATTCTTTCCGTGGACAGTGGAAACAAGCCATTAGGAACTCAAATTTCTCAAGAGGATAGGAAATTATTGGAGGAGGTTATTGCTAGGAGAAACAACTCAGGACTCAGCAAAAGCGAGGATCTTGGTTTGGCCAAGAAAAGACAAGTGAAGGATTTGCATGGGACCAAAAGTGCTGGGAGTTCACCTGCCAAGGAAATCTTCGGTACAAGAGTTGTCATAAACCACCAAAACTATAACGTTTTGGATATTATGGATGGGTTGAGTCACTGATCACTCTATTTTTCTGCTGAAATTCTTGCTTATAGATAATATTCATCATTCATTTCTATATAGTTCTAGTTATGTAAATATCTATATAAACAACTAACACCAGATCTTTATTTTTTACTCATTAATTTTGTACAGCGGGTGAGGGAAGTAGTTGAGTTCCTTCTACTGTTCAATTTATTATTTTTGTGCGAATACACCGCTTTCAAAGTTCGTTGGAAAATAATTGAATTCCTTTAAGACTTTTTTGTCTCTAAATTTGTGTCACTTGCTGCAGTTTCACTGTTTGGTGCTTATAGAATCTTATCTGTGACAAAAGTATTAAGAATGCAGCCTTAATAAATGAACAAAAATATTTCACATTATTTTGGATTTGCACAACAATCAGATTGGTAAAAAGGATATTGTCCAAGGTTGTCCTAACCACTTGCTGGTATAAGATGAGAACCACCACCCACTCTTCATATCCTCTACACCGCCTGATGGATCATCAATCAAATCGAATCAGTTTTCTCATCAATCAAATCGAATCAGTTTTCTCTAAACGCAATTACAAAAGTTAAGATTAACTTGTTTCAGTTGCTTGGTGACACATCTCAATCTAACACCTATTATTTTTACAAAGTTATTTTTTATTTAAAAACCAATAGAAGAGAATTTTAAATTTTTAAAATAAAAATATTATCTTGAAAAAATTATATTTTAAAAAAATTAAAGTTTAGAAAACTACTTATATTGAAGCATAATATTTTAGAAAAATAAATTCATTAATAATATAATAATTTAGAAAACTAATTATATTAACAAAAAATTATTTAAAAAATATTATAACTTAAAAAATAATTATTTACAAAATTAATCGTTTTAAAAACTAATAAACTAAAAAAATTAAAAAAAAAATATGAAAATTTAATCTGTTAGAAAATGAACTATTTAGAGAGGTGATTATTTAGTTTTGTATTGAACTAAAAAAATATAATATTAAGTAAATGTACATGTTAAAATGTAAAAAAATAAAATTCTATATTAAAAATATTCTAAACTAATTTCCAATTTTTTATTTATAAAATTTTAAATTTATTAAATAATTATGATGATGATAATAATATGAATAAAAAATAGTGAGTAGGAATTTTTACCAAAAAATATTTTTATAAATTATTAATTAATTTATGTTCATAGGGTTAAGTCTCAAAAACTCTTTAAAACAATTATTTAACTTTAAATGATAGTTTTTTTTTTACGTAAATTTAACAAGTGTATTGATAATTTATATTTTTGAATTTTTGTATGAAAATATTGATAATAATATATGTGATATAGACTGGGTGGATGAAGGTTAAGATTGAATTATCTTCAACTTATATTAAAAGTTTTTTATGAAATAAATAAATAAATTATATTTAAGTTAAAGATGATTTATTAATAAAATAAATTACTTTAACTTAAATTAAGGGTTTTTAATAAAAAATTATATTTAACTTATTTTTGAGTTGAAGATACGATAATAGTTCTTGTATATAAAATTCGTATTAAGTAAACATTTATTTAAATACTATATGATGATGGACTTTGGAAGACTTTCGATTCATGACATAGAGTACCCATTTTAGAGACAAAATGGGCCAACGTCGATTTCAGCCCAAGAGCTTCTCCCATGCATTTTGCATTTTTTTTAACCGATAAAAAATTTCCTTACAAAGAACTCTAAATTAAGAAAATAAAATTGTATAAAATATTTGGAAATAAAGTTATGAATAAAAAAACACTAAAATTACAGAGATTGCAAAAGTTAGGATAAAAATTAAATTGAAATTTATTTATAATTATATAAGAGTGCAAATTAGTTTATATTATCATTGTTAGGGGTAACAAGTCGCGGCTTAGGAGTGAAATAGAAAACTGAGTCTGCATGAAAATTAAATTTCAACAAACAGTGTCCACATATCAGTTGCAAGTTGGTAATGTACTATATTAAATTGTATGGCATTTTTCAATTAAATTAAGAAAAAATCATTTACTAATGATGGAAGATTTGTTTATCATATGGGCCTTAGCATGAGGCATGCTTGCAGGACTAGCTGATAATGTTTATAGAAGATATAGGAAAGTGATGAATTTGTCACCATTGCACACTACAAAAGCTTGGTGGTAGGAAATCTCAATCTTGGTATAAATTATTATTAGTATAAATACCAACTTCAAATTCACCCACTTTCTTTATGCATCATCTTCATTAGGGATGGGCAAACTGTCCTATAGTGTACTGCACTATAAAAGTTTATAGTTAACTATAAACCAGTTTAGAAAAACTGTACTGAACTAAAAAATAGTTCAGAATAACCGAACTGAACTATTTTTTAGTTCAGTTATACTACAGTGCAGTTCAATGAACTATTTTTATATTGCAGTATCCTGCTCACGGTCCAGCCAATTCTTTCAACACATCAAGAGTTCCCCTTCCATTCAAGCTCAATTCTTTCTCCAATACTGAAGCCTGCTCCTCTAATGTTTCAACGTTGAGCTCTGCTGATTGTTGCTGCTAACAAAGATGGGGATAGGTGAGATACTTGAAAATTTAACTCAACCAAATACTTAAAAAGGAAATTTAACGAAAACCCAATATTAACAGATAAAGTAAGTATAATGCCAAGGACAAAACGTAGATAGAAATCCCTTAGTGCTTTTGGTGTTCTCTGACCAAAATTAAAGTTTCAATTTAGTAATTGGCATAATATAGGTTTGGGTTAAAGATCAACACAGTTACTGAAGTATTTAAATTTTTTTCCTTAAACACCAATAGTTTCATTCCAATTTACCAATCAAGAAATCAATACGTAGATTGCATTTTTATCTTTTTTCCTTAGATTTTCATAATATTCTCCATAAATGACTTAAACCATAGTTCATGGGATCCAATCCTCATACAACACAGATATAAAAACAAGGAAGGAGAGAGGGATTTGAATAAAATTTGTTGTTTGCTTCAAAGGTTTAGAGGGAAGGGAAAATGAAGACCTCAAATACCTCCCCTCAAATTAAGAGTTCTCTTCTAAAAACAAGATGCTTTTATTTTTTCCAGTTCCTCTCCTCACTTGAAACTAAACCATAAGTCCAAGGTTCTAAATTGCAACTACAGTCATGGTTTTGACATTACCGAAAACTAAATAAATACAACAAATGCGGCCCCATTTATAACTGGAGACCCCAAAAAACCTCTGCAAATCATTTTTGAAACCTTGAAAGAGTCTGTAGATCTTTTAAACCTTGAACAAGATTTTAAAAAAATAGTCCACAACCACAACTGTAGTTGCAATTTCCTACAATACCAAGAACTCAACAAAAATAAACTTTGCTACCACAATTTAGAACCTTAATCTTCAAAGAGTTCCTTAATCTTAACCCACGAGCCAAAGGAAACAAGGAGAAACAACCTAGAATCACAACAAAAAACCAATTTTTCAACAGCAAACATTAAGGAAACAACACAAATGGGTCCATACACTGCAACATATCACAACTTACCACACGAACAGCAAAAAAAACACAAAAGAACCCCAGTTTCTCCCACTCCACACAAGTAAAACAACAGAGACACCCATCAAAATTCCATAAAAAAAGGTACCACCTTTTCAACTGAAAAGGGAGAGGGACATAACAAAACAAAGAAATGGCAACATTTCAGCTTGTGTGGTGCTATACGTACCATAGAGTGAAATGGTGGTAGAGCCTTTAACAGTTCCGCGACGACAAAGAGCGGAAAAACCTTCGATAGCGGTGAGCCTTCAATGGGGACGAGCCTTCAATGGCAACAAACCTTCAACGGTGGTGGTAGAGCCTTCGACAGTTCGACGATGACAGAGTACAGAAAAGCCTTCAACGGTGAGGCGAGCCTTCGACGGCAGCAACGAAGAATCGACGGTGGCAGCGACAAACCTTCGACAATGAGCCTTTGATGGCGTTTGACTGGCGGCGAGTTGAGAAAAGAATGTAATGGAATGTAAGAGAAAGGGAGAAAATTGTGACTGAGAAGAAATGACATAAACTTCAGTTAATCCCAATTAACAGTTAACTGTGTAAGAAGTTCAATATTTTTAAACTGAACCATTAAACAGTACAATAGGTTTTTAGTATAAATAGTTTAAGGTTTTTAAGTTTAAAACAATACAGATTAACTATAGTTAATGGTTTTTGAGTGAACTGTGTCCAGCCCTAATCTTCATGTCATCCACAGCATTGGAAGCATGCGAGAAAAATGGGAGTTGCTTAAACATTCTTATCACTTCGATTCTCTTCGATCAATTCATGGTATTTTACTACCAAACTTGTCCATTCCGTTTGGATTATGTAATAAGCACAAGAAAATTCAAGTATGAGAATGTTCTCTTGAAAAAATTATAAAAAGTTTTCGATACAAATAAGTCTTATATTTATGATTATTCACAAGTATTATCAAAGTTAATGATTTATCTAAGTGACTAATTTAGATAAATATAATATAAGTGAAAAAAATTTATATGTGGGGATTATTCATATTAGAACTCTTCCTAACAAAGATTTGAGATAAAAGTGTTTATTGTTGTGATAAAATAGGAGCATAAGAAAGTCATTATTAAAGTACTCCTAGTTGAAAATATGTGTGCTTAGGAATAAATATACTAATACGAAATGAATTCATTCTTTAGAGATGAGATAGGAGATGGAGGACAAGTTGGAAATATAAGTGTAAGTATAAGTTTCACGTAAAAAAAAATAAAAAAATTGAAAAAATATAAGATATAAAACCTATAATTTTCTTTTGAATTTGAAATGATGTTAATATGTTATTTGAGTTAGATTCAAATACTTGTATTCTCATCTAATGTTAAAGAGTTTTTATAGAGTTAATTCTTTTTTAATATGCGTTTGATCCAACCGAAGCTCGATAATATATGAAACAAAATCAAATGAATTAATTTGTTAACGTGATATATTACTTCTACTAATATTTCGTTAAATTATAAAATTAAAAAGAAAAGTTTTAGTCGAAACATATTTTTATGGTATATATTAATTCTTACTTTTAAAATCTAAATTAACCAAAAATAATTATAACGTATTTCATGAGAAGATAGATAAAACAAATCATTAATTAACTATTTGAAAAATAGAATAACCAAAATAAAGTAGTACATGTTACAAGTCATGAAATAGAAGCATGTAAAATGTCCAGTGAGATTCTTAAAAGCAGGAATTACTTGACAATATGAGGCCATTTTAGTCTTTTTGGCTAATATACTTTATATTTATTCTTTTATGGTGATGATGTAATTTTATTATTAAAGATACATTACTTTATATGGTCAAGTAAAGAACCTTCAGAAAAAAAAAAAAAGAGAATGAGGGAGATAAAGTGCTAATTGTGTCGTGCCTGGCATCTTTCTTCCTCTCAACTCTTTATTACGTGATTGAGTTGAATTACACATCATATTAATATAAACTAATTAGTACATACCAAGTGGAAATTAGTAATAAATGCGCATAAAAAAAGAAAAACATTTATTTAGACGGTGAAACGGAGGGTTGAAAAATAAATATATTTATTAAAAGAACTTTTTAATCGACTGAAATTATTATTTTACACTGGTATTTGTATCTAAAATTCAAATAATTTTTTATTTAAAAGAATAGTTTTAACAATTTTTCATTCTTTTATAAACGACAACAAAAATTATGTGAAAGATACTTTCTCTTTCATTTTACGACAATTTGGATTTTGAATTTTTAGTAGTTTGAATTGAATGAGATTAATTTATTACAGGAGGTATAACTGATATACTGTTAATATTTTCATTTACAGTATTAAATTTTAAATTTCATAAAATATCACCAGTTAATATTTTTATTTATTTTTTTGTGGCTTTCATCTTATAAGTAAAAATAATATTGCTTTGCTTAAAACGAACGGATGGTTTATTAAATTTCAAAATTAAAGTGTTTTAGCTATACAAATTTAAATGTTAATTTGAAAGCTAAAAGCCCGAGGCATGAAGGATAAGTTTACCCATTGTTGTTAGGAGTGGATCTTTGGAAAGGAAAAGAAGAGAAGAAAGTAATATAATTTATATATTTAATGAGTATCAATTAATAATTTTTATTTCAAATATTAATTAAAAATTATAAAAAATAAGTCATAATAAAAAATATGATATTATAAATTTTCAATATTAAAAGAATGCACTTTTTAAAATTTTATTAAGTGAAACAATCCAGATCGAGACACTTTCATAGTGAAAATAAATGATAAAATGTTATTAGAAAAAATATAAATAATGAAATGCATGTTCTAAATATTATTTAACTTATTGAATTTATAGTTTATACTTTTAGAAATGAATATATTATTTGTATAAAATTGTAAAAAGCAAAACAAATGTTAAGGAGGAAAAGTAGTGAACTTTGTAAAATAAATTTGTTAGGTTATTTGATAACAAAAAAATTAACACGAAAACTATGAAGATGGATACACGATATAGGTAAATAAATTTTGCTAGTAAGATAAAATATATATTTATTTATATAATGGAGAAACTAAGGAATGTAAATTTTTTTAAAGACTTCATTAGTTATACTGAATTTTCTAGTCAACCATAATTGAAATATGTGTTTGGACACACGTCTTGCAAAACAAAAACGGTCATATACAAGGTTAAATAAAAAACTTAGAAATAACACTACAACTTACCTGAAAATTCATGTAAAAAAAAAGTGTATGTAAACATGCTAACTATGTTCTAAAACTGAACTGAAAATTGACGCGTTTTTGTAACGTTATTTTAGGGGGGAGATGTTCTTAATGTAATTAAAAGGAAAATGCGTGTTCCAAAACGTTTTACTCACCATGTTTACCTGTACAACGTTAGTGCTCCACAGAAGGGGATGGGTCCCTCTGAAAGAAAATCCAAGTAAAATCATATGTTGGAGGGAATGACAGACATTTTCTGTAGTTTTTTGTCTTTTAATAATCAGAATTTGTTTTGATAATTTTACAAAATAAATTCTACAAACATAGTCATATTCCCCTATAAATATCCCTATCCTCGTCCGTTCCGACTTTCATTTCAGAAACACCGGAGTAGAAGCATTTTCGTAACTTGTTACATTTTATTATTTCGTTCTTTAATTTTTAGAGAAGATTAAATTCTTTTGACATGGAACAGCTCAAACTAGCACTTCAATTTTTACTAACACTTCATCTATTAGCATCAGGTAAATAATTCACCAACAAATTTACAAGTAACTAGATGACGGAAACTATGGAATTAAACCGTAACAAATTTTGGTGCAGGTGCAGTATCAACAACAACGTTCACCGTGGTTAACAAATGCGACTACTCCGTGTGGCCAGGCATTCTCTCAAACGCAGGAATCGCGGCGCTTCCAACAACCGGTTTCCTTCTCCAAACTGGTGAGTCCAAAACCGTAACCGCTCCAACCTCTTGGGGTGGCCGTTTATGGGGCCGCACTCTCTGCTCGCAAGACTCCGCCGGAAAATTCTTCTGCCTCACAGGCGACTGTAGCTCCGGCACAATCGAATGTGAGGGCAAAGGCGCCGTGCCGCCCGCGACCTTGGCCGAGTTCACTCTCGACGGCGACGGAGGCCTCGATTTCTTCGACGTAAGCCTCGTGGACGGCTATAACGTGCCGATGCTGGTGGCTCCCCGGGGTGGCTCCGGCGAAAACTGCACCAGCACTGGGTGCGTTGGGGACCTCAACGGCGCATGCCCTTCGGAGCTTAGGGTTACAAGCGTGGATGGAAAACAGAGCGTGGCTTGTAGGAGCGCGTGCGAGGCGTTCGGGTCCCCGCAGTATTGCTGCAAAGGCGCGTATGGGTCTCCCAACACTTGCAAGCCTACGGCATATTCGCGGATTTTCAAGAACGCTTGCCCACGCGCCTACAGCTACGCGTATGATGACAGGACCAGCACTTTTACATGTGGACGCTCTGCGGATTACACCATCACCTTCTGCCCTTCCCCTAAAGATAACCCCAGGTAATTTTAATTTTGCTTTCACTTGAACAGTTAAAAGGGTAATTTTGTCTTTCACATAAATATGAACGTTGGGTTGGGTGGTAACTGGGATTACGTTTCGCCCATTTTCTGCTGTGTTTTTTATATTTTCATTCTGCGTTACAACTTTTCATTTGGATAACGACAGAGTAGCGGCTTTTTGTATAGTCATGAAGAGAAGGTAAACTAATAATGAACGACAAACTATTTAAAAATTATATATATATATATATATATATATATATATATATATATATAAATTAATTAATAAGTTCTTTTATGTTGAATTCGAATTAAAATAAGTTATGTGATTTAAAATTATGTTTGGGTTAACTGTGTGACATTAAAAGAGCTAGTACAGAGTGTATATAATTAGTTTAACTCAGGAAAGTCTAAATTAAAAGATAATGAAATCTTACTCTTGTTGTCCACTTGAAGGTAACATTTTGTTGAAATATCACTTCGTTTGTCGGAAGTTGAAGTTGAGTTTTATAATTGAGTAGAAAATTACTCTCAAACTATAACCATATTTCAGACAATCTACTCAGCACTAAGCAGGCAATATAACATGTTAGAGGGAATTACTAATAGATTTATCAAAATATTCAATTAGCATAATCAATAATTTTTTTTTTGTTGAAACTTAAAGCAGGAGAGTTTATCTCCCAAAAGAAAAATCAATGATTAACCTTTAGAGAAATTAAAATGTACTTTCTCCTAATCCTTTTTTCTATATTCCTTCACTATAATTTTTTTCTCAAGGTTTTTATGTAAGAACCTTTGATGTGTTATAAACTATCTCAATTCTATTAAAACATGAGTGTTGTGTTCTATTTTATAGTGTATATACTGATTAAAAATTACTTAAATAGTAAGAGCATTATTATTGGTAAAAGAGTAATTACAGTCATTTTATTTTATTTTTCAAAAATATGATAAATAAAAAGGAATGGAGTGAGTAATGGATAATAGATCTTTAGATTTGATACTAAATGGTGGTACACAGATAGATGCCAGGTTCTTAAATAAATCTTAGTACTATTAGTATTTTGGTTTCATTCAATGAATATTTTGTGTTGTGGAAAAAAAGAATTCTTTTGAGATAAATGTTAACCATTATGAACTCTTCTAACTCTGTTTAATTTTTTAATGAATATCACTTGTCTTGATTTTTAATAAATAATTGTGAGGTACCTTTTAGTGTTTAAAATAATTAAACATTGAGAGGCAGGGACGATACTTTGATGAAAGTCGAATCTCAATGAGTTGAATTTAGCATGATATCATATAATTTAATGCACATGATGATCACTCATCTTTTGGCAAAACTCGCAAAATAAGGCAGCTCTGTTATCTAGTTCACAATTAAATAAACAACTACTGGTACTCAATTATGTTGGAATCACATGTTGATGAGAGTATCGTTTTCATTTTTTATCTTCGAAATAATGTTCACAAATTTATTCATCTTATAATCATTATTCTGGATTTGCAGTCAGAAATCGTGGCATGGGCAAAACCCGAAATCAGATAGCAGTAATGAGGGACAAAACCCGAAATCAGATAGCAGCAGTAGTTGTTCTTCTTCTTCTGAATCGCCGCCAGTTAACAATGGCACAATGGTGTATATGGATGAAAGTGAATTTTCATGGTCAGTAGGTACCCATGTGACTGTGAAGGAATCTCAAGCCATTGCTGGTTTTGTCAGTATCACCATTGCTCTTTGGCTCTTGTGCAACTTATAGTAACTACTTTCTCCTTCACCTTTTTTCTAAATATTACGCCCATCATCAACCCATGTTTCTATACCTAGGAAAGTGGTCGGATCCTATCCATCACTTGTCTGGTTTAATATGTCTTCGTGGCCCACGTGAGTTGAGCAGGGCCCACAAGCAGCAACCATGATCACAGCTTACAAGCATGCGGGTCATTTTAAATGCACCCCTCGATTGAACTCTACCACCTTCCAAGTTGTTTTTTTGTGCCAAAAAGAAGAATCCGATGTTGTAGCTATGGTTATTGTTGCTCAATGGTGAAGATAGATAAATAGGGAGTGGGGCATTTGAATGATCTCTTTCCGTTGTAGTTTTCTTGTTTAGTTAAATAGGTACACTGCATAATTCTTTGCGTTCTGGGCGATGCATTCATTTACTGCCATCTCTACTTTCACCATGCTACTAGCCTCACAGAATTGGTGATGTTTTTTGAAGCCTATCACCCTAACACATTCAAAACTTTGCTCATCACTTTCAAGTACACCTTTCATTTTCGTCGTTGTTCCTCTCTCTTTCCTTATCAGATAATTTGACGTTTCATAGCAAGTGTATGTTAAAGAAGTTTATAAAACAAAAATAATACAAATGGTACCACGAGTTTAATTAAAATTGTCTGGCCTCAAATTATTCAAAGAAAATTACGTGTGACGAATCTACTCTATTAAATATAATATATTATCATATTAAAATTTATTAAACATATCATAAAATTATACATGTTTAAATATAACAAGCTTTTAAGTCTTTAGGTGAAAATATTTAAAAATAAACAAATATTACTTGAAATGGGTGATCTGACTCACAGCCTATTTATGGAAGAACCTTGTAAATAAGTGGATGTAAACTTTATTTTAAAAAGTATTTTATGGAGTTGAGTTTAGACTTATACTTTATTTCTTAACATGGTATCAGAATCATGGTTGAAGTCTACCATAACCAGATTTATATGTGGCATAAAGTCAATCACTTTAAAAAATCGATTTTATAAAATTGAATTAGACTTAAATTTCACTTCTTAACAATTATTTAACACTTATTAAAAAATGTTTTGGTATTAGGTGTGTATAATGATATTCTTGAATCCATTAAGAAGAAAGTGGTGTGGTGGTGGCTAGAGTTTGATTTGGCATTCAGTGATGTAATCTAGCAATCGTCTAGAACCAAACGTTTATCAATCTGATATCTCAAACAAAAATTAATTCTGTCATCGGATTTTTGGATCACCAATTCACTGCTATGTGGTTGGTGCTTCTGCTATATCTTATCCCCTTTTTATATCTCAACTTCATAGGGACTACCAAATGTTTTGTTTATTGTTCATAATTTACACCTACCATCAGTTGTGAGCATTGGGGGTTCACAACAAGGACGTATAACAAGCAAGCATTGCATACTTTATATTATCCTTTATCGTTTTAGTAAACAACATTATACAATTTGTTTCTGCCGTCTGCAGAATATACAAAAAATAAAATATAATAATAATATATAGTAAGACACCTTTTATATTTATTAATATAAAAAAACTAATATTTTCTCAAATCATACAAATATATTTTTGGTCTTTAATTGTTAAAATTGAATGAAAATCAAAATTAATTCGAAATTTTGGATCAATTTAATTCTTTAATTTTAAAATTATGTAGATTTATTTTTTTAATTAAATTTTATTAATTTTATTTGATGTAAAGGTTTTTAAGTTAATACTAAAACGAAAATGTGTCAAATTGGATAAATAATTCAAATATTAACATAAAATGCAATTGAAATGTCAAATAAATTTAGCAAAATTTTGTTAAAATAATTAAATTTATATATTTCTAAAATTCAAACTAAATTATACCAAAGTTTTGAAAAGAAACTAATTATAATTCTCATTTAAATTAAGAGACAAAAAAATATTTAACTATGTTTTTTAATAATTATCTTATCTTATGTATGAAAAAATATATTTAGACATCTTTTATTAAATAAACACCCACCTGACAAATTTATTTTAATGACATAATCATACATGTCTCAATTAAAAAAAAAAACTTAACAAATGGTTGTTTTTTTGTAATGAATTGTTAAAATATGAAGGCTATTTATTTACATAACTCTAATAAAAAATTTAACTAATAGATGGTTTGACTTTTGGCACACTCAATTAATTTAGCAGTTGAAATTGGCATATCATCCATCCAAAGGGGTTATACAAATGGCCATAATTGGGTTTTCTTGTTAAAATGGTTCATCCTATTGTTGGGGGGCACTTCTCAACAACCGTGCAGATAAAAGTGAGAAGAAAAAGGCTCAAATTCCAAAGTATAATTTTTTGGGTTTTTCGATTTCTTGTATCAGTATACTTTGTGAATTTCTTCCTACATCTTTACATAAAAAAAATCACTGCTATTGTATCCTTTTTGCATTAGGTAATATGAAAGTTTTTTTTTTAATTAAATTCAAAGTCACTTTTTATTTTCAAATGATAAAATGAGGAGCTTATTGTGTGAGGTCCAAGAAGAAATTTAACCCACCCTATTCTTAATGATAATGCATTCGGATTTTGATTAAGGAATTAAGTTTAATTCAACTTAACTAAAGTTAAAAAAAATTATTATAATTCTAAAAATCAACTTGAAGTTAAGATAAATTTTACTTTTAATTACGTGTTTTTTTTCAAAAAATTGCTAAACATATTACCACGGTTATGTCACTACTCCGAAATTTGTTTTGACTTTTAAATTACACAATGTAAAAATCACAAATTGGAACGTTTCTTTTATATGAGTGTGCAAGAAGAAACATACGGAGGTTTATGGAGGGCACAATATCTCATTTGGTGAAATTGGGCCAGGCCCATTTTTAGTACTTTTGATTCAGTTTCAACACGGGCCTAAATTATTGTACGGAACAAAGGTGAAACATCACCGGGTGTTACTTCTCCACCATCACATTTGCGTTCTCCACCTCTCTAATTTTTTTATTACAAAAATAATCTTTTTTATCTTTATTTACTTTTATTTTTTTACTTTTAACCCTATTTAATTAAGAAACCTTAAATTTCTACTTCTGTAACAACACCCCACCTCTCCTTATTCTAACCCTCAAACTTCACATTTGTTTCCTTTACTCAAACTTTTACTTTTCTTTTATTCGCGCAGTTTAGTCCAACTCTCCCAATCGTAGTTCCTCTCTTTCGTTTATGACTTTTGGTTGCTGTAAATAATCCGGTTTGGTATATGTGGTGCTATTGCCATATTTATCTTTGTTTTATATGATAATTCTTTACATAGATCAAGTTATTAAAATATTGTTTTAAAAAGGAAAAAGCTTGTTTTTTTATTGGAATTGTTTAATATTTTAATCGAGTTGTAGGAATCTTTTTCTTTGGGATTAAAGTAAAGAAAATTGGTTTGGACTGTTTAAATAATAGTTTTGGCAGGAGATTATGTCTTATTAGTGGTGTTAATTGTTGAATTCAAAACTAATTGGTAGCACGGTGTCGTGAAAACACCAGGTGTCAGTGTTCTTGGGAGATGTTAAGTATGAGTCATTGATTTAACAAGGTGGGTGTTCATTGTTATCTTGGGGTTTTCATTGCTACCTTAAACGGATGTTGACATCCGTTGACGGATGATGATATCCGTTTAAGGGTTTACACGAGTTTAATTTAGGATTGATTACGTACATTCACACGTACTTTCCGTCCTTTGCACCACACTACGGAGACCTTCAAACAACACTGAAACGAACTCGCTACAATTCCCCTTCCACCATCACCTGGAACCTCTCAATCCCAAACTCTCACCCCACAATGAAAAAAAAAAAGAGAGGACAAAGTAAAATATGAGGAAACAAAGGTTGTGTGTCGCTGCATGCAAAAGATTGGAGATAAAAAATATTAACTAAAATAAAAACTTTAGTTAAGGATAAAATATTAATAAAGAGATGAAATAAGATGTAACAATAGAATGGGAAGGTGAAGGGAGTAAAGGGGATAATGGTGGAGGGAGCAACATTCAACGTCACCTTACAAATAAATGGACCTAATTTCAAATCTACAACGGTTGAATCCTATTCATACCTACAAAATGAAAAGCTAAATGTAAGTGTACTGAGAGGAATTGGGTATTGGACATCAGCGGAAAAAAAGCTTGGTTTTATGTAAATTACAAAAATCAGTCTCAAAAAACTATGATTTTAGATCAATTCATGCATTTTAAATTTTTTAATGAAAAAATTATTATAAATTCAAAGATGATTTTTAGTATAAATAAATAAATAAACGTTGAACTAATAAAAGCATAAAGTTCAGAAAATAAAATAAAAAGTAGAACTTATAGAACCCTAAAAAATTTAAATAAACTTTGAATTAATGAAAGCAAAAAATTCAGGAAACAAAACAAAACATAAAACTTATAGAAATAAAAGCAAAAAAGACAAAACAAAATCTGTGTCAGAAGTGGGATTTGAACCCACGCCCTCGTTAGAGGACCAGAACTTGAGTCTGGCCCCTTAGACCACTCGGCCATCCTGACTTGCTTGTTGGATTTCGTTTCCATTCTTTTTTATTAATTATATCTCAATATTTTATTCATGGTATTTTAAAAACCATTATGCCTCTTATTTCTTTTATTTCGTATATAATAGATATTTTAAATATGCTAATAACAAGTATTGTTTGGAATTAATTTTAGATCACGTCCAAAATATTTTATGAAAAAGCGAAAAAAAAAAACTATTGGTTCATCCTTGTAGGATATAAAAAGAAGAAAAAGATAAATATGATGTGTTTAATTATATAATCCGATGAAAAGAGATATAAAAAGGAAAAAAGAAGAAATAAATATTTGTTAAATGGATGTATCATATTTAAGCAAATTAACAATTAGATATTGTAAGTCTATATATATTGATTAATGATAATTGTGCAGTTTTCTATTTTACCGTTTTCTCCCTCCATCCCACGCAATAAACATACATATTATTATTTAAGAGCTAAATAAATTTGCAAGTGCTTTTTAATTTATCCCTATAACAATTGGTTGATTAAGATTATTACGATTAATTAATAATCTAACTGTAATAAAGCCACTATGAGAACCAAATTTATATATTTATTAAATGTTAAGTATAAAAAATATAGATATAAATTCCAATATCAATCAATTAAAGGTATTGAAATCTATTCAACTAATTATTTAAAGATTAATAAACACATATATAATTAAAAGTCTAACTGATGCGATGTTAATGAAACAAAAAATAGAATTCTTCAAGCACTCTGACACGCGAAAAAAATGGAGTGATATAATTGATTAGATGGTCAGGTATTTTCCCATCTGTTGATTTTTAACAAAAAAAATATATTAAAATTAATTGGTAAATTAGGTAACATTTATGTTTTGTGTTAGCTGGTTTCTTGACATATATTTATTGATTTTAGTATAAGTAATAGAACAGCATTGAATTAATTCGATTTCAGTGACTTGACATGTTATAGGAAGCAGTCAATCAGATACGTATTTTGTTAATTAATCACTTCATATTAATTTGAGTACAATACAACGTATATTTATTGATTTTATTAAACTTAAACTCAATACAATTTTTTCACTTTCTTGTTGGGTTTCAAAGTTACGGGCTTCCACTCTACGAGCCTGCCAGACTGTATTTAGAATAAACCAGCTACTTGCTGCACCTCTATTAATTTCTTTCAGCACCCTCATATAGAAATCTCCCTATTTTGTTTTTCAATTGTATAGTCTGAAAATATGAAAAAAAAAACTTTCAATGTAATTCAGAATCTTTCAAAATTATGTAATTGAAAATTAAAAGATGACTTATAAACTGTACAATTCATTTTTTTATAAAAAAAAATGGCTTATAGATTACACCAATAAAAAATTAAAACTAACTTTCATATTATGTAATATGGAAGTCAGATTTCGGATTATACAATTAAAAAAATAACTTTCAAATTATACACTCTAAAATCTATTTTTAATTTCTAAATTATATTACCTAAAGTTTTCTTTTAAGAGAAAAAATAGCTTTTGTATTCTGTAAAGAATAAAATAAAAATTATATGAGAATTATCATTGACAAGAAAGTATTTAAGATTCAGTGATATAGAATTAACGAGACATTAATTTATTATTGGAAAAAAAATTATTGTTGATTCTTTTAAGAGAAAATACTTATTTTGGTACAAATAAAGAGTAGTTTTCTAAAAATAAAATTAAAATGTTATTAGGCTAAAATAAAACTGGTTAATTGTTTAAGTAAAGAAGAAAAAAATAATGTAATAATACTATATCACATTTTTATATTCATTTTACACCTCTCATAAACATAAAATAGGCATACAACTGTAAAAGATTGATAGAAAAAGTTGGAGTCGAAGTACTTTCTGAATAATTGGTGAGATTCATAGTGTGGCGTTGAGTGTCTCTAAAAAAGCCTTTAACAGCGGTCGAATGCTCTGAATTATGAATTCCCGTCTGAAAAGGTAAAATCAAAGTGTCAAAAACTTTTTACGTGGCTTATCAAGATGTCACAGATGCATGCCCCCTTATACGGAAGTGAGAATTCTGATAAAATATATCAATAATAATGATAATATTATGGTTTAATAGACTTTTTTTTTTCAATACGTGTAAAACTTATTTAACGTAATTTTTAATTTTTGTTCTTTCATTTTAATTTCAATTTTATATAAAAGGAGTCATCGCGATTTCTTTTCATTATATTTATGTTGGTATACTTGAGAGAGTATTATAAAATAAGTTCAAAAAAATAAATAAGAATTCATTTTAAATGTTTAAAATGTCATATTACAATCTATGTTTTCACGTTGTGTCATCTTAAAAAATAACTAACATAATATAAAAGATTATGTGAACTGCTATTAAATAAAATAGAGATTAAACTCTGAACAATCAAATTTGAAAGATCATGTTGCAAAACATTTTCAAATATTGAAGTTAGAGTTTTTGAAGTTATTTTATTGAAATCAAATAAATTTAATGTATTTCTTGATTTCATTAAAACAACATTAAATGATAGTCAAGAAAGGACAATGAGAACATCGTGCAAAATATGTAATAAAGATGTATATTGATTTGGTTTTAAGAAATCCATTATTCAATACTCAAACAAATATAAACTCATTGTTATTGAGTTTTACCAATTGTATCAGAGATTTTAAAATTCTTTCGTTAAAAACTATAATTTTAAAATATTTTTTGACAGAATCTTAGGTTAATTTTTTTAAAACATAGCATATTACTTAATATGCGAAATATATACATTTAATTAATAGAAAAATTAAATGTGTATATTTTACATATTATTTAATGCATTCAACAAATAATAGAAAACTTTAATATGTATACATATGATGTATATATTTTAATTAAAATGGTATAATTTTAATTAAATGTATATATTTTATGTTAAATTATTAATGGTATAATTTTAATATTTTTTTATGTAATAGATTTTCAGTTCAATATATTTAAAGTTAAATTTCATCCCGTCACAAAGAAACTTAAATTAAAATGGTAAGATTAAATAAAGAGACTTGATATTAAGGCACTCTTAAGAAATAAACAAACGCATGACAATCCCAAATATTAATATATATTAATTATTTTTTAATTTTTTTAATTTAAAATACTGGCTAGTTATATTATTAAAGCAGGTGTAAGGTGAGTGTAATTTTAGTGGATAAGTGTCAAAATATATATTTTTTTTAAATAAAAAAATAATGATACTTAGACAATATTTTTTTATAACATTTAAATATCTATATGTTATTGTCCAAAATTATTTTAATCAATAATAATAATTATAAATAAATACTGTTATAAATTAATTATAAAATGATACATAAATAATGTTCAAATATTATAAAAAAAATGATATATGTATCATTATCCTAAATAAATATGCTATTTAGGAGCGTTTCCCTACCTAGTTTAACCCATTACCTGAATATCGTGTGTACTTGATTCGTTTGTATTAAAGCCAATACAAACATGCCCAATTTATATTCACTTCTCAATAAATTCCCGATATCAAGTAACTGCTTTTTATTCTTTTCACGTTTATTTAATATATACGTAAAATAATTATAAAAAAATGAATTTTAGTATCATTTAATACATATTGTAAGAAAAAAGAAAGAAATAAAAATAATAAATGATATGAAAATATAAAAAACTTTTGTATGCAAATATTATTACTTAAAAAGAAATTGAGAAGAAAACACGTGGAGGGTTATGATTGGATACGTAGGTGGTTCATTGGGCATTCACAACGCAAATCTGCAGCGCTGCAAAAGAGAGAGGAGAGAGAAAGAGAGAGCGACTGAGGGACCCGTTTCGGCAATTAAAAGAGAGTAAGAGATGTTTCAACGTTCGCACCACCATTCAGGCTTCTTTCCATTAAAGCCTGCACACTCTTCAACTCTTCTCTACATGGCCATATCTGATGTGGTGGCGCGGAACCTCACCACCATCTTCCTTGCGCTAATGGCCTCTTTTGAGGCCTGCGGATTTATCTGCGGCCGCAGCTTCAACGGCGGTTATCTCCTCGTCGTCTCCACCGCCGCTGTCATTCTCATCCTCCTCACCACGCTCACGTGGGACGTATCGCACAAAGCAACCTGCGCCTTTCACCGCGACCACCGTGACAGCAGGGAGGTGTGCAAGGGAGGTATCTGCTGGCACGGCGTTGCGCCCCGATCGCCAGCTTCTCAGGTCCGTTTCAGACTTCCTCGCCAGCTTCCGTTAGCCCCTTTGTGATTGTAATCATGATAATAACACCTTCTTTGTTCTCTCTCTCTTTTTTTTTTACTTAATAAATATATAATCCTCCTCCTAATAATAATACTAATAATAATAATAATAATAATAATAATTTGGTAAAGATAGTTGGTATGAAAAGGACTCTCTTCTTGTTCCTTTTCTCCGGGTTTGTAAGTTGTACAGAGTGCGTGTTTTTCTTCTAATTGGAACTCATTTTGTATATAACCTATATATGCCTGTTATTCCTTGTAATGATAGTTTATATATATAAGAATTATTGAAGTTAGTTTTGTGTTTGTAGTTGAAATGAAAGAGTATGGGATATGGGATAATTTATTCTTGGGTTAGTTAATATTAAATAGAGTGTGGACAACAAAGTTGAGTGTGTCAGCTAAGTTAGGTGTGGAGAATTCATGAGACTCAGAAATCATGCTTTGATGTGAGATACCAACAGCATTCTTATCAACTAAGCTATAGCCCCTTCACTGTCCCACCCCTCTACATGCATACATCAATAAATTTATTTTAAACAGATCCACAAATAAGAAACATCTATATGATTTTAATTTTTAAATGAACTATATACTTAATTTCATTTATATATGTTTCACTTTATTCTATTCTTTCTTTCTCTTTTCTCTTATTTTTCAAGATATATCATTAAATTTCTCCTTCAATTCTTATTTTGATTTACATTAAATTCATCTAACGTGAATTATTTTTCATTATTAAATTACTTTTGGATTCTTTGTATTCTTGTTTTTTATAAATTCGTCTAAATATATTCTTATAAAGTTAAAAATAAATAATCATATTACTGGCGTGAATAAGAAGAACATTTGGTAATAAGATCTAACGTGATGTAATTGTTTGGAAGATCTCCATGAGGTAACTGAGGAAATTAGTAATGGATGAAGAGGCACTAAAGCTTATTGTTTACAAAATAGAAAGTAAAAGGAAGAAGGGAGACAAGTTGGTCTGATGCAGGAAAAAAAAACAGAAAATCAGGTCATTGAAGATTCTGAGCAGGGCAAAGAAATGAAGAAGAGACGCATTAATTATCTTTGTAACATGTTTCACTGTGGGTTATTTTTTAATATTATTTATTTTAGGGTTAAATATGTTTTTAGTCCCTATATTTTGGGGCGATTTTGGGTTTAGTCCATTTTTCAAACTAAGGTACAATTTAGTCCTTCAACCTCAAAAAACTCTGGTTTTAGTCCTTTTTACCAAATTTTTTTAACTTTATTTACTGTTTCAAATGCTTTAATGTTAACTGAAAAACGCATTTGAAACAACAAATAAAGTTAAAAAAATTTGATAAAAAAGACTAAAACCAGAGTTTTCTAAAGTTGAAGGACTAAATTGTACCTTAGTTTGAAAAAGGGACTAAACCCAAAATCGTCCCAAAGTATAGGGACTAAGAACATATTTAACCCTTTATTTTAATAATAACAGTAATAATAAGTAATTAAAAAAATTATATTATTAATAAAACAAAACATGTTCCTTTATTTTCCAACTAAATAATTTTTTTTATGAGTTTTTCTAATTAGTAATTTAGTTTTAAATTTAGATTTTTTATTATTTTTATATTTTTTTATTTAATTGAGTTCATAATTTCATTTTTTTTTAAATATTCAATTGAGTCTTAAAATAAATGTAATGTTCTCTTTTCCATTAAATTGACGTTAATACAATTTGGAAGTATTATGTGACAAAACATGAATATGTTATGAGTCAAAATGTGAATCAAAATGTAGGTTATAAAAAAAATTTAAGATAGAAGATGACTTAAATTTTCACAGTGACAAATCAATATTTTGACATAGTATTTTTAATTTGTTTTTAATGTTAATTTAATAGAAAAGACTACATTGAATCTTTTATAAAAAATAAAAATTTAATTGAGTCAAAATTATATATAAGAACAAAATAAAAAAAAATCTAAATATAAGGAAAAAAATTACTGATTAAGCTTTTCTTCTTATTATTTTTTTTAATTTTTTTTTGCATGACAAAAACTAAGAGGGAGTAAAGTAGTTTGATATTTAAGATTGAAACTTCAAACTTTTTTTTCTCAAAGATTTATAAAATCCTTTACTTTATTTTAACTTAACAATCACAATAATAAAATAAATAGACTAGAAATAAGAAAAAAGTACATAATTATTTTATATTAATCAAAATATCGTAAGTCATGTTATTAATAAACTCAACAAGAGTAATTAATTAAGTACTATTTCAAACTGAAAATTACCATCACTAATAAGTGAAAAATGGAATGAACAATTTAAGATATGAAAAGAACATATTTCTCTTAAAAAAATTACAAGAAATGAAGAAAACACATTTTTTGAAGTCACAAGGAATGAAGGTCTCCTTTAAATCTCATAAATGTAAAAATATCATTTTTGAAATCACAAAAATGAATATCTCCTTTAATTCACACAAGAATAACCATATCTTTTGAATCTCGTAAAGGATAAACAAGTTTATAAATTCTCACTTATCACTCAAGAATTTATACTTGATGAAATTTAAATCACTAACAAAAACTAAGTTAACCAAAGCTTGTGACCACTAATTTTCACAATAATTCATTATAAAAAAAAAAACTCAATTAGAAATTGGATAAGAATATGAAAAATCAATTTTAAAAATAGTCAGAATAATTCATTATAAGCTATAATTAATTATTTCAACAATATTATGGAAAACATAAATTTATATGAAATAAACGATAGGAATAATGAATTACTTTATAAGTTTTTTTTTAAAAAAAAATATTTTTCAATAAAATAATCGATTATTCAAATAAGAATTTCAAAAATAAACCTCTCAAAAGTTTGTCTATTTTGTGGTGCCTGGATTCTGTATGCTGACCTTTTGTTTTTATAATCTTGAACAAAATATACAAATTACCACAGTTCAAAAACTTAAAATGGTAAGTATTTAATTTAACTCTTGAAGCCAAACATTAACTCTTCAACAATTCTCTATAAAGCATCATCATCGTTAAGTCTTTAACTTTTCTTTTATTTATTATCATCATGAAATATTCTACTAGTATTTCAAATTAAAAAGAAGATATCATCGTTTTCTTTAATCATGAATTTGTTTCCTTTTTATCAAATGTAGCCTTAGGTCAATGGAGTTGTAAGCTTGAGTTTAATGGAACTTTTGAATACAATCATGCAATGATTCTCTTTTAAAGTCTTGTGAAAGGTTATGATTGGTAGTCCCTAGCAGTTTCAAATCAAATAATAAATTATACCTCTACCTATTTTCTTTTAAATATATATATATAAACCTTGACTTTTTTAATTAATAATAGTAATTATTATTTAATATTTGTTTTTTTTTTCATTTTAAAAGAGTAAAATTCAATCACTTTGTAATTGTAACTTTTCATATATTTTTTCTAAATGAATTTATTGGATTACTTAGAGGAAGAGTTTATGGGTATTTTGAATGAAAGGTCTTATAGAATTGTTTTATAATATATTAATTTAACTTAAGTAAGCTTCATTAGTTATATTATTTTTTAATATTGCTCTACAGGTTTTATTCTAATTATAAATTCTTATAATGCTCGTGTTCTTATACTTTTTTTATTAATAGTTTAACCATTTATAATTTAAAAAATGAATTAAATTATTAAAGTTTAATATTTTTATTTCTTCACTCTTAATGTATTATATAACATTCTGATTTTAAATTAAATGTTTTTACCATAGCACATCATCATATTTCAATAAGATTTTGTTTATAAAATATAAGAAAATATCTAAGGAGATAATCCAATGTCATCATGTTTGCTTAAAACTTGTTTTCAACTATGAGAATTAAAATATTTCTACTTTTAGTCTCCCTAATTAAAAAATAATGTTATTTTTTCTCCTAATTAAAAATTACCGCGAGATAAAAAAGTAATTGTCACAAACAATCATACAAATAAATTTGTCTCTTTTAACTATTAGTTTTCTTTTACCTGCTGCTTTATTATTATAATCATCATCATCATCATGATTATTATTAATTAATTATAAGAGAATACTGATGGAGGACATAAAGGTGAAACAAGTGATTTGCATCATGAACTAATGTTCTCTCGTGCACTTTTGCTATAACGATTTTTCTGGAGCTCAGTGACATAAACTGAACCAAGCTATTTCTTCCACCCTGTGTTCCAAATTACGATGGCTCTAGATAGAATACAGAAAAAAAAAGAAACAAGAGAGCTGGATAATACACAAAAAAGGTTAATCATTTAAGATGTGATAAATCAAAATTGGAATTCCTGTTTAGAAAAGTATCCATATTTAATGCTGGGTTGTTTCAAAGATAGGTTGAGTAAAAGACATTTTAAATAATAACTGAATATAGGTTTAATATGATGATAGTTTCTATTTTCGTCAAATGTATTCACTTTGATTTTCGTATTGTCGTTTAAATTGTTAATGACAGATAGTTCAGGTGTGTATAACAGTGTTGAAATGGTATTTAATTACTGTCACGTCACCATCTTCTTCAGAGAACCATGGCAGCCATCACGCGCAACCTCCATGGCCACCACCATCAAAGTCGCAATCTCTCCTAAATCACGAAATCCTAATCTCGAACTCCATTCGAATCTTCATTCTCGCGCATCAGCCAAGAATCATCCAAATCCAGAGTTTCATCGTCAGCACGACAATCCTTGTCGCCGTTATGCAAAGGTTTAGGGCCATCATCTTCTCCAACCTACAAAGAACTACAACGAAATCCAAAAAAATCCCAAATCAAAGAAACCTAGAATCACGTCGTTGCTTGCCTCCACCGGCCACCATGAGTGCTTTCTTACACAACTAGGTTCGTCTTCTTCATGCTACCATGAGTTGTACAATTCGCGAAATCATAGCAACGTTTTCCTTCTTCTCGCGGCGCAGGTGGAGGAAGGTTTTTCCCAAATGCAGAACCCCAATTTTGGGTCTGTTATGCACACTTAGACTCTGTCATTAATGATTTAAATGACGTTAGCAAAAAGGATCAAATTGAACAAAATTTACGATCTTTAGGACAACATTGAACAGGAAAAAAAAACATGAGAACCAAAGTGAACGCACGAAAATATGGACCATCAGAGATATTAAGCCTTGTATATAATTTGAAAATTTTGAAAAATAAAAATAAAAATATTTTTCTTGTCTCAAAAACTCAAGCTGTTCTCTTACAATTCTTATAAATTTAAAAGATATTTATTTTAATCGGTTTCATTCTGTTAAAAAATTTCACCTGTTCCACGGTATAAAGTTTTGCTTGAATAAAGAGATTATAACTATTTCTTTTCAAATTAAAGAAGCTAAAGAATTTTAAGAGCCAAAATCCAACCTAATTCAAATTTAAGAAAGTAAAATACCTGTTTAAAAGTCATTTTAAAGATTTTTTTTTTCATTTAAATTTGTGGGGACCGGTATCGGAATTTGAAAATGCAAGAATAGGCTCACAATAACTGAAGATGGATCAATTAACAGACACCAGCACCAATTGCCATTACCAACGTTGTGAATTGGGAAGGAGGGTGGGTTGAATCGATTCGGTCAAAAAAATGCCATTGAAGATCAGCGTAGACTTAAAAGTGAATCAATAAACCTGACTTGTCCTGTAGAAGAGGACTCACCATGAATCCTCGTATAATAAATTAGAAAATTCAACAGAGCTAATAAAGTATTATGTAAACAATAAATATTGAACTGAGGCCATCTAGGTCGGCGACGTCTACCTTCTTTTTGCAGTTATTAACTTCATAATGAAAACTAACCAAATAGTGGTAACATAAGAAAGCACCACCAGAAAATGAGACATGATACTATGCCTATAAATTTCTCTGACATACGAAAAAAAAAAAATACAGCTAAACGCGCCAAGACTTTCTGTGCTTTGTAATGCTTTTCTATGAAACTATAGTAAATGATAAACAACGGAAGAGAAAATTAAAAAAAAAATAACAATATGAAAACCCAATTTCTGCCCCCTTTAAACCATTAATAGTTTGAATCATACTACATCCATCTTCCCCCAGCATTTATTGAATTTGAGAGCTTCAGTCGCTAAAGGTTGCCAGTGCTCTTGAGGATAATTTCGGGTAATAAAACATTAATTGGAAAGGTGTGTGTTTATGAACAATTCAGAAGAGGTGTAATAGGTTACTTCCATGGAGGTTGCGAATGTTTGTAGCTATATGGGTAGGGTTCCCAACTGCTATCTGGTTCCTTTCGTTTCCCACCAACAACCGAATTTGACGGCTGCGGCATGGTTCTTACTTGCTCCTCCACAGCCCTTCCCTGACCAGGAAAGGAAAACTGCCTGGCTGCAAATGTCTCTCTATTCCCACCCTCAATCATGAACCCAGAGTTCAGGTCAAAATTAGGACGTGAAGGCCCAAATCCATTCAGACCGAGTTGTGTACCCGTCATGTTCATAAAGAACGGTGGTGGCTGAGAGTAAGATGATGAAAGTATATTTAATGAAGGTCCACCTACTTGTGGGACAGCTGGAGCTCCTCTTGAGTCAACCATATATGGAACTGTGCCACCTGACCCGTACATGGCTGATGAAAAAGGCATTGTGGGTGCTGCTGATGCTGATGTCACTCCATTATACCCAAAAACGGATGATTGATTGAAGGAGGCAGCAGGAGCCATCCCTATAGTGCCAACGGTCCTTGACATCGTAAGATCTATTGCAGGTTCAACAGCATTTCCATTCGGCAAAAAGGATTGAGGAACACGTTCTTTTTTACCAACTTCTACCTTGGCGCCCAAAAGAGAGATAACAGGAGCATCTGATGATTTAGAACAATCATATCCATCGATTATATGAGAAGACTTACAGGACCCCAGGTCTACCAAATCAGTTTGAAGGCATGGCCTGTCATTCAAATCAATGTTTCTAACATAAGGCTGCATTGATGATGATGACGATGTAGGTGATGGGCTCAAATAGCCATTTCTTCCAAGAAAGAGTTGTCCCTCCATCCTGTGATCTGAAGGTTGGACGTCATCACCAGTACTGTTCAAATCAAATCCAAGCATGCTTGAACTTTTAGAACTAAATTCAACAGTTGATTGCTCAGAACGCCTGCCTGAAGATTCGGCAATAGGTTTTGCATTTCCTTCTTCACCCTCAGCAACATTTAGATCAAAATCAAGCCAGTCCGGCCTCGGCCTTGATGTGTCAATGTTCGTATCCGAAAGATTCCTCTCATTATCACAATATTTACGAGGAGATGCAGGGCGAAAGGCACTGGTGGCAGCTGATCCTTTCCAACCAAGTGTTCCCTCAAACTGCAAAGGGACACCAGGCAACCCAGGAGTTGGCGTAGGCCTTGAAGCAGAGACAACAGGTATGGGGGTCGATGTAGTATTTACACAAACATCCATATCGTCAGAACCAACTTCGTTGAGATCAAAGCCCCAAGGTTGTTTCTCTGAATTACCTCCTGAATCTTGAGCTGCTTCAGTCACCTCCAAGCACACCACATCAGGTCTGCATTCAGGCTCCGCCTTAGTATTGTCAAGAATACTTGCACGCCCCTCCATTGAACATGCCTCAGTAGCAAGGCTGTGTCTGGAGGAAACCTCCTCAGGTGGGACAGGAGTGAGCTCATCCTCTTTTCTTACAGAATCTGGACTGCCTGGTTGCCTGATTCTGCCATATGAGAATTTTTCGGAAGAACTGCTGACTTCTCTATTAACTTCCTGAGCAACTTGTCGAGCAAATTCTAAAGGATCGACAATGCCACAGTCAAGTTCATTGCCAGAACCTCTCTTGTCAACTATGTTAGACCTTCTGAAATCTATTTCAGGTTTACAAGAATCAGAACCAATAGATGTCACTTCTTTGTTGTTATCAACATGACCCTTGCCTTCCTTTGATGGTGTGACATATCCGGCTCCACAGACAGACATATCTGACACCTCAGTCTTTCCCAATTTACTGTCACTGACTGATGTATCTTGTAATGCACTAGAGCAATCATTGTCATTCTCTGCAGCTCTGGAAACTTGTGAAAAGCTAGTTACAGTTCTAACATCATCTTCCCCACTCTTCCTATCAGATGCAGGCGTCTTCATACTAGTAGAAATAGGCAAGTTATGACAAACATCATCCTCATTGTGTTCAACATTTTGCTCCAAAGCTGGTTCTTTAACAGATTCTGGTGCTTTTGCTTCACAGGAAACAACGGAAACAGACTCGGGCTCTGGCTCAGAGGACACAGAACAGATCTCCGGTGCTCCAAGTTTTTCTGGAGGGACATTAACGTTTTGCTCCTGCTTTTCCAGTTTAGCCAACTCAATTAGCTGAACCATATCTGACTGTCCTTCAACCGAAGTGATCACATCTGCAGGGCATAAAGGCAGTGCTACTTGAGCAGAAGATGGAACACCAGCACCATGGTTTACTGATCCCTCTTTGATACCATCACATTCCAAACTGGAGGATGAGTGACACACATTATCAGAACTATGTACAAGCAAATTATCTGAGCTTTTCGATAGACAATTTACAGTTCCATTTAATCCTGATGCATTATCATTATCATTGCCAGCTTCATCCACAGCAGATGGCTGGCTTTCCTCCTTGACAATCTCATTGGTTGCACAGTCAACCTTAGCAAACTCCACGTCATGAGATTCAGTATCAACATTTTCAGATCTCTTCCAGCTGTCAAACAATGTCCTTGCTCTATCCTGAACCTTAGCGCTATGATGGCCAAGAAGATTACTTACAGTGATGCGAATTCCAGATGAAATTGACATCTCACAGTCTAGATGAAGCTTTTCAACTGCACGTAACATTGCAGTAATTGATTCTTCAACAAAACTGTCTTTTGCATCAACCTCAAAGTTTTGGGCATCCTTTAACCATCCGTTGATGAAACAAAGTCCATCCAATTGAATAAAAAGATCAAGGCAGTCTTTATTCTCTGTGGCGGTAATAGTGCTTGCAACAGCAGCCCACTGCCTAGTCGCATCAGCAGAATTTTTAACATCGCAACTTTTTTCTTTCTGCATCACAGAGACCAGCTCCTGCACCCGAGAAGGTGCTGTGAGCCCATCTTTCATCTCGGTCAAGGTAAAGAAATCTTCAAGAGTCATACTGCTTCACAAAATCTTCCTCAGAGCATCAAGGTCATCCTTTTGGGGTGCCAGAAGTGTTCCTCCCATTAAGAATTTCCAATAGAATTTGTGGGAAAAAAAGTTCACAAGCATCCACTGCAAAAACAGTAACAAAAAAAAATATTCATTTTGAGGACTTATAGATTCCTACCAAGAAACAGATCACACATAAATTAAGCCCCAAGTTTACCGCAACAGTTGGTAAAATAATAACTACACCCGACATTTTTCGGTCTTGAGACTAATTTTGCGACTGACTCTATTCATAGTGCCGGTCATAGATTTTATATCACTGTTGCCATAAATAAAAACAACGACGGTTCCATAGAAGGTAGGATATATCATAACTGATTTGTTTATGAAAAGACACTTAAATAAAATATCCAAATCATGTCACAGGAATATCAAGTTACAGGTAAAATAACCGCTTCATATACCATTGCACAAATCATTATAGATTTTAATTTTCTCAAGAAACATATAAGCAGCATTTTTTCAATCTAAGGACCGACTTGACAGGCACAAGCTTGTGCTATAACAAAATGAAAGCTGCAGTACGTTAACATACACACGGGAAGAAATTGAATGTAACTTTTTACAACTCTTCTAAACCCAGGGCATTAAAAAAATAATAGTTCATAACCACACTGATGACTTCCTAAATACACGTACAATCAACTTCAAGAATTTTTATTGTAGCAAAACATAAAATATGAATTGCACTGTAATCAAATTTTTTGAACAAAATCTTTTTCGTTTAAGTAGATATTTTTTAAAATCTGCCGAGGGTTGAGTAGACCCGCTGGTTTTCTGAGAAATATTTTAAACACATCAAGCAAACCTGATAGCAATTACTATCAAACAGGGGACAGATAAAGGTATTGGAATTGAATACATTAAGTGCTATGTTGAGGATTCAAAATTAAAAAAAGAAATAGCAAAATGTAAACGAAAATAAGATTACCGGTCGCTCTGACGGCTGGTTGCAACTGTCAAAAAAGAATTATAAACTTCCAATCACGATCAGTAAACAGATTTTACTCAATCCCTGAAACGCCGAATTAAGAAATAAAATTAGAATCCCATACACAGAATGCAAGCAAATTAAATACCAAAGGTATAAATTAATGATTATGCATGAATCCAACAAGCACATAAAAGAACACTAATCCTTAATTTCCAACAGCAGTAGCTTTTATTAAAAAAAAAAAAAAAAAAAAAAACACAGTATCCAAAACCCTAAAAATTGATTTAAGATATAGAAAAACCCTAAAACAAAAAACTAATACTCTATAGCTTCGACGCCCAAACTCAGTTGTATCAAAAGAGATGAATCCAAGAGTAACACGGTGAAAACGCGGAGACACCTTACAGAGGGAAAAGGAATAAGAGAAAGAAGGGGAAAATAAGTGAGAGGGAAAAAGGGAGGGGAAGAGAATGAGAACCTGAGAGAGTGAAATTAAAACCCTAGCTGTGGCTAAGGCGAAAAGGAGTGGCAGCTTTCAGCAATTCATGAATGTTGCGCGAGAAAGGAAGAGAAAGAGATAGAGGTTGGCGTTGTGTGTTTCGGTTTTATGGTGGTGCTGCTCTGCGTTGTGCTGCGTTAACCAAAAAATTGAGGGTCTGTGTGTTTGTATGCGTTTTTGTTATTGAAAGCACCCAAGCACAGGTGAGAAAAGAATAAGAGAAAACGTTTTCGGTTCTTGGGATTTTTAATTGGTTTTTGTTTCACAGATTTCTGAAATTTCTGGTAGATTTTAGTTCGTAAGTTGGGCATCAACACGTGCGACGCCAGAGGCTGTTCCGGGTTAATGGGGTCACTCCCCACCACAACACAACACTCATGCCATTCTCTTCAATTTCAATCTTTTCTGTTCTGGCTTCCCACTCCACACTCCGACCCGTACACCTTTATCTCCTTTCTACCCGACCCGTGTATTATCATACCGCTGTTAATAACCCCAACAAATTTTAAAATGCTATTGACATGCCAAAATTTTCAGAAATTACCGATTTCGAAAAATAAAATAAATTTAGTTTCTGAAATTTGGAATATTTGCTTGATTTCAAAAATATTTCATTTATTTAGAATTTCAAAAAGTATAATTTTAGGATATTGAAAATACTTAAAACATCACCTTAGTTCGTCAAATTTTTATTTTTTTAGAGATTAAGAATTTATTTTTTTCAAATCTTGAAAATTAAATTTTAATAGAATCTTAAACTGAAAATAAGTTAAAATATACAAATATCAACTATCCCAGTCACTGATATTGTAATTATTTGTGTGTTATATGATTTAATTGCAATGATTTAAATTATCTAAGGTTATATTGATGAATAGTGTGAAATAGAAATTTAAAATAATGGTCAATTATTAAGAATAAAAAAAATGAAATTGAGAAGAAAAACGAATCATACCTAATATGTATAATAATTAACCTAACATATTACTTGAGGAGCTTAGGATAGTACCATAATTTTTTTTAACTTAACTATGGTTAAATTTAATTATCTTTTAATTATAAAACTATCTATAAAATAAATAGAAACGATTTATACTAAAATTATAAAAATTACTTATATTTAATTTCATAATTAAAATCATAATAATAATATTATTATTATCATAAAAAGATTATAGATATGTTTTCATTAGTATATTAAATATGATTATTTATTTATTTATTGATTTTATGTATTTAAAGCGAATAATGTTGTTTTTTCAAAATATGTATCTTTCAGTGGTTCCATGTTCACGTGTAATTATATTAAATCCGATCTTCCCTTAAATATTTGTTCAAAATAAATAAGGGAAGTTTACTCCATCAAAATCCGTTTTTAATCTGTTTAAAATTAATGAGGAGGTAATTATTATACTTGAATTCTGTTAATATTTCCTCCTATCTTGATTTTTCTCTTAGTTTAAGAAATTTAATTAATGAGTCGTTGATCTTAAAACAGAAAATATTTATACTAATTGAGTATTTTTAATTAAAAAAAAACTCATACAAATTTGGAAATTACTTATTTTAAAATCGAAATTTTGACATTAAATGCGTAAAAAAATTGTAGAATCTTAATGCAATGAGTTAAATATTAAATCACGTAATATAATATTATTATGACAATTATGAATACCAAATTTCAAATAAATAGATAATTAATAGATATATAGTTTGACTTTATTATGTTTTAAATAGATAATTGATAAATATAGTTTGACTTTATTATGTTATAATAATAATTAATTAATTGGAAATATAATTTATTAATGAAATAAATTAGTTTTGGGTTAAATATTTTGTATTAGTAAATTTGGAAGTAAAATTAAATCCAAAATAATTTACCATAACTGAAATAAATTTTAATTTTATTTCTAAATTGATTGATTGGAAATATAATTTATATTCTTTCTTCCGTTTTTTTCCTTCTTTTGTATATGTTTTAGTATTTGATTACATCTCATAGTAGTTGAGAATGTAAAGATAAATTTTAGTCGATCAATTACTAAAAGATTATATTAATTTCATATATATATATATATATATATATATATATATATATATTAATTAGTTGTACTCTCTCTTGTAATTTTGTAATCAACTTTTATATTTTCACAAAAATGATATCGTTATGACACATACTAAAGTTTAATAAGATTTGAATATCTCGCTTTAGGTTTTAAATTTGTTTGAGTGAATTCATGTTTGAATTACATGTAAGAGAAACAATTTCTGTCTTTGAAAAAAAAAATTTAGGATAAATGATTTAAACATTTGATTGTTTAGACCTCGAGATTTTATTTTTTTTAGTTTTGTTTAATGAGTGATTATTCTAATGTTTTCGAATTACATAGTCTAATTGATATTTGGTTTACAGACTAGATTATGTATGTTAATTAATATTTTCTTTTAAGTTGAGTTTTGAACATGATTTAGATAAAAAATATTAAATTTTCGTAACTTTTCTTATGAAAGTTTATAAAATTGATATGCATGTAAACATATGAATTAAGGAACTAATATTGATTTTGAAAGAGTAAATATTAATATTTGACTCGATTTAATCACATTTCAATTATTGAAAAGCTGTATTATTGAGATGTTTTTGGAATTATTCTTAAAATTTGGCCTGATTTAGCTATTAAGACTAATTTATGATATTTTCACTCAAGCGAACGACTTTTGTTTGAATGAAAATATAACATAGACCTAGACCTTGCTTTTGGTTTCACTTTTACACACACGAAAGATTTTTCACTTCTATAAAGTTAGAGTTGAAATCACTTTATTTTCAACCTAGTTTTTACTTAAGTGAAAATAACATTACAGTTTAACTTATATTTTGTTCAAGCTCAAGTAAGTATATGTTATCTCAAGCTAGAAAAAAAATGTTAGTTTCTTTTAACCCGTTGAATGTAAATGTTTTTATTAACGAAAATGAAATATTAATTTCTATATTGATTTATGATTTTATTTAAATGAGCTAATATTATATAACAATGTTTATTAAGATTGATGAAATTTGCATGTCATATGAATATGGTTATCAAGATTGAGGAGAATTGTGTGAATTTATATTCACATGTATCTAAGATGATATGTGAATTTTTGTTTGATTTAAGTATTATAATATTGATTTATATTGTAACAGAGATTGTGAGAATGTGAGAGGAGTTATTGCACACCATAACATTGTAGATATGCGATTTGGGTTTGAAGTTACCATGATACTTTCTCGTAGATTTGTTTATAAATATAACTAGAGTATTGGATCATATGTTAGTCTTTGATGGGACTCACTCAATAGTCTCTTTTGGAATTGACATGTAGAACCATGTGTTGGTTTATATAACTTTTGAATGTTGAATTTTGGATGAAAGTGAATTGGTATAATTAGAGGTGTCAGTTTGGCTAATGGCTATGGACGAACCCTGACCCACCTTTCACTAAGCCTTTTTAAGGGCTTTCCTAGGGATAACATCGGATTAAGTGAGGTACAAACAACGTTTATCTGCTATTTGATCCATAACAAAATTCACCTATTATCCATTACGTGTTATTGGTCGGATACTCATTTAAAAAATATTTGTGAATATTTAAAAAAGTATAATTTATAAAATTTTAAAATAAAATCTAATAAAATTACAAAAAATATATAATATAAATTAATTAAATATATAAATTTTAATTTTAATTAAATTAACTTAATAAAATATAAATTAATTTTAATTAAATTTAACTTAATAAAACATAAATTAAAATTTAATGTTAATTTATTTGCTGATAATGGATACTCATGGGTATAAGTACCATGATACTCACATTTCAACCCATTTAAAAACATGTATTAAAATACCTGTTACTCGCTACTCGTAGATACCAAGTATCCATCACGCATTTTATCCATAGATACTTACAGGCACGAATAATTTTGCCATTTCTAGGTCCCCAAACGAGGAGGGAGGAAAAAATAATTTCTAAAATCCCATTATCAAGTGGGTTGGGATCAAGGCTAAGGTAGACTACGCTTCACTAAAAGACTTTAATTAACTCCTAAAAATACTACTTTGGGTGAAAGTCAAAGATCAAACAGAATCATCTCAGGCTGACTTGAGTTGAAAGTTAAGAAGAATCAATCCAAATTAAAGGTCAAGACAAATCAATCCAGGTCAAATGCAGAGACGGGTCGACTCGAGTCAAAGAACTTGATGGACTTGCCCAAATCAAAGGCCAAGACGAGCAGGTCTAAACTAAAGCGGAGACATATTCATCAAAACTGAAAACCAAAATAAACTAACTCAAATCGAAGATCGAAATAAACTGACTCAAATTAAAGATTAATAACGGTCTATTCAAGTTAGAGATTAAAAGATATTCAAGTTAGAGATTAAAAAACTATTTTATTTTTTAAATGTTGATTAAATTGAATATATTACCTTTAATAATCCGTGAATTAAACAAATTTAAAATAAATTGACATGCTATTTTATCAACAACAAAAATGTACACTAAACCGAATCAGTTTACAGAATTTCAAATTCATGGAAGAGTAAGTCGGATTGAGCTTGTTCGTATTTAAGTGAACTAAGCCCATATAAATTGGATTGATCCACTTTGTAAAAAAGAAAAGAACAAAAAGAGTGTAAAATGGTATGATTAAAATAAAATAAAATAAAATATAAGATAAAAAAACAAAAAATGATGGTATGTCTGGGTTCATTTGTCTTTTACTTGAAGGATGATATGAAGCAACGAGTTTTGGAAGAGATGAAGACATTGTCCAACCTCAGAAGGAAACCTCACCTTCACGTCTCTCTCACCCATTCTATGCATCGCATCTTCCTTTCTTCACTCACTTCACACCATTTTCTCGACCAAAACCAATCATATCACCAACCTTTTTATTAACTAATCAAATTATCTCCATCAAAACTATCTACCTCATTTCCTCCAGAAACATTAATTTACTTTTTTTTTCCTTTTTAATGAATAATTTAATGAGTAATTTTTTAAGAACTTGTAAAAAATACATTTTTAAAATTATGATATTTATATTTTTTTTATCATATAAGTGTTTTAAAACTTGAAAAAGAATATACACAACTTTCTAAAGTGATTCTTTAAAGTGTAAATTCAGTTTTTTCTTATCGTGGTTTTGTGAATATACAAGTTTGAATAATAAAATTTAAATTCATTGACTTTTTACTTTTATTTAGTTAAAATAGTCTAATTATCATCAAATGAAAAAAAAAATTATTTAAACGTTAAATATGTGTTAATAACTAAAACTAGCAATGTTGGTAATTTTTTTAGTCAATTTATTAATTTTCAATTAAATTTTATAAAAAAAATTAAGGAATTTGATATTTTTACTGTTAAATTATAAAAAAAAAATTATTGACAAAGAATAAAATTACTTTAACTGATGAAAAAATTTACTCATTACAGACATTGATAAAAAAAAAACGACTACAAAAAGATGTTCATAGAAGAATTTAATTGGCATAGACAAAAAAATAAGTTTATCGACATTGGTGAAGAAAACTCTAACTAATGTTGAACTTAAAATAATACTAGTTTACCATATGATTCCTGACGATAACATCAATAAAAAAAAATCATACTCAACATTAAAACTAAAAACATCTTAAATAATATGGATTAAAAAGTAACTCTAACTTTGTCAAAAAATAAATCGATTTGATATTAATTAAAAGAAGTCTAATTATCTGAAAATAAACTAAGTGCACATAAAATTAAAAATAATGAATTAGACATTAATAAAAAATATTATTAATATTGGTTGAAAAATAACTTTGTCTAATATTTTGATGTGGGTTTTCTGAATGTCTCATTCAGTGATCATAGAAACACTGTTTCTCTGCTTGTATTTCACTCACAGACGTAGAAAACTCTATTATCAATTCTGTAACCTATTTCCAGAAAACTGTGGGTACAACTTCTGTGCTTGAATAAATATTTGAAAAAGACAAACACTTACATTAGATTAGGATAAAATATATTCTGAATCTTTCTAAAATTTTTATTTTCTTAGTTCTTCGAAACTTAAAATATATCATATATCATTGTTAACATTTGTTAGTCATGATTAGTATTTAATTGATTATTCACTTACAATAATATATTAAATGGGTAATATTGAAAGTTATTAATGGACTTCGACCTTATCCTAGCTATAACACGTTTATGGTTTGCGAAGATATAAAAAATATAGGAAATTTTAAGAAGATGGAAAATATATTTTATCAAAACACTTATTAGAAATAAGATTTTATTAAGGGTGAGTCAAATTTATAGAAATAAATAATTTATCAATAAAACAGCCAGAGAGAACGCACTAAAGTTACACGAGGATCCAAAACTGGCATCACTCAGCATAAAATGTATAGCTAATTATCTTTCTTTTACATTCAAACTAAGAATTTTTCATGAAGAAAAATAAATTTGAAAACTTTTGAACGTGATGGCTCATACAAATATTATTGTATATTAATAAAGAAACATTTAATTAAAGTAAAAGCTTTCAGAAGTGGTTATCATTCTTTTTATGATCCATTCATACTTACATTTGGGCTTTCACTTTTTGGACAGTAAGAGTTATTGTACGCAGCTTCTTCCTACACACTTCCATACGTTTAGAAATTCTAATTTTATTCTCTCTTCTCTTTTATTTTTTTCATTTTGAGTTTTGGAATATAAAATCTGGAAAATTTCTGAAATAAAAAACAAAAAATGTATTTTAGATTATACATTTTGAAATGCAAAATAAAATATATATATTTTATTTTACATTCTAAATTATGTTCTTTTCAAAGAAGAAGGTGACGAGTATAGAGAAAAAAGTAGATGGAAAAAGAAGGTAATGAGTGGTGTCATTGAAAATGGAGGAAGGGACTTCAATGGAGGTGGAGGAAGAAGGAGGCGTTGATGGAGGTGGAGAAGGTGAAGAGATATGGTGGAAATGGAGGAAGGATTTCGATGAGGTGGAGAAATAAGAAGGGAAAAAAGAATGCGTTGATGGAGAGGAAAAAGAAGATAAGGACAAGAATATCTTTTCACATGGTCAATGGAGGTGCAAGGATAAATGTATGGAGGTGCAAGAAAAAGTATTCATCATTGTACTCTTTGTTTCCACAAACAAAATAATACCCTCTTATTACTTTCTTCCTTAGAAGAAAAACCTTTATTAAATAATACCAGTGAAAATATATAAGTGCATTTACATATTCATTGTTATTATATATATAATATTAAACAATTATAAAATCACTATTTTCAAAAGAAAATTTAGTTAGTTATTTGAAAATAAAAAAGAAGTTATTTTATTATTTATTTTATTAAATAAATAAATAAACTTTCCTTTAAAAGTTTCCTTGAACAAGCTTTATGTGAAAATTGTTAAGTTTTGGTTTATACTTTATGCGAGGCCATATTGAATTGAAAATAAAAATTAATGTTAACGGTTTATAAACAGTCTTTTGTCTCAACTCAGCAAACAAATAAGCCACGTGCTAGTGATTAGGTAATATAACTTTTCTAAGTAGAAAATTAAATATTGTGTCAGGAGAAATAATGAAAGAAAAAACAAAAAATATTTAATCATAATAAGTTAGATACGATTCGAAATATATTTTTCCAAACCTCTTCCATAATTATTAAATTTGAACAGTTTTTACACATAACATACTGAGCAAATATATTTATATTTTAAGATTTAAAATTAATCAATATGTTCATAGTAGCATTACATTCTATATTATTGCTATAGGTAAAATAAAAGTTGGTATTCCTCATATCTTCATTCTCAGACAAACCAACGAAAGTGAATGCAGCAGCATGAACTATGCTTGAATGACAAACCAACGAGACCTCGTATATACACAGGATATACAGTTTACCATGTGCAGTGTAACTTAAAAGTGAAGGTTGTGATGGATACATGAGGATTTTGGTTTGTTCATCGTTATCATCACTGTCAAAGAAAAACATGATTTACTAGCAAAAAACTAACTTTGTCAGCGGTAATTGGCTAACTGCAACTGCAAGGCAGAAGATACATTCCAGAGAGGCAAGTCGGCACACTGAACAACAAGAAGTTGACATATCTATCCCTTACTTTTTTCTTAGAAACAAAAAAGGTTTAAATGGCTAAGCTAGCGATGAAGATTGCTTTTTCTAACTTGCAGCAAGTGTAGCAGAGAGAGGCTTCCATTTGATCTTTGAGGTTCATGTGCAGATAACTTCCTTGTGCCCCGATTCCCCTGCAAATGCACGACAGTGTTGTGTGTTTACTCCTAATTCACTGTCCTTTCTAGGACTCTAACATAATAGTGTTGGATAAAGGTTTGTAATTTCTTGCGTGTGCGTTTTAGTTGAAACTGAATTGACAAATTCAAATATTAAATTGTATATGGTACCTTTAATTTCTCAGATTCGTCACAGAGATCAAAGGTACTCAAGTCCCTTGATAGCATGGAAGAGGAAGGCATAAGTGTCCTGATTTTGACAACCACAAAAAGAAAAATGAAAACTTCGTTAATGCTGAGGAAAAACAAAATTTACAAGGTTAGAATGTTAAACACCATTCCATACTCTTCTACCAGAAACACCACGGACCTTTTTGGCTTAGGAGGTTTGCGAGAGATATCGAGACCAATCTTATCACGTGGATCCACAAGGTTGTCTGTTTTAGTAGATGAAACATCTTTGGGTGGTGGCAAAGGATCCAACTTGTCATCTTCTGTCGATGATGACGAAACGAACAATTCCTAAAAGGTGAAAACAACAGGGAAACAAATGTCATGTAAGATTTTCATGTTCAATTAATATGAACAATGGTTGTTTATGGATTACACGGTAGAACCACAATTTATAAACATTGGGTTTTTCATCAGTCTAGGTCAATTCTGCAGTGTCCCTTTTTTTTCATGAATTTCCATTCAAAAAAGAATAGTAGGTGAAATTAGTTCATAAAATTATTTGAACCATTTAATTTAATTTTATAATTACCAAGCGTCCATTACTTTAGTCTTTATCTCTTCATGGAGTAAAATGATTCATTATTAGATAATTTCAGGAACAAATGCGATTTTTTTTTAATTTCTGACACCAATTGACTGACAGCTATCATTTCAAAGGTTGATTTCAGTCAAAGAGTCAATTAGAAAGCCATAATTGGATGAACAATAGAAACATATCTAATCCCGCCATCCCCATCTAATTTTCATTTCCCTTATAATCATATTTAGATTCCAGATAAAAAATATCACTTATTAAAGTCTAGGTTCTTTTGCAAATATATAGAAATATTCATGAAACTTTAATTAGCATTTAAACTATGATAGCTACACCTTTGTGACAAACTAATTCGTTGTTTGATCCTTGTTGAATTAACCTAGTGCGTTTCCAATCCTTCAAATAACCGAGTAGTTAGTTATTAACAATATATTAAGAGATCAAGCTAACCTAGCTTTCTCACTAGCTGAGTTTATTTCACGTCAACCTAATTTCCTGAACTATATGCATACACATTCTGAATCCTAGTTCACCATTGAACTGAAAAATCAGAAGTCGGCTAAGGCACAATCCATCCTTCCATGAAGCAACGTATAAAACTTTGACTCATACGTATTAACATAAAAGAATTTCAACTTACACTTGGTATCTTGCGCACAGCCTCAATCTCCGAAGCATTATGGTCCTCTGCTTTTGACAAGGAGATTGAAATTTCCCTGTAACGTCACAACAAGCAAGAAATAATGAGTAAGTATATTAGTTCACAGCCAAGAAAAAAATGAACCAATCATTCTTCATAATACTAACCTATCCGACTTTTCACAATCTAACTGTCTACAGGAAGCACCAAGTGTAAGCTCTTCATCTGACAGATCAAGTCTAACCTCAGACAATGACTGCGCATCAAATGATTCCTAGAAAGAACGGACAAGCAAATATTTTTAAGAAAGAACTAATGGGTGATCCTCTAAGTAAATTGTAAACTTAAGAGAATTGACTCATTTAACATATAGAATGTCAACTTACACTTGATCTCTTGCGCACAGCCTCAACCTCCAAAGTATTATGGTCCTCAGCTTTTAACAAGGAGGTTGAAAGTTTCCTATAACATTTCAACAAGCAAGAATGAAGGAATCAGTGTATTAGCTCAAAGCCAAGAAAGAATGCATGGGCTCATCATTCTCCATAATATGAACCTATCTGACATGTTGGAATCTGGCTGTGTACAGGAAGTGCCAAGTGTAGGCCGTTCATCGGAGTGGTCAAGTCTAGCATCAGAAGATGATTGTGCATCAGATGATTCCTAGAAAGAATGATCAATCAAACCAAATGCATACATTACTTCGCAATAAAAATACAGCTTGCACAAAGTTTCAAGAAAGAACTGCGGATGAACCTTCTCCCCAAATAAATACACAAAGTATGATAGCTAAGTTAATGCAAACACGAGATGAGGTACCCCAAGCAGTATAACAGTTTTCTTCTGATCTGCTGAGGCCTAATTTAACTAAAAACAAGACATTAAACCGAAAACCAAAAACTATATTTAATAAATCATTAAGCCTAATTTAGTTCATAATAGCAACAACTATATGATTGAGGAAAGTAGGATTTGGGAAACATGTTAGTTTATCAATTCAAGCTAACTTAGCTTGCTGCTGATATGATTTATTTTATGTCAATCTCAAGTCCTTAACAATATGAAGGATCATTCTTAAGCTAAAGCACAGTTCATCATAACTATCGAACCCGACATATAGAGACAATAATTCAAGCAAAATGGAAAAGTCAACTCACACTAAGTATCTTGCTCCCATCATCAACCTCCGAAGCACTATGATTCTCAGGCTTTGTCAAGGAAAAAGCCTCCCTGTATTATTATTCCAGGTAGAAATTAGGAATAAGAATATTTGTCGAAACTCCAAAGCCAAGAAAGATAACCGGGAATTACATTTGAACGATTACAATGTTCACAACAATACTAACCTATCTGAGTTTTCAGAACATAACTGCGTACAGGAAGTACTGAGCACGAGCCCATCTTCATCAGACTGGTCAACTCTAGCCAAAAATGAGGACCCTGAATGAAATGTTTCCTGGAAAGAATGGAAACCAATTACATATAACATTGTAATCTGACTAAAGTTTGTACATATTTTTGGTGAAGAAAAAAGCTAGCGGGTGATTCATTTCATATAATATGCACAAAATATTCACATATTAGATGGGATGATTTTAGTAGTATAATTGTGTTAATCTAATCAAGCGAAGCCTAAATTAGCCCGCTAACAAAACATTAAACCATTACCTAGCAATAACCATATGTCAGAGGGAAGTAAGAATCAGCAAAACAGGTTAGCCAATTATTAGGTTCAAGGTAACAGGTTTCCACTACATGAAATCATTTCATGTCAAACCAACTTCCTCAACTACATGAACAACACCCATTCTCAGACTAAATTTATTATTGAAACAGCAAAATCAGGAATAAATCAACAAATATAGTTCAAGCAGATTGGCACTTGAACTACGTAGTTACCAAATACTAATAAAAAATAGTCATTGCATAAAGTGAAGCCAAAACATAACTAATTTCAGAGCTGACAGCCTAGTTTGCCCTTATGCTCAGTAAGTTATTTGATACAGTGACCTTGCACCCCATCCAAAATATCAGCTCTTGACGAACATATTTAAGGTGAACGAGCAATGAAGTTGCACCTCACTAATCTTCATAATACAAGGAAGCAGGAATTCAGGAAAACTGTACTCAACCTGTTGCTCTGAAATATGTGGTTGAACCAGACTGACTGACGAACAATATTCAGCATCATTTTTTATATTTCCTACTTTGCAGCAAGTACAATTTGCCTTAAAATCGTTCAACTGTGTTTCTATCTCCCAGTATTTTGTCTTTTCATTCACAATGCTTTCTTTGAGACTTTCTATTTCCATTTCTGCAACCTGATTATGAATAAATAAATACATTATGTGCAGATACATGGATTGCCAACAAGCACCACAGTCACATGTAATGAACGAGAAAATAAATTAATGATCACTTTAAGCAAACATACTTCCTTTTTCTTATTACCTTCAGCTTGGAATTATATTGCTTCAGAACATTCCATATAACTTTTGCAAAATTCTGCATTATAATGTGGCTTCTCTCACTCGGGACTTGCCTATCAAATTCCGACTTTAAAGAGACAGAACTATTAGCATCTAATTTGTCGAGTGCTGAAGAGTCTGCACAAAATCAAAGTTAGGACCAAGACAATAATTACCAGACCAAAGGATCGAAAGTTTCTAAATTAGAACATTGTGAGAACTGCCTAGTTTTAGAATGCAAAAAATTAAATCTCACACCAATGTTTGAACATTGGGTCCTCCTTCTTGAAGGTCCAATGTTCAAATTGATATGTATAAGGAAAGGCATTGGGTTATGCTATCCTTGACCTTGTTGTGCAGCCTCCCGTTAAGGGAAAAAACAGAACAGATAAAATTACCACAGTTTTTAGATGTCCTGTACTACCTTCTGCAATGTTCTCCCTTTCTTCGGCACTGTTTTTATCATTCTGAGGGAAAGAAAAAAAACTTATACTGAATTAGTATGTAAAAGTCCAATAAAAACAAAAAATTTATTCAGTCCAAAATCTACAATTAAGATTGTTCCACAAATGGAACATCCTAACAACAAACACGTGTTCATACAAGTGAGAAGACGATGATCATTAACAAATTTCAAAATTGGTGAAAGTGAAGGACACACAAAGTATACAGGGTATATCAACAGTCAAGAGCAAAGTTTATCATAATTAGTCATGAGCACACCATGCTAAGACCTATTTACTTTCACACAAACACAATGTACTTAACACAAAGATGGAGTTCTCTGACCTTTGTGTAATCTATTTAAGCCTCTCTATGCACAATGTTAATATATTCATGTTAGTTAAACCACAAAGTATATCTAAATGTTAAACAATGACCGTCCACCATATGTTCCCATATCCCAAGTCACAATGCTCCTTTTCTTGAATTAACATCCAATTCCCTTTCTTTTTTTGTCTTCACTACATAGACGTTCTTAATTTAAATATTCACGTTAACAAAATCCTGAATATTTTTCATGCAGATTTCTGACAATTTATAGATGTAAATTGTCTTGTAATACCCGAGTTATAAAACCTCACTACCTATTCAAATAGAAAAATTGCTTATGCTAAGAGGCCAATGTCAATGTCATCCACTATAAAAGAATGTTTATGCTACCTATTCATATACCATTGCTTATATGAATGAACAACATATTCAAAAGCAATTTGTATGACAATCTCAACAAACTTTTCTATTTTAAACAAGGATTCAAGCTAGGATGTAGAAGAAAACCTTCTTGGTATGTTCACTAACTAGTCTCATTCTCTTCAAATTTTCTGATAAAGGTGATAGTTTTGAATCATCCATTATTGACGAACCTTGGTAATGCCTTTTTTTTGGAACCATATTTGATGGTTCAACTTCATTGTACCTAACAAAAACAAATATAGATACTTAGAAATCAATCAGAGGCAAACATGAAATCCAAGTAAGATCATGCAATGAAAATGAAGAGTTTCACTTGATCTGCATGTAAGGAGAAGCTTGTCTCAGTAGATAAGAAGTATCAAGATAATCTTCTTCTCCAGGTTTTGCGGTTAAAATCTATGGACAGAAGATGAAAAAGTTAACAAAAGAAACTAGTAAAATTGATGATTTTGAAAAAAAAAATTATACCAGAAATGCATAGGATTCTCATGAAAGGAAAACACCATTCGGTAAATATAACTTTGATAAGCTTGGAGAATGAAGTTTTAAAGCAGTATATACATACCAAGGACATGCGCTTCTTGCCCTCCAAATAATCTCGCAGGTACCTGGTTAACTGCAGGAGCGTTAGACAAAGTCAAATTTGTTAAGTAGTAACTCATCCCCATTTCATTATCTAAAAGACATTCCTAAGCAGATAAAATGAATAAGCTTTTAGCCTATTTTTGTTGATATAAAATTTGCAAATGACAAACAAAGTACATAAAAAAAATTTAAAAATTACATTATTAAAAAAAATTACCATGGAGCTCTGGAAGTGCTTCTGCAATGGTTTCTTGCGATTTTTTTGGTGCTCCAATAATGACTTAAAACAGCACAAATAATTCATAAGTAAGAAGAATGTAAACGCAGAAGAGAAAATATATTCAAAATTTTCTAAATTTGTTGATAGCAGTATAATAATAAATATAACTTATATCTACTAAAAGTACAATAAATTGGATCCATGGCTTGAAGTATAGGCTACATACTCTTAAGCATAACCCAAACACCATTAATGTGTTGTTGATAAAATTGCTTTCATGCAATCTTGCCCCCTACAACATCACAGAAAAAGGTTGGGATGGAGTAAAAAATATATATACAATAGAACCAACCCATATTATTCCAGGCCATATATAGATTCACTGCAAGGATCAACTAGCCCCACAAAAAAAATCGTAGTAAACCGTGCAAATTGGATTCAAGAAATGATGACACACTTCTTATTTAAAATTGCACACAAATAAATTATAATTAAGAGGCTTTGCCTTTCTATTAGATATTAAATTGTTAAGTTTTATCCAGACACTGAAGAATTTCACTCTAGTAAATTAGTAAAGGCTTATACTTTTAAAAAATTATGAAAGCTCCAAAGTAAAATTGATAGAAATCAAGAGCAATTTCTTATTGGAGCACAAAAATCATGGTTCGTAGAATATGAAGGCTGGGTAATTTCTCTAAGCTAACGGCTACAAAAGATAATAAATCTGTTATACAAGAGACAACAAAGAGGGTAATGATATGACATGTAAGAGATCATTCATATTACATTCCAGAAATGAAAACAGCACAATACCCCCAAATAAAGCCTATTTACTCATAACAGTAAGGAAAAAACGAAAAGAACCTGATTCCCTGTTCTTTTTTCTCTTTCAGCCCCAGCAAGGTCAATGATAGTCAAAACAGCACTGTTTGACTTAGGATTGACCACCCCTTTACATTTTGGGGGAGCATCACAGATGTTAATAATGCACTGTGACCGGCTGCAAGTACAAAAGAGAAGAAAAATAAAAACCTTAAAGATTACATTATTGGTTGCATAATCTCAAGCTACTAGCAAGACATTATCTTGTAACCCATCCTACAAAAATTTAACCGGACTACCACCTACTTCCAGCTCATTTATTCGGCATAAATACTCAGTTGCACTTCATGGTAAATCCTTTTATTTTCTTCCCATTTCTGGATGAAATCAACTATGGTTTAGCATCCTAAAAGGTCAATGATAGGAACTAATTGAATTCAAGTAAAACTTCAGGGATCATCAACCCCTGAATGTTGGCATCTCTATCATAGCATTGCACATGAAAGTTGACATCTCGCAGCTTTCACTCTATCAAACTAACCCAATGGTAATTCGTATCTCTTTTTGATGGCTTCACTCATATACAATTATCTATTTTACACCTTAATTAAGCCTATAATAACCCTTTTCGTAGTCCAAACCTAAATAAAACACCCATTATTAGGACTTAGGTACAGGAGAGGAGTTCAATCCAAGAAGATTAGTTCACTAGATAAGAAAATTTCAAGATTTAAGTACCACACTAAGCAACATTGTCACACCCCTAATACCCAAGTCCCTATAATATAATTTGAAACACTCTACTATCATTTGAAACGACAAAAAACTTATAGGTCTAACTTTTTATTTAATGAGTTTCACTTGTGATGTTGTAGTTTTTAATACATTTTAACTTGTGATACAAAGAACATTACAAGAGGTGTTATTAGCATTCCTTTTATTTTTATATTATTTTAGAGAAAGATGAGACATTCATACATCCCTATGTAACATCATACCTCGACTGACTGTTAGTGTTTGTCATTGCAGTAGCACGTTTAAGCGTTGCTTGTGCAATCAAGGACTCTGCCTGTTCCTTATTAGAGATGGGAACCTGTTCAGACAATCACAACAAACATAAAATCAACACCAATCATATTACACAGCAGGGAAAAGCAAATACACAGATTTAGCTTTATACCTCTTTCAATCCCTTCACAGAAGATTGCTGCATGCTTATTTCACCTCCATCTGATAACAAATCGAACAGTTTCTCTGCTTTACCCCGTTCAGAACATATCTCAAAAATTGACATGTAAAAGGTTCTGCAAATTACGCAATGGCAAAAAATTGACATTTTATTCTATCAAACAACAAACTGAACCAAAGTTGCATAGTGTTTTTCAAACTCTAAATCTTGACACTGTACTACCATGTTTATGTTGACAGTGATAAGAATGTTGTGCTATCAATTTTACCCATTACATAAGTTTAGTGTGTGTGGGTCAGTACTTCAAATTTGATTTTGAATGAAATTGATTTTGAAGTGAAGCAATTTATGCATGAGTAAAACCAAACTCAGAAAAACGAATTATAAAATCTTTTTATCGAATACAAAGTCAGTTAAAGTTGCTTCTACTCAAATATTTCTGGACACAAAACCAAACATGTGATCATTTGCATTATATCTCATTAGCTAACATTTCAATGTAATTTGAATAACTCACCAAACAGGAACTTAGTGCGTGTTTGATTTGGTGTTCATAGCTTTGGATCTAGGTTTAGAATCGGAAAGAATAGAAGTTATTCAAAGTAACTTCAGTTGATATGTGGATCGTGAATCTGCTCTCGATTATCCTACAGCAATTAGGTATCTATTGCGTTCAAATATCACGTTTGACATCAATTAATTGTGATTGTAATCAAATATGTAAGGCATGCTATGTCCTAAGTCATAATCGAACATTGATACTTGTGCTGCTTAACTCAAGTTTATACGTAACAAATAAATCGGAATTAATGCACAGTACCTGGATGGTTGTTTGACATGTGGCTCAGCGTCCTCAAAAATATGGCGTAGGGCAAGAGGTACCATTCCAGGATCCCTAGGGGTTCCAAACACGGTGTGAGTCTTCCCAGACCCACTAGGTCCCAATGCAGCAAGCATTCCACTTTTACCCCCAAGAAACTCCTCCACCAAAGGTTTCATCATTCTCTCATACACTTGAAACTAAATTCTCCATCATACCGCTACTGTTAACTAAGGGAAAGAAAAAGAAAAAAGAAACGCCAATGACTAAAAACTGAAAATGGAGAGAACATCACTACCTGAGATGAACCCCAAGAAAAAACGTGCGAGAAGCCTCCGTAAGTCTCCGATTTGATTCGCTTTGATTCATGCCAGCTAATGGGAGTTGATAACGTCACTGACTGCGAGTCGTTGACCGTTACACACGTGCTAGAGTTCTTGCTCTTCGAAATTTTAGCCCCCGCCGCGGGCACGTTCTTTTTCACGGGGTTCTGAGGCCACGCACTCTTACCTCTCACGCGGGGTGCCTGAATGAGCGAAGAGGAAAGGGGTCGAATTCGGAGGAAAACCTTTAGATTTTCGTTCTCCGGTGACGTTGAGGGCTTTTGTGGCGTTTGTGGCGGCAACACGTCGTCGTTTGGAAATACTGATATTTCGGGTAAGACGAAGCTTTTCGGCGTCATTTGGGGAGTGGCGCGAGCTCTCCGGGAGGATTCCGACGAACGGTGATGATGCCGGGGCACGGTGGCGAAGTGTTCGAATCCATGGTATTGGTCCGTTGAACTCGAAAGAGCCGAAGTTTGAGGTTTAAATTAGGTACTTTTTAAACTTATGTTTTAGTTCATACTGAAAATTCAAACGCTTAAATCCTTTATTGGTCTTCATATTTACTTGCAAATGTCAGTTTGGTTTTTAAGTTTTGAATTATCTCAATTAGGTCATAATTTTTGTAAAAATGCACACATTTTATCCTAACCGTTAAGTTGTCTCAAACGGTGTTAATTGATACTGAGATGAATTTTTTATTTTAGGTTTAATCCCTCTCTTGGTTCTTATGTTTGTGTAAAAATCTCAGTTCGGTCCTCAAGTTTTGAACGGTCTCAATTGGGTCATAATTTTTGAACTGTCAACAACAACGACATTCATTTTTTTAGTTTGAGAGGGAGAAAAGGTGTGAGTCGGGGGGTTTGAGAATTTGGGGGTGGAGGAATGAGTGAACTGTGATCAGTGATTGAAAAGAAAAAGAAAGACCAAAGCCATGCGGATTTAATGATTTTAAAACATAAAAAAAAATATTACAGCTCAGTTCAAAGTTAACGCCAATACACTTAACGGTTGGGGTAAAATGTTTGCATTTCATAAGGACTTGAGAAAAAACTTGAAGACTGAACTGAGATTTGCACACAAACATGAGGACCAATGGAGGGTTTAAACCAATTCAAAATTCAAAACTTTAATTGTCACACAATTTTTGGGTTAAATATGTTTTTACTCCATTTACTTTTTGGCGATTTTGGTTTTAATCCATTTTCAAACTAAGGTACAATTTAGTCCTTCAACTTTAGAAAACTCTGGTTTTAGTCATTTTTACCAAATTTTTTTAACTTTATTTGTTCTTTTAAGCACTTTTCATTATAGCATTTGGATTGTTTACACTATTTGACACATTTTTGCTTCAATGTTAACTGAGAAACGCGTTTGAAACAGCAAATAAAGTTAAAAAAATTTGGTAAAAAGGACTAAAACAAGAGTTTTCTAAAATTGAAGCATTAAATTGTACCTTAATTTGAAAATGGACTAAAACCAAAATCGCCCAAAAATATAGGAACTAAAAACATATTTAACCCCACCATTTTTTAAACTTTATTATAATTTTATTTGAATACAAAAACTTTTATAAACTTTCAATTTAGTATTTTTTAAAGAAAAAACTTCTTAAATGAATAGTTATATTTAATAATAAAAAAATTATTCTTAAAAAGTAAATGTTAAATCTTATATAATATCAGCGCATTTCATTACGAAAAAAATTAAAACACTCAGATGTTAAAGTTTTAATTTAGATATGACTTCACAGAAAGTGTTTTTGTATGAAATATAATGGAATGTGAAAAATTAACTAATCCTATTTATAAATATTAATTTTGTATATAAACAAATACTTTATTTCATTGGAGTTATATAAATATTAATTGTGAAAATATTTCTTTTACACTAATTTTATAGCTTAAATTCGAATAAATTTTCAGTGGAGTACATTGAGTTTGTTTAAAAAAATGTTAGGTCATGAATTTAAGAAGAATTGGTATTTTTCTATTCACTGAAAATCTATTTTCCAGAAAAATAAAATAAAATATATAGAAGAGCATGTTTATTGGTTGAATGACTTAACCTAAACTCAAAGTGCGTATCGGATGACAACGATGCCACGAGTCAAGTAACCGACCAAGAAGAAAATGAAGATTCCTCATTCATTAAAACTATGTATTATATCATTGTTTCTATTTCGAGAAACAGTCACACACGTTTTTCATTGACCTGTTTTTCCTCTTTTAAGTGTTTTTTATTCTCTCCTTAGATCTAATTCAGGTTAAACAAAAAACTTTATCCCAAATATTTTATAAATAAAAGTAGTGACTAATTGTCTCTTATTTGAAATAGTCAATACTCAATCGGGCACTTTGGACCAATTATAAATTTTTCGTGAGATGATACAATTATAAAATAGTTAATATTATGTGTTACATGAACGTAAAAAGTGTGTTATAATATTTTTTTTTTTTAAATTAGAGGGGAGAGCAAACAATTTATCAAACTAAAGTTTTATAGAGAATGAGTTAGTTTAAAACTGAATCAAGGCTTCAAACCCACGTATTTTGTTATAATACAGAATAACTTTTTATAATGTATACTATAACGTAAATACTAAAGATAATATGGTAACTTTTAAAAAACAAAGTTTACTCATATCAGACAGATGTTCAACAAATATTTTTTATGATATCAAAATCATTATATATAGAGAGAGAGAATTTTGAAATGTCAAATATATTGAATTTATTAAAATTTTAAAGAATATTTTTAATTATATATTAATTTATATATAAAAAAAATTGGCGAGTGAAGACTCCCCTTAGCCACCAGAATGATCTGCCACTTTGATGGTTCACCTATAACATGTTTAATGATTTTTATTAGAACTATTTTCACAATTTTTGTAACTATTTACATTGTTCCATTTTATATTATGTTTACTAACTTGACTAATTTATTTAATTTTAAAGAGTAAGCAGTCGATCTATAATCCTATTAGTACACAAAACAAGTTAACAGATGTGAATTATGTAAGAGACCCGTTATATAATAAAAATATCAGCATACTTTGTAATAATAAAGGTGGTATTTAGCAATAAAAGCGATATATTATTTATTTTAGAAAAAAATATAATTTTAATTAATGACGCTGATATTTTAACAATTTTTTTAATAATTTTTTTGACAATTAGACACGTATTATTATTTATTGATTTAATTGAATTTATGTTTAAAAAATATTTAAAATAAATCAATTACAAATTATCACATTGTAAAAAAAATTGTTAAAAAAGTATTTTTAAAATAATTTTTTTCTTTAATTAAAGAATAAGCGAAAAAATGTACGATAGTAGTTCACAACACAGGCTTATAGAAAAAGCGAAAATATGTACTTGGCTTGTTGCATGACGACTAAATCAAATCATAAATATAATTTTGAATAAAAAAACTAAATACATTATATTATTTTTTGTATTTTAATTTTAATTGACATTTATGCATTTTATTAAAGGTTGGGGTTGTAGGTTTCTGAAGTTGCCTTAGGAAATTATTAACGATCAAGCTAGCTGAAATTTTCAAAGATATTGATTCTTGCTCTGGACCAATTGAATTGCAACAGGTGTTCAAAACAAATTGTTAAGGTTTTTGACATGCAATCTGTTTTCTAAAGCTTTGTCTCCACATAGCATGGCTGACTACGAATTATAACATATTTTTAGATATAATGTAACATAAAAGAGGAACAGTGATGATGTTGTTGTTGTGCTGCCGTTGGGTCCCAAAATGATTTGCGATGTTTAGACGCCTTCAGTTTTTCCAGTTTCTTTTATTTATTTTTAATTAATGTAATTAATTAATGCTTTATTTTATTCAATGAATTTTCCACACATATAGCGTTTATTTGTTTCCGTTGTTTACTGTCTGTATATAGCAGAAACGAGCAAGATGTTTGTTTCACTAGTTTTAAATGGAAATGAATGAACAAATTTACTATTAATGCAGAGATTTGCATCATCGCAAAACCAAGATATATGCGCTGAATTACTATTCATACAACATGATTTTACCAAATTTTCCCAATTATTAGACTACCAAAACCATTGCTAGGAATTTACATACAAAAACATGTTTATAAATTTAATTGTAAAGATTCAAAGGAGATAATTTTTAAATATTAGAGATCTAAAAGCCAAAATATCTCACAATAATTAGAACTAAAATTTTCATATTTAATAATATATATAATAAGATAGCGATAGCCAACTCAAAGTCCCGAAGCAGAATGGGAAGCACAGAGTTATTCCCGGCACATGAGGTCACGGGACAATAAACAAATATCAAAAGGCCAGGTCCACCATATTAGCCACGTGTATGGCTAGGATTTCTACCCTTTTGAGGACCCCGATGGAGTTATCGACATCGCTTTCTTCACCCAACGGATATATATATTTACAAAGACAGCATCCAACGGTCCTCAACGCCCCGGCGGTTGCCGCCCTTCAAACCATTCCACTGTATTCGATTACCGCAACGGTTCTCACTAATATAAGAGAAATCGTCACCAAACAAAATAACAATTATTAAAATAATTACAAATATCCTATCACCAACGTTCACTACAAAAAAAAAAAAATAAATAAAAAAGAAGAAGCTTTGAGCAGTTGCTGTTGCCATATATTAAAGGCATAGGAGCGTGTTTATAATCGTTTAGTGGCTCAGACCCATCTCTTCTCAAAGCCAGGGTCTCTACTCTTATTATGTTCATATCTTGTTTTATGGTCTATGATAACTATATCATAAAGTTGTTCTTCTGATATGATTTAAAGAGATCAAGTTCTAGTAAACTAATTCAAAGGCCACTGATCGGTTTGTTTTGACCAAGATCAACGCCTGTTTAACTTCTTTTCTTTTCTTTATTAACTGTTTGATCCGAATTCGGTGTCGTTTTGTTTGATCCGTTAAATCTGAATGGACGCCGTTCTGACGCCTCAGCCTCCCAACAAGAATAACAGAATCAAAACCCCGAAGAAAAACGGAGGTAATTTCAATTCTTATAAACGCTCTGAGAATTTTGACGCCTATGCAGGTCTCTTGAACCCTCCTCCTACACGCGCCATGTCATTCTCATACTCTCAACCGCTTTCCGCTTCTTCTCTCTTCAATCACCACCGCCACGCGCAACAACCACCTCTGCTTCCTCTTCCGCACGCTTCCGGAGGCATTCGAAGCAGAGACAAGTCTCTCACGCCGAAGAAATCCAAGCCAACGAAGCGAGAGGAAGCGAATAAGAGATCGGGGTCGCAGTTTCTTATTGTGGCCTCTCAAAACCCCTGGGGTCCGGATCCCAAGGACCTTCCCAGACTGGTCCCGGGGATGGGAAACGTCAACGACGTCGTCTCGGCCGCCGTTTTTAATTTGGCTCCGCCGCCCAGTAGTTTGCCGTTGCCCAACTTTTCTCTCAGATCGAAACTCGGTTGCAAAGCGGAAGCCGCTGCCGGTAGTGGCGTTGACGACGGAGCAACCAACAATCTCCGGCGACTTCTACGCCTCCGGTGACGTTGTAACCTCTCTTTCTGTCTCTCTACCTCTCTCCCGATTTCGTACTCGATCGTGTATAACATGATCGAATATGCTTAGTTTGTTGGGTCACCCACGTTACTGGATGCTTGCACCTACTATTCTCTTACTACAGTGTTATTATGTGTAAATAAAAACATCGGCGAGGCTAAATTGCTGATTCGGGGGTATTGGTGAATATGCTTTGTTTTGCTTTGTTGTGTGATGTCAGTTGAAGTTGTGCACCGCCTATGGTTTTTTGAATGGGATGCACATAATGATGATTGGTAGTTCTTTGGATGTGAACTTTTGTATGTACCATCCGTTTGGGCTAAAAAGTCCGTTTCATATGTGTTTAAATTATCAGGTTATTATTATCCTGTTATTATCTATCTAATTTCTCTTTGCATCTTTTTTCTTCTAATTAACGTGTAATCTTCTTGTTAAACAGTTAGATTAGGCTTTGTATCAGCATTAGGGAGTTGAGAGAATATATAAAATCATAGAAAGGTTGACTTGATTAAATGTAAGGTGGTGAGAGATCTGGGAAGGGTAAAAATTTTCCGTGTATGATTTTTTTTAGAAAAAAATTATTTACAGTCAAAGATGACACTCTTTGCATGTTTTTATATGTCTGAAATTTTGTCAAATTATTAATTAGCCTAATTTTACATAAATGTTGGTAAAAATTTACATTGATGATTTAATTACAAGTTTATAATTGATTAATTTTAAGTTGGAAGTAATTTTAAATAATTTTTTAAATACGAAATTATAATAAATTTTGATTAGGAGTGGACAAACTGTATTGTTTGCACTGAACCATAGATTCATTACAATTAACTTTAAAAACAGTTCAAATAAATTGGACTGAACTAAAAAATACATAAAAAAAATTGAACTGAACTATTTTTTAGTTCAGTTAACTGCAATATAAATTACTAACTGTTTTGTGAAAATAGTTCACTATTAAAACCTTTTTTTCACTTATATCATCTACAAAACCTTTTAGATCTCTTCAAATACAATCAAGTGCGTTGAATACCGTTTTTCCTTTTTCATCCTTCTATAACCCATCCAATAATGTTTTTTGGGCAGAGGCATTTTCTTGAATTTTGTTTCACCTTCTTTGGAAAACACCAAAATATAAAACAAATTGTAAAAAGCTCCAGCAAAGTGGCCCATGAACGTGATTATTAGAACCTTAATAACAGTGACTCTAATTCAATGACCGTAACCTTCCAGAGCAACGAGTGAGTGGGATAAATGAGATGTGAGGAGAAAACTGTGTTATTAATTAGTTTAAATAGTTTTTAGTTAACTATGTTATCATTTTTTAAAGTTTAAAAAAGTATGGATTAACATTTTAAGTTAACTATGTTCACCGCTAATTCTGATACTTGTTTTAGAATACTTTATAATTATCTCAACCTCAAATGAAACTAAATTTATAAGTACTCACTCCATATTTAATCAATCAAGTAGGTGCACGGTTCCTGTGTTATTAAAAAAAATATATTTTAATAACATTTTAATATTATTTATGTTTCGGTCCAAATTATTTAATAATAATAATAATTAATAACATAGCAGATGTTAAAATGTTGAGAAATATCTATCCTATTCAAAATCTGTGTTATGCTTTTCTTTATATTATCTTTCCCTTGAGGTTGATTTAAATCACAAATGCACATATAAAAACACGGTTTATACTTTTTATTTATCCAGATCATGTTTAAAAAAGTTGTATGCATCAAATTTCACGTAATATACATTACTAAAAATATATATAAGTATGAATATTTAGCTACTAATACTATAATTATATATTTAGTTTATTTTAAAATTGAGATGAATCATATTACTTAAAAATTTATTTTGTATAAAATTATTATAATAATATTTGAATTTCAATTCTTCTTTGAATTTAGTTAAAAATGAGAATTTTTATACCACTAATGTTGATTAAACGTTGAGATTTCAGTTTTATGGAATTATATAACTAAAAAAATGATGTAGTCGTGATCTGGCCTCATTGAAGATGGAAAAATATGCTGTGATGTCCCTTGGTTTTCTTGCAGTGAAAAGTTAACTCAACTTAAAAGATAGTTCCAAAATATAAAATGGAGAGAATCTCACCTTAAAAGCATAAGAAACACATAAAAGAAAATTACATCAATACCAAAATGAATAAATAACCATGGGTTTTTCCATATTAACACAATTTAAGCATTTTACCAACAGATATACCAAGTAATTAGGGTGATAAAAAATCACACTTTTCAATATTATAGTTGCATGCATCATCATGGTGTTGTTTTTGTGGTGGTTGTGCACCAACTTGGTATATGAATTTTACTCATTTATCCTAATTTCATGACAAATTATAACAATAAATGCACCGAAATTCACTGTCACAGGTTAATGGAATCAATCCGTGAAAAAAGTACATGCAAAACTTTGTTTTAGTACAAAAATGATATATGTAATAGAATACGTATTTTTAGTAATTAGGAATTGAGACTAGGAAACTACCGATCTTATCTGAATGCACTTTTTAGTTGGAAGACGAAGATAAAAGGTATTCCATTTTCCGTCAGTTGAGTTTTGAAGAGACGAAGAAAACAAAAATGGCAACCGTGTCTCCAGAGACGAAGGTTGTTAAAAGTTAATCTCGTTCTTAATTTTTAATTAGAGATGAGTAAAACTCTTTTATCAATTAAAAGCTAGTCTTTTTGACGACTGAAAATAATAATAAAAAAATAAAGTAACTTTAAAATTTAAATTATGAATGAACGACGAGAAATCCAGACAATCATTCGTCTGTCCAATAATGTTTTTTCTTTTGTAATGAATGAGGTGTGTCCAACAAACCTTACGTTTGTGCCTTTAGTTGATTTGAAATTTTACTTTGACATTTTAAAATAAATAAAGGATACTGGAAATAAAAAATACGAGATTCGTCGTAGATAAGATTATAATCGCTATCAGATTTATTGTTAAAATATCAAAGGCTTTAAACTAATAATTTATATTTAAGAACATTTTTACAGTGTGATTAATAATTTACGCATTCAGTGCAAAGTTTCTGTTTCGGAAGATTCTAAGGAGCAGTGAAAAACTCTCCGCTTACCTATTTTCAGAATAGAGAACAAAGTAATTTTTTAACTTTTAATTAAATAATATTAAATTATTATTTTTAATCCAAGTAGTATATATTGATTGAATAAATAAAACATTGGTGTGTGGTTCCATGGTTAAATTATTTTATATTATAAGTTGATAATAATTTTGTTGTGATTTAATTAATTAAGTGTAGGGGTGAGGAATTATTATTTGGTAAATAGTAGGGTATGAGGAGAAGGAGGACCTAATGGTCACATGAATTATAGATAGCTGGCAAAAGGTTGTCTCTGGGTCAGTCATAGTCAGCCTTTCTTTTGAATTTCATTTCAATTTCATTTCATTTCCTCTCTCTCTCTCTGCACCTGCAACAACTCGTTAGGGGTTTCAAGTTCGTTGGAGCCATTGTTGTTTGTGCAGATCCTTGATCTGAAAATGAGTGCGTCCAGGTTCATAAAGTGCGTCACCGTCGGAGACGGTGCTGTCGGCAAAACCTGCTTGTTAATTTCCTACACCAGCAACACTTTTCCCACGGTTTCTTTCTTTCTTTCTTTGCCTTTTTACATTTTCCCCTTCTCAATTGTAGCTCTTTTGCTGTTGAAATTACAGATATATGCGGTGGAATTGTAAGCACTGTTTATTTCAAGTTTCCAGGTGGACTTTGACTTGGTCTCCAACTTTCCTAATATGGAGATTCACTACACTGTCGTCGTTATTGTTATTTTGAAGCATTCTTCATTAACCAATCGAATGTTTCGATATTACTCTCACTAACAGATGCTCTTTGTTCTCTTTAGTGCTTAATCTTTCCAATTGATTTTGGTTTTCTTCTTCAATGAGTTATGTAATGCCTTCCGGTTTCACCGTTTGTCGTATTATGATTACAGGACTACGTGCCTACCGTTTTTGACAATTTCAGTGCTAATGTTGTTGTGGATGGAAGCACAGTAAACCTGGGATTGTGGGATACTGCCGGTAACATGGCAACTGATTCAGTTTATATTGAATTGGGTGTTTTTCTTTTTTAGCATATTGTTTGTTTGTTGTGGTTAACATATTTTCTGATTTACAGGTCAGGAGGATTATAATAGACTAAGACCCTTGAGCTATCGAGGAGCTGATGTTTTTATACTTGCTTTTTCTCTCATAAGCAAGGCTAGCTATGAGAACATTGCCAAGAAGGTTTATTTCTCTACTTATATGTGCACAATTCAATTAGGACGGTCGCCATTTGAATCGATTTCTTCACTTAGTATGATATAACTGATTAGGTTGCCGATCTCTTTTATTTCTTCTCAGTGGATTCCTGAACTAAGGCACTACGCCCCCGGTGTTCCCATAATTCTCGTTGGAACGAAGTTAGGTATGTCTTCACTCCTTTCCTTCGTTCAATCATATGGTCCTAGGTTAACAACCAATGCAGACGATTCTGTTAGAGCTACCTGCTGAACTTTGGATACTGAAAAGGGTTTTCTTGACTTCAAAACCCAGTTCTTCACATCAGTTTACTTTCTTATCCTATCAAAGCTATTCTATTTTTGTCATTTTTGTTTTTCTTTAAGGTCATATGGTTCATAATTTCTTTCATGCCCTGGTGTATAATGCTTTCAGAAGTTGGTATAAAGTGTCTACCAAAAATAACATGTTCTCATTTCTCAATGCTGAACGCTTGTTACTGAAATGAAAAGGAAAGAACTATTGAGTTTGAATCAATGTTATGGAGTTGAGAAAATCCTAGAATGATTTGTTTTTGTGAGAAGAAAGTAGATGCAGGACATAGTTCACAAGACTTGTATCTGGATTGTGCATGACAAAAGTATCAATTTTTTTTCTTCACCAGGACATAGTTCACTATCAATTCTTTTTCTATGGCAGTACTGCTTAAAAACAGTTTTCGGCAAATTCAACACCACCAACATTGAATGGTTTATTAACTGTAAACCCATAATCTTGTCTGCAGATCTTCGGGAAGATAAGCAATTTTTCATGGACCACCCTGGTGCAGTGCCAATAACTACAGCACAGGTACAAAGTACCATAAATTTTTTTAGCCCCTCCCCCTTTCTCTTGCTAGAGGGGAAGTTACAAGTTCTTCATTCAGAAGTTACATGGATCTTGACTTTGATATTTGTTGTGAATTTGGTTGAAGGGAGAAGAATTAAGAAAACTAATTGGTGCTCCTGCCTACATCGAGTGTAGTTCAAAAACGCAGCAGGTGCGGTTGTCACTTAACACATGCAGTGATTTTTTGTTTTCATGTTGTGTATATCACGAGTGCTAATGTACCCTTAATACCAGAATGTGAAAGCCGTGTTTGACGCTGCCATCAAAGTGGTTCTTCAACCACCAAAGCAAAAGAAAAAAAAGAGAAAAGCGCAGAAGTCTTGCTCAATATTGTGATTAAGAATCAGAGGCTTGCTGAACATTGTGATTAAGAATCAGAAATGAGTAGGTGGTAGTGACTATTCGGCCAACCTCTGGTGCTGCCTCTCATTGGTTTGTCTTGTTTTGATCCCTATCCTATGTAGCTGAGATCAGGAAGCTGTGTATAGTTTGGACTGACTTCTTAGGCCTTTATAATCACATGATTACTGGCTTGTCTCGTTTCATACTCTGTAATTACAACTAGCTCAATTACATAACTCAGTGCCGACCTATTTCCTTCTACTACTGTTATTACTATTATTGTATGGTAATAGCCTTCTAAAATACTGCTTGCTTTGTGAATGCGGTCATATTCATATGGCCTTTGTGATGTCTTCTTTGGATTTATTTAATGGTTTTGGACAGTTGTCGCACATTTTACGTTTTAACAATTATGGATGTGGTTCTGATTGAAGGATAAAATTCCATTTTAGACCATGGGATGTTCCATTTAAATATTTACACTGTTCTACGTGTTATTGCATATGTGGATCCTGAGCCTGGCGTGACTTTTTTAACCGCACAGATCTTAACTGTTGAAATTTCTTGATTTTGTATTTGAATAAAGGGGTAGAGGTTACTAGTCAACTATAGTGGATTCAGTTTCAAATTCAAACCGAGCTTTAACTTATTTTCTTAGCTCAAAGACTCGTCATAAAATAAGGGGGTTTCTTGGAACATGATGGATATTCAACTTCAGCCCCTCCTTTTTCAATACAAATAGTTAATTTATTACACTAAAAGAATTAAAATAAGCCATAATAGCATACTAAACTTTTTTTTTGGAATTCTATAAGATTTGATATCGTATAGTTAATTTTTCTCAGATTGTAATTATATCATATTTATTCTAAAATAATGTGTGCAATATCAAATATTTCTACTCATCACTTTTTTTATTCTGGAATTTGAAAAATTATGTTTTGATTTCTTTGTTGAAGATACAGCATGACTATTGATTTGCAAGTTATGTAAATAATAATGTATTTTAATCCTGTCCTCTTATCGTCGAACACGTTATGTGTATACTTTTATTTTTTTATCTTTGTTAAAAATGTCTATTCTGACTTCTGATTTAGAAATAAGTCCTATATATATAAAGATTAACATGATATTTTAAAGATTACACGGATTGCAAAAATTGTTGAGTTTGAAGGTAAAAATAAACTTATTTTAAATTTGATGTATTAAATTAAAAGGGTAGTTGAGTGGAATATTTTTGTCTATTTTATACTATGTAAAATAAACATTTATTTTTCACACAAACACCCCAGCAAAGCCTTGCAATTAATTTGACGTAGCTGTATTTTTGCTTTGGGAGTACAAATTTCCCATTTTCCTTCTCCAATACGTCACTTCTCGTGCAAGTGGATATAAAGTTTATGCAACCATGTATTTCTCTGACAACAATTCAGCAGAGAAATTTATTTGGTTTTTAATGACGTCCAATTAAAATTAAAATTTCATCTTTAATAACTCATTGGACGCCATTAAAATAATGTGAACTTGCAGGAGGACCACTGCAGTATCATCCATAGTTACACTCTGAAATAAATATGAAAAGAGACGTGATATAATTATATTGTTATGATAAAAGGGTGGAATTGTATTCTGAATTTTTTGTTATGGATGCATATCAGAGCAATTACGGGAATCTTCAGCCTTGAACAAAATCCAGAAAAAGTAATATATTTCAATATTGTTTAGCAAAGAATATCTGGAAGCTGTACACTAAAAAACAGGGGCATAATCACATTATGTAGAACAAGTTGAAATAATTTTCTTGGTATCATAGGACCTTATCTCACCACATCACCCACAATTGCTTAACCAACTACAGCAAAACATTGTTCACAGAGGACAGAATAAGTCAGAGAAGGTTGGGTTTTCTTCTGTCCTATACCATCGCTAGAAGCAGAGTTCTGCTCAAGAAACTTCCAAATCAAAAGGAAATGCAAACATGTTTTTGGTACAACCAAATGTCCAAGAATTGACGAAAAAGACGGAGAGAGGTAAACAACTTCAAACATCCTTATACTCTGAAATGTGTTTTTTTTTCTATCAATCGTGTTTTTTACTCCTAAAATCAACTACAGATTGAGATTTTTCATTTCTTAATACAGTATTGGAGGTTTATGGCTTTTAGTTTAATACAATGAATGCTTACCTACATATGTATTCCATTTGTTGGCATTCTTTTACCGTAACAAAAACAATTAGTTCAATAATAAATTATAATTAAACTTTTATTCGACTAAATTCTTTTTTTGAATAATTAGTTCGGCTTGAATATATGCAGTTTTTATATAAATGAAATTACTTATGAAACTTAAATATTAAGAAATCATAAACCACAAATCTTTAAATTCAAATTTCTCTGCGTTTTTAACCTTCTAATTCAAGAGAAATAATACAAGACGGAAAGTTACACTTTTTCTTTGTGCTTTTATATTTCTTTATATTTCTAGACTGTTCCTTTATGACTTTCTTTATACCAGCTTTTGAAAAATAGAAGGGGGAAGAATAATAGTGGGCGAGCCTATATTCTTCTTATTTCATTAAAAAAAACACAAAAATATTTTGCATATACCACTTTTGCTTATACGAGGTTGCTTTGGATTGAAATGTAATATTTGATATGCTAAAATTCTTACATTATTGCTATAGTTCATATTTCATTTATACGAAAACAAAATATGCAGATTGTACGTTGAAATCTTAACTTTTTAAAACATAATTTTCCCTATTTTTCAAATTTGAGTTTTTTTTTTTTTTAATATGAAATTGTAATAATGATCGATTTCAAATACTAACTGCCAAATTGTCTTTTGTGCTGTGGTGTGGCTCAATCGCAGTAGTTATAGTCCGTGTTTACAACCTTTTCTTTTCCCCCTTCTCTTTTTTTCTTTATTTCTTTTGAATTTGATTCTGCAAAGTTCAGTTCAATTCAATATAATTTTCCCTCTTTTTTCTCTACGTTTGTGTCTGCAGTTGCATATAACGATTAGGGTTCATGCTACACTGACCTTGGTTTCGGTGTTTCAAGTTCAGACACACTCTTGTCTGCGTACATCATTCATCTGAAAATGAGTGCATCCAGATTCATAAAGTGCGTCACCGTCGGTGACGGTGCTGTCGGCAAAACCTGCTTGTTGATCTCCTACACCAGCAACACTTTCCCCACGGTTGCTTTCTTTCTACTTTGCTCTTTCTCTCTCTCTCTCTCTCTCTCTCTCTCTCTGAATTGTAACTATTTGAAGTTCAAATTGGAGATATATGCGGTGGATTTGTAAGCACCGTTGATTTGTAGTTTCCAAGTAGAGTTTGAGTTGGTCACCTACTTTCCTGATATGGAGATTCAATATACTGTCATCGTTATTGTTATTTTGAAGCATCCTTAAAAACCAATCGAGTGCTTCGCAGTTATTTAATACTGTTTGTTACTCTCAGTAACATATGGTCTTTGTTCTGTTTAGTGTTTATCTTTCCAATTGATTTTAGTTTTCTTCTTCGATGAGTTATGCTATGGCTTTCTGATTTCACCGTTTTTCATATCATGGTAACAGGACTACGTGCCCACCGTGTTTGACAATTTCAGTGCCAATGTTGATGTCGATGGAAGCACCGTAAACCTGGGCTTGTGGGATACTGCTGGTAACATGGCTACTAACTCAGTTTATGTAGAATTGAATGTTGTTTTCTGCATTTTTTTTTTGTGGTTTAACATATTGTTTGATTTAGGCCAGGAGGATTATAATAGACTGAGACCCTTGAGCTATCGAGGAGCTGACGTTTTTATACTTGCCTTTTCTCTCATAAGTAAGGCTAGCTATGAAAATATTGCTAAGAAGGTTTGTTTCTTTTCTTTCATGTGAAAAATTCGGTTAAGATGCTTTCCATTTAAATCATTTGTTCACTTATTATAATATAACTGATGAAGTTGTTCTTTTCATTTCTTCTGTCAGTGGATCCCTGAACTAAGACATTACGCCCCTGGTGTTCCAATAATTCTCGTCGGAACCAAGTTAGGTAAGCATTTAACTCCACCCTTCGTTGATGGATTGGCATAGGCTATTGTTTAACCACTATGATCTTGTTACTGTTAGAGCTTCTGCTTAGCTTTATTTAAATGCTCTATTAGTTTTCCTTTTTCAACGTCAAAGGACGCGTCGTATCAGTTTATTTATTACCCAATCACATAATGTATATTCTAATTTGTTGCATTTTTTGGTGACATTTGCTTCTTAGTTTTGTTATTCTTGTAACGACTTAGAGTTTGAAATGTTTTTTAGTGTGAATTCTAATTTGATTTGTTCTGTGTGAAGAAAAGGAAATCAGTACAGTGCTCAAAAAACTTTTATGGAACTTTTTTATTGATAGAACATAACAAACGTGGCAATTTCTCCTCTTGCTATGATATTAATTCACAGTTAAATTTCTACGTGTGGTGAATGGTGCTTTTAACAGTTTTGGCCAATTCATATCTTGAGTTGGAATGATTTGACAACTAAAAATGCATGATTTGTCTGCAGATCTTCGGGATGATAAGCATTTTTTTATGGATCACCCTGGTGCTGTTCCAATCACTACAGCACAGGTAAGATATATAGCAAATTTTCCTAATCTCCTGATAGAGGGGGAGGTACGAGTTCTTGATTCAGAAATTAGATTGATCCCCCCGTTGATATTTGTTTTCACTTGGTTGAAGGGAGAAGAATTGAGAAAGCTGATTGGTGCTCCAGCCTACATTGAGTGTAGTTCAAAAACACAACAGGTGAACTTTCTATCTTTTGCTGAAATATTTTGTAGCGAATTTTTCTGTCTTATTACACAGATTGTCATGTACTCTTGGGATGACAGAATGTGAAAGCTGTCTTTGACGCTGCCATCAAAGTGGTTCTCCAACCACCTAAGCAAAAGAAAAAGAAGAGGAAGGCTCAGAAAGCTTGCTCCATATTATGATCGAGAATCAGAAATTAATATTAGGCAGCGACTGTCTGACCAACTCTTACTGCTGCATCTCATCAATTTGTATTATTTTGTTCCTTCCCCCCCCCCCCCCCCCCCTCTGAAGCGAGCAGGAAGCCGTGTACAGTTTGAACTTGCACTGGTTGGATCATTCATCATTTCATATTCTGTAACTGAAATTAACTTAATTATATAACTATCCATTTCCTTGTGTCATTTTTTGTTTTTTTGTAAACAAAAGGTGTTTAAGGTTTGTACTTGGGATTTAACTCATTTTTATTTTTGTTGCCTTGATATGCAATTTAAAGTAGTTGTACAATAGAAGAGTCGAATTCAAAACATACGAGGGAGGAGAGTAGACTTAAAATATTACACATATTTTTAATATTTTATAGAATATATATTTAATCGAATATATATTTAATCAATTCAATTTTTATTTTAATTATCATAAATAATTTATTTTTAAATGTAGGTGTTTCGATGTGAGATCGAGAATTACTCCTTCACACCTTTCTATTAGTCTTATATGTTATCTTAGGTTTTCGTCACGATAATCTTTAGTCTTTGTCCTTCAGTCTTCGAATTGAGCAGGTGAATATTTGTCATAGACACTCTGACACACTTAAGTCAGTTACACGTATTCAATCAATTTCTATAGTAAAATCTCAAATTTATAATAAATGTAATTACTTACTTTCTTATCTTACATTTTATATTTGTATTTATAAGTTTATAAGTTCATTAAGGTTGGTCTAATTATGGTCCAAAAGTCAACATGTTTTACCTATTTTTATTTGTTAAAAACATTGAATTTGTGATGATGGCCTTAACAGTAGAATCATCAATTGGCTTGATGAGAAGTTGTTCGGTTTATAAAAACAAAACTTTGGATTGGGGAATGTCTTCAACCTTCTTTTGAAAACGTTGACCGAAAGGTCAAATTTAGAAATGTTGATTGGACGTTCATTCAGCACACACGGAAAGTGTAACACATTATTTTTGTTGATTGTACATTTTATAATTGAAGGATCTTACAATTAGAGATGACAAAAAGGGCAAAACTTTGGATTGGGGAATGTCTTCAACATTCTTTTGAAAACGTTGACCGAAAGGTCAAATTTGGAAATGTTGATTGGACGTTCATTCAGCACACACGGAAAGTGTAACACATTATTTTTGTTGATTGTACATTTTATAATTGAAGGATCTTACAATTAGAGATGACAAAAAGGGTAAAGTATGCTCGCCAACCCCACCAAAAAAGGTGGGTCAATACAACATTTTCAATCTGAAAGTCCGAACCAACTTGATCTGTCAAACTTGGCAGGGTAACCCTACAAGTTAGTCGGGTTAGTCTGTTAGCTCAACTCTCATTAGAAAAATTGGAACCAAACAGTCTGACTAAGGTTTGATGCAACCTAATCAAGGTTTGATGAATCTTAATTAAGGTTTGATGCAACCGAAAGGTCAAATTTGGAAATGTTGACTCGACGTTCATTCAGTACACACAAAAAGTGTAACACATTATTTTTGTTGATTGTACATTTTATAATTGAAGGATCTTATAATTAGAGATGACAAAAAGGGTAAAGTCTGCTTGTCGACCCCACCAAAAAAGATGGGTCAATATAACATTTTCAATCTGAAAGTCCGAACCAACTTGATCTGTCAAACTTGGCAGGGCAACCCTACAAGTTAGTCAGGTTAGTCTGTTAGCTCAACTTTCATTAGAAAAATTGGAACCAAACAGTCTGACTAAGGTTTAATGCAACCTAATCAAGGTTTGATGAATTTTAATCAAAATATGATACAACTTGACAAAAATCTAAAATAGCTCTTTCATCGTGAAATCAACCCATCATTTTTATGTAAAAATAAAAAGTTTGAGTTAGTCTAAATGTGATATTAAACTTTCAATAACAAAAAATAAAAAATAAAAAGATAGGCTAACCGGTCACCAAACTAGGTCAAGATGTAAAATTTAACTGATTTTTAATTGGCAGACTTGTAGAACTCAACCTGTTTTTCACATACCAAAATCACGTTGAGCTTAAACATACTGAAATTGACGAGTTTTATCACTCCTACTTGCAATGGTTTGTTTTTCTCCTACTTTCTTTCACTTTGTCTTTTATTTATTTACAATTCAAGCAAAACAATTAAAGACGTAATCTTAACAATACAATATATCAAACTAAATTTAATAAAAAAGAAGTAAGGACTAAATTAATAATTTAGCTATACAATTTTTTAACAAATAATAATATTATTATTATAAATATTAGAGATTTTCTAATTGAAGAGTACTAAATGCACAATTTTAAGATTTCTACAAGAAATTTGTTGAGAGAGAAACTAACCAAATGATAGTTCAAATTCTTGTTAAATAGTTATACTGCTCTCTGTTTTTTATGATTGATGTAAGAATAATAAGAGACTCAATCTTTAGTTAAAGAGTTATAAATGTAATTATGATTTTATAATTTTAATAAATTATATGTTAAAAAGAGTGTAATTAACGGTAAGTATATCTCGAAAAAAAACTCCAGTTATTATAGTATAAAAATTAATGCTATTATGCTGTTGGGAGAATTAAAACCCTAAACCCTGAAGTTGTATGATATCGTGGTTGTAAAAGAAGTTGTCGGTGTGTGACGGTGATTTGGGTAGAAGATGAGAGGGCTGAACAGAGCAGTGCTTCTAAGCAGAGCCCTTAGAAGCAATTTCACCGCCGTGTCCAGTGCTACTGCCACCCTTCACCGAGCGGTTCCCTATGGCACCATCACTGTGAGAGGCAACGATCCTTCTGTTAATGGGTTTAGATACGTTTCTTCTTCTTCCACTTCTCTGGCCTATGACGCCCAGACCAAGGCCTTCAACCCCAAAGAACTTGTCCTATTTCAGTACCAGGCCTGTCCATTCTGCAATAAGGTTGCAGGTGAATTCCCCTTTTAATTCTCTATTTCTCCCATTTTTCTACTTAGATTTTCAGTCCTTAATCTTAAACACAAAATTAGAAAATTTATCTCTTTTAAATTTTAATACATTTTAATCCTCAAATTTTAAAAATAAATCAATATAGTGTTTTTAACTCAATAACCGGAACACAATTAGTTCTTTTTCGGCTGTTAAATGGCTTTATTTGACATTCGAGATGCATCAAAAGGTTAAATAGTTTAAACGCTAGAAATAAAAATGTATGAGACATCGACAAATTCTAATGGTAAGTTAGATTTTGAAACTAAAAACATTTCAACCTTGTAATTATCAAGGGCTCAAAATTTCAGAACTTAAGTTGCTATTTTATTGGTTTGGTTTTGCAGCGTTTCTGGACTATTACGATATTCCGTTCAAAGTTGTTGAGGTGAATCCCATCAACAAGAAGGAGATCAAATGGTCCGACTACAAGAAAGTGCCCATCCTCACTGTTGACGGTGAACAGATGGTCGATTCTTCAGGTTCTTAAGTAACTCTGTTATTAATGTTTTCGTTTATGTGTTCTATGCATTTTAGTAAAACCAATAAAACCAGCAGTAGTTGAGACGAGTGATTCGACTCTCCAGTCTCGTAACTATTGCGTAAATTCACTATTGTGGACATTACTTCATTCTACAACCGGTCAATTTGGTGTGAGAGAGATTAATTAAGTGTAAAAGAAAGAAAGAAGTTTCAGATACCTTATGTTGCAACAAGAAACTGTTAACAAATGTGGTTGTAACTAAACTCACCTTCCTTTTTTGACAGACATAATTGATAAGTTGATCAAGAGGATACATCCAGATTATGATCTAAACGCTGAAGAAGAGAAGAAATGGCGAGAGTATGTTTGCTATCGTCCTTCTCTGATTATTTATTCTAGATTTTTTTATTGTTTACTACATTGTTGCATTGCTATCTTAGTTCTTTGGTAACACAAGGTTACACCTCTGGTGCCCCATTTTTAGGAGTACTGTTTTATTGCATCGTAGCTATTGGTTGTCTTTTTTTGTAATATTTGATGCAAGATTAAGTACCTGTATCTATAACCGACTGCTTCTATAGATATGAACATTATGTTGTGACATGTTATATAGGTGGGTGGATAATCACTTGGTGCATGTCTTGTCACCAAATATATATCGAAATGTTCCTGAAGCTCTTGAATCATTTGATTATATCACCACCCAAGGTAAGATTTTGACTAAAAGTCTGTCTATTATAAACTATTTATTTATTTCAAAACGCGAAAAGGATAGTTTTACATATTAGCAAACATGATAGTGTATTGTTTATCGTTGGTTACAACTAACAGATGAACTATAGGCTGATAATGTTTTTATGGCCGACATTGTGCTTCTCCGCATCTCTTTGAGCCATATTTCATTTTCTCCAAAAAAAAATGGTTGACAAATACTGACCATATTTCATTTCACCTCAATTTTTTGGTGTCATTTTCTGAATATGGAGGAAAATCATTATTGGATCGTGATAAATCTTAGTTATTTTCAGTTACTTGATGCTTATTTGATTAATCTGTATTGACCATAAAATATGTAAAATGGAATGGGTACTAACTTACCCTATTAATGCATGACAGTAAACATACCTCTTGATCCATCAAACTATTTTTCTTCTTCAAATTTAAGTATTCCTTGTTAAATTGTATCCGCATGGCTGTGAATAGTGACACTTATTTAAGGCACACCAACGGAGGGACGGAGGGGAAGCTTTAATTCAATTGCTGTTAAAATATACACTAGGTTTATGCCTTTTGTAAGCCAATGCTTATCAAACCTTTCAAGCCTTATTATTTTAATTATACCTCCTCACTGTTTACTAACTTTCCTTCTCACTCTCTCCTATTTAACCTCAATTTCTTTTAATCCCTAAGTCTGTTGTGTGGTACTATGCAAACAATTTTGTTTCCTTGTACATGCAGGAAATTTCAGTTTTTCTGAGAGGTTAGTGGCAAAATATGGTGGGGCTGCAGCTATGTATTTTGTGTCAAAGAAATTGAAGAAGAAACACAACATCACCGATGAGCGGGCAGCACTGTATGGAGCTGCGGAACAATGGGTTGATGCTTTGAACGGCCGTAAATTTCTTGGTATGATCAAATAACTTGATCCAAAACATGCTGGGTATGTAAGTTACCACGAGGACTCAACAAGCTCTTATATTCTTGATTTTTGCAGGTGGGTTGGATCCTAATTTAGCAGATCTTGCTGTGTTTGGTGTTCTGAGACCCATCCGCCATCTCCAGTCAGGTAGAGATATGGTAGAGCACACCAGGATTGGGAAATGGTTTTCTGAAATGGATCGTGCTGTAGGACAGTCTTCTAGGGTGAGTGAGCACAGCTAGAAAAACTGGAGTAAGTTTTCAGTCAATGAATTGGTTAACCAATCCCATACGAAGAAATGAAATTAGTTTTATTTTACTAAGTTTGTTGAGTGTTAGTAAACACGAAAAAGCCTTATAATTCATCCTGTGGGTGTAGTGATTTGTGATCACATGCTATTCTGGTAAATCCGGGTATATGTATACAATAAATGTTTATTTGACTCTGCGGCAAGCCCAACAATATCTCTCTTTGCTTCATCTTGTTTAATCATGCAATTATTGGACTGTAAAAATTGACCTTTTCTTCTAGTTTAGCTTAGAGGGTAAGGATCATGATGATCTACGCTCGAATATTGTTATGGAGAGTGAGATGAGAAACACACGGGTATAGAGGCATGCATACCTCTCAACAGCTAAATTGACCAGTTCTGTCATCCGTACTTATAATGGTTTCTTTTTCATCTACTTTCTTTCACTTATCTTTTATTTCTTTACAATTCAAGCAAGAACATTAAAGAATTAATCTCTAAAATACAATATATCAACTAAATTTGATAAAAAAAAGTAAGGACTAAATTAATAATTTAGCTATACAAATTTTTAACACATAATAATTATAATAATATTATTATTATTAGAGATTTTGTAATTGAACGAGAGTAATACATACACAATTTTAAGATTTCTACAATAAACTTGTTGAAAGCGAAACTAACCAAATGGTAGTTCAAATTCTTGTTAAACAGTAGCTATTTTATACTCCTCTCTCTGTATTATGATTGCTGCAAGAATAATAAGAGACTCAATCTCTGCTTAAAGAGTTATAACTATAATTATGATTTAATAAATTATATGTTAAGAAGAGTGTAATTAATGGTGACGATGGATAAAATTAGACGAGAGGAAGTATACGGCGTATACGTATATCCCGAAAAACAAACTCCAGTTATTATAGTATATAAAATTAATGCTATTATGCTGTTGGAAGTGTTAACAAGAGAGCTAAGATTATGTGAAATATGCTTACTTGAATTAAGCTACTAAAAAAGTGGCTAATATTTAACTAGTCTCCTAAAGACTCAGTAAATAAACTGACTTTTGATTTAAAAATAATAAATATTTACCAACAGAAAGAAGTAAAACCCTGAAGTTGTATGATATTTTAGTTGTAAAAGAAGTTGTATGTGTGATGATTTGGGTAGAAGATGAGAGGGCTGAACAGAGCCGTGCTTCTAAGCAGAGCCCTTAGAAGCAATTTCACCGCCGTGTTCAGTGCTACTGCCACCCTTCAACGAGCGGTTCCCCATGGCACGATCACCGTGAGAGGCAACAATCCTTCTGTTAATGGGTTTAGATACGTTTCTTCTTCCATCTCTCTAGCCTATAACGCCCAGACCAAGGCCTTCAACCCCGAAGAACTTGTCGTATTTAAGCCTTCGGGCTTTACACTCTGCAATAAGGTTGCATGTGAATTCCCCTTTTAATTCTCTATTTCTCCTATTTTTTTATTTAGATTTTTAGTCCTTAATCTTAAACACAAAATTAGAAAATTCATCTCTTTTGAATTTTAATAAATTTTAATTCTCAAATTTAAAAAACAAAACAATATAGTTTTTTTAATTCAATAACCGGAACAAAATTAGTTCGTTTTTGGTTAAAATGGCTTTATTTGACATTTGAGATGTATCAAAAGGTTAAATAGTTTAAACGCTAGAAATAAAAATGTATCAGACATCGACAAATTCTAATGGTAAGTTAAGATTTTGAGACTTAATAAGTTAATTAGGATTGCCAGATTTGTTGAGATTACTATTTAGAAGGAAGTAGTAATTGGTTAGAAAATTAGGGGTTTCAGGTTTTCCCCCTTTTCCTTTGTATTTAAGGTTAAGTAAGAAGAATAATACACAAAATACAGTAATTGAAACAAGTTCTCGTTTCTTACCTCTGTTTCATTTTCTCTTCGATCTCCTACTTTCCTCCCTTCCTGCAGCCATGGGAGAGCTTTTTCCCTTCGCGGCAAGTCTCGAACCCTCACTCTCTCGGGTACCAGTTTTAATATGGTATCAGAGCGGGTTCAATATCTGCTCTGACCCTGCTTCTGCTGCTTTCTCTAAACCAAAACTAGTAGATTCTTGATTTGTTCTTGACGTGATGGAACAAATGGATGAGTCGACTAATCCCTTCAGCCCCGTTTACTTATATTATAGAGAAAATCTAGTCCTTATTTCATCTCTCATTCTAAAGGAGACCAATTATTTCTCTTGGAGCATAAACATGAAAAGAGTTCTCTTCTTTAAGAACAAGATCAGATTCATATATGGAAGTATCAAGAAATCCCAAAGAATTGATCTTTTGTTTGATCTTGCAAAACATGCGACATGATGGTTTTGTTATGGATCATCAAGACTCTTTTTTTCACAAAGTGTGATATAGGTTGAAAATGCCAAAGATTTGTGGTATGTACTGAAAGAAAGGTTCTCCAAAAGAAATTACTTCAAGATTTCATATTTGCTTAATTTGCTGTTTTATTGGTTTGGTTTTGCAGCGTTTCTGGACTATTACCGTATTCCGTACAAAGCTGTTGAGGGGGTCACATGGTCCGATGGCAAGAAAAAGCCCATCGTCGCTCTTGAAGGTGAACTGATGTTTGATTCTTCAGGTTCTTCAATAACTCTATTATTACTGTTTTCATTTATGCTGTGTTCTATGCATTTTAGTAAAACCAACAGTAGTTGAGACGAGTGATTCGACTCTCCAGTCTCGTAATTATTGCATAAATTAACTATTGTGACACTACTTCATTCTACAACGGGTCAATTTGGTGGGAGAGAGATTAATTAATTGTAAAAGAAAGAAAGAAGTTTCAGATACTTTATGTTGCAACAACAGAAACTGTTAACAAACATGGTTGTAACTAAACTCGCCTTCCTTTTTTTGCAGACATAATTGATAAGTTGATTAAGAGGATACATCCAGATTATGATCTAAATGCAGAAGAAGAGAAGAAGTGGCGAGAGTATGTTTGCTATCGTCCTTCTCTGATTATTTATTCTAGATTTTTTTATTATTTACTACATTGTTGCATTGCTATCTTAGTTCTTTGGTAACACAAGGTTATACCTCTGGTGCCCCATTTTTAGGAGTACTGTTTTATTGCATCGTAGTTATTGGATGTCTTTTTTTTTTTGTAATATTTGATGCAAGATTAAGTACATGTATCTATAACCGACTGCTTCCTTAGATATGAACATTATGCTGTGACATATTATATAGGTGGGTGGATAATCACTTGGTGCATGTCGTGTTAGCAAATGTATATCGAAATGTTCCTGAAACTCTTGAAGCAATGGAATATAACACAAGCGTAGGTAAGATTTTGACTAAAAGTCTGTCTATTATAAACTATTATTTTATTTATTTCAAAACACAAAAAGGATAGTTTAACATATTAGCAAATATGATAGGCTGTTGTTTATCATTGGTTATATCTAACAGATGAGCTCAAGGCTGATAATGTTTTTATGGCCGACATTATGCTTCTCCGCAACTCTTTGAGCCATATTTCATTTTCTGCAAAAAAAAAATGGTTGACAAATACTGACCATATTTCATTTTACCTTAATTTTTTGGTGTCATTTTCTGCATATGGAGGAAAATCATTATTGGATCTTGATAATTCTTTGTTATTTTCGGTTACTTGATGCTTATTTGATTATTCTGTAGTGACCATAAAATATGTAAAATGGAATGGATACTAACTTACCCTATTAATTCATGACAGTAAACATACCTCAGGATCCATCAAACTATTTTTCTTCTTTAAATTTAAGTATTCCTTGTTAAATTGTATCCGCATGGCTGTAAATAGTGACTTAAGGCACACCAATGGAGGGAGAGAGGGGAAGCTTTAATTCAATTGCTGTTAAAATATACACTAGGTGTATGTCTTTTGTAAGCCAATGCTTATCAAACCTTTCAAGCATTATTATTTTAATTATTCATCCTCACTGTTTGCTGACTTTCCTTTTCACTCTCTTATTTAGCCTTGATTTCTTTTTATCCTGAAGTCTATCATGTGTAAACAATCTTGTTTCCTTCTACATGCAGGAAATTTGAATAGTTTTAATAGGTTAGTGCTAAAGTATTCTGCGGCTGTAGTAAATTATTTTCAGTTAAAGAAATTGAAGAAGAAACACAACATCACCGATGAGCGCGCAGCACTGTATGGAGCTGCCGAACAATGGGTTGATGCTTTGAACGGCCGTAAATTTCTAGGTATGTTCAAATAACTTGATCCAAAACATGCTTGGTATGCAAGTTACCACGAGGATTCAACAAGCTCTTATATTCTTGATTTTGCAGGTGGGTTGGATCCTAACTTAGCAGATCTTGCTGTGTTTGCTATTCTGTTTCCCATCCTCCATGGCCAGTCAGGTAGAGATATGGTAGAGCAGACCAGGATTGGGAAATGGCTTTATGAAATGCATCGTGCATACGAAGACATGGAATTACTTTTATCTTAATAAGTTTGTTGAGTGTTAGTAAACACGACAAACACTTATAATTCATCATGTGGATGTAGTGATTTGTGATCACATGCTATTCTGGTAAATCTGGGTATATGTATACAATCTGGGTATCTGACGCTGCGACAAGCGCAACGATATCTCTCTTTGCTTCATCGTGTTTAATGATGCAATTATTGGGACTGTGAAAATTGACCTTTTCTTCTAGTTATAGCTTACGAAGTAAGGATCATGATGATCTACACTCGAATAGTGTTATGGAGAGTGAGATAAGAAACACACGCAAGCAAACAGACAGTACATGATAAAGAATCCTTTGGAATTTTATAGCTTGATTTACATTTTTATGTATATGACCCATGACTCGAATTTTTCATGGGTAATATATGACTATTAAGTTACCAAAATTAAAAAGAATATCGTAGCATGCAAGTATACGAGTACATGGATCGAGATGTCTATGCTAAAAATTCTTATGCAGTTTATGTTTCAGATTAGAAAAGGACATAATATTATATAGAAAAAACTCAATCGGTTGTATCAGAACAAATCACTCACTACCTTAAGTAAACTACACAATATGAGATTTTTTATTGGAGTGAAAATAAATTCTGCCCCCAAACCTAAAATAATAGAGCTTTAAAAGAAACCAGCAGGACACAGGTAAGTGAAATTAAGCTGTAAGCGATATGTTAAGAATCATATATGGTATAATTAAAATATATATATTACTTTTTTTTTTACGTATTGCAAATTGAGTAAGATATGATAAAATAAAAATTTTAATTAAGATATCGATAAAAGTGTAAAATTGAGTTATGGCCGTGGATTAATTCTAACTTGTCTATTTTTATAAGATCGAGAGTGAGCAAAACAGGAGTCGAAACCCAATTGAAAATATAATTCAAAAACAATCAAAGTGAAAAAAATCATTTAGATTTTAAGAAATATTATTTAAAGAATGAAATTGATAAAATAATTATTTTAATTTGAAATTTTTTTATTTAAAAGATAAAATTAGAAAATAAATATAGAAAAAAATATATTTTATATATTAACACAGGTATTATCACGTCTGTGTATTGGCATTTTATATATATTATATATTTGTATTGTTGGCGGATGGATTAAGTTAATATATATATATATATATATATATATATATATATAAGTTAATATATAAGAGAAAATAATAAGATAATAAAAATTATTTGAATAATTGCAGTAAAAACTTTAAATATAACAACAAATAAAAAAAAGAAAAAAATAACAGTTTTATACAAATATTTCAAAATAATAATAATAATAACATTAAAAGCTATAAATATAATAATAATAAAAAATAACAGTTTTATACAAAATATTTCAAAACAACAATTATTTCTAAAAAATCGTTAACAATTATATTTTTCTACAAAGTCAGTTAATAATAATATTATAAAAGATAAAATAAAAGTAAAAATTGTTACACGAAGTGGTATCATTATAATTATAGATATAAATAAACTATCAACTCACATTAAAAAAATGGTTAGACAGTTATATTTTTCTTTAGTAAGATTTGACCAATGAATCCTTTCTATATCACTATATAAAAACAATTTATCTTTTTTCTCTATATATTTATTTTCTATTTTAATAAATAATTATTGTTTAAATTAAAATAATTAACTTACTAATTTTATCTTTCAAATAATTATTTTTTCAATTTTTATTATTTTACATGCATTTTCATTAGTATATATGAAAAAAAGTTTTGTATAGTAACACTTTGATCATGTCTGCATGTTTTTTGTTCCAGTTTTGGTATTATAGTTCATTAGCTGGTTACTTGTCATATAAGCTAAATTGGGATAAAGAATGTTAGCAACCTTCCTTTTACCTCTTTCACGTGAATGTTATTAATTTACATACTTCACACATTACTTTTTTTAGTTAGACATTTTCTGTTATTATATCAGAATATTATAGATACCAACAAATAATAGATAATGATATATTATATTTTTAAAAAGATAGGGAGTAAATGGCAAATAAAGTGATAAAAAATACTTTTGTATTTAGCAACAAACCCATAGAGTTGGCCCAATAATCAGTTGCCACTATTTATTTACAGTATTCCTTTCTTTCTCTTTCTCTCAACCCACTGAAGGTCATTGCGCAGCACCCAAGTTACTTCTACAGCATTCATTCAAACCACTTCAGATATTCTATTCTCCTTTTCCAAACCCTTCTCAGAGAGTCTTTAGAATCGATCAATTCAATCAATCATCGCGATCTTCTTCCTCACACTTCTCAAGAACCCTAATCCCAATTTAACCAGCTGCAGTTAACGATGCAGCAAGGAGATTTCACCTCTGTTCCTCCGTATTATCAATTTTCTCATCCCCAAAACCCCATCCCCAACCCCAATCCCAACCCTTCCGATCCCAACCCCAACAACCTATACGCTTCGGCACCTCCTTTCACCCCCAATTACGCTCCGTCCGATTACACCAACTATCATCCTTCTTACCCTCAAAATCTTGATCCTATTCCACCCACTGCTCCTCCTTCTTTTGCTCCCTCTTCCTCCAACCCTAATTTCAACTCGCCCTTCGAATCAAACCCTTCCTACCAACAACCACAACAACAGCCCTATTTCCCACCATACGATCAGCATCAAACGCATCCCAATTACGCCCCTCCCAACCCCAATCCCGCTCCCTCCCTATACAACTCTGCTCCCTACAGCTACACCGGAGGCTCCTCCGTTCCGCCTATTCCGACTTATGAACCACCCGCCTATGAGCCTCCCGTTAGGCCTGATCATGGCGGCGGATATTTAGACGACAGGTACGGAGGCAGCTTCAATCGCAGCCGTTCTGAGTTGGGATCGGATTATTATGGAAAGAGCGGTGGTAATTCGAGGTACGAAGGTGGCGGCGGCGGCAGTGATGATGGCTACGGAGATGGGGTGTATGCTTATCAGGGAGGGAAAGTGGAACCCTATGGGGCGCGTGGCACGGCGCCGAAATCATCGACTTGGGCGTCGTTTGATGATTACGGGAGGTCTATCAGTTTCCCCTCGCATAAGGAATCTTCTGGCGGGGGTAAGATTGTGAAAGCGGTGCCCAAGGTTGATACCCATGAAGACGTTAAAGGCGGTGGCGTGCAAAAGTTTCGGGTCAAGCTATTGGCGGAAAGTGGGGGTCAGAGCACCATGGATGTTCTCTGTCAGGTACGAAAATTACAGCTAGATTCATAGGTTATGGTTGTGTGTTTTATTCTGTTGGTTTTTGCTTCAATATCACATATTGGTCGGACTAAATATGACTTGATCATGTTCAATGTGCATTGAAAGTCTAATTAACTTTAATCAAACAGGTTAACTAAATTGTTTCCTTTGTTCTGGTATTGGAAAAATTAGTCAGGCTTGGGACTTGGGGCAGGCATGTGGCACAGGACATGGGTTTTGAGATAGCATTTTGCATATTTTTTTAAAGTTACCTTTGGATAATAAAACGGTATCATTTATCTAATTGTTATAGTATTTTTTTTATTTTTTTTTATGGAATTTGAAATAACAATTGCAAAATGTGGTAATGACTATTATTTTACGTGTCCACGGTTATTAGCTGTGGGGATACGGAATATTTGTGGAAATTTTCGCAAAGTTGACTAAGATTGCCGTGACAGTACTTTAATGCTAAATAAAATTAAACTTTACATAAATTGTCAGATCATATATAAAAGTTCACAAAAACAAATTCTTAAGTTAAACATTTTAAAATGGAGCTAATTTCTTCAAATAGTTTGTGTCGTCATAAAATACTATCACTTCAGGATCAATGAAGAGCCCAAATTCATTAATTTCAAATTCGTTGACCTCTTTTTGTGACTCGAGAGTTAAGGGTTTATCTGAATCTATTCAAAATAGGGTTTATGACATAAAATCATACATTCGTAAGAATTTAAGAGTTAACTTTAGAGTTTGATAACCATGATCAGGGGTGCTTCATCTGTATTTTAATTAGGCTAATCAAGGGTCTGGATCATCTAGTTTATGACCTTGATCCAAAAGTAGTAATTTCTGTCCAAAAGGGTTTGCTGTTATATACTTTGCCAAAGGATTACTTCCTTTTCGTTTGAATATGATACCCTCTCTCTTTCTCATTGTAGATTCTCTGTTCTTTCTTTGTACTGGTCAAGAAACGAACAAATTTGTCATGCCTATGTATCCATAATGCTGCTCGTTTTTTACTGACTGTTACTGCAAATTTATTATTGTTAAATTCCTGCTTTTATGTGTTTGTAAAAAATGTTATTCACACTAGCTTATTGCTGCTGACCCGAACCCTGTCAACCTTTGTCTGCTCAGATTGGTTTGGATGGAATTCGAATGCTGGATCCAAATACCAGCCGGACATTGAGGATTTATCCTCTTGAGAATATAACAAGATGTGATGTGAGCTTCTTCATTTCTTAAGAAAACTTCAATACATCCATGAAATTAGTTTTGCATGTCAATTTCATTATAATATTTTTGTTAATTGTAATATGCAGAGAGTCGATTCGTCCACCTTTGCATTTTGGTCAAAAAGCCCTGTGGATATTGAGCCAAGACGAATCAGATTGCAATCTAACAGTTATACCACCAACACACTCTTGGATACAGTGACTGCTGCAACAATACAGGTATTCAATATTTTCAACTTTCTCTTCTAATAATTCTTCATGTTTTTTATGATAAATTTGGGTAGAAAATGTTTCCTTTCAAAAAAAATTGTGGGAAGACGCTGTCTCCTTCCTTACCTGGAGATATTTTGTTTTAATTTAAAATTGCTTTCCTTGTTTGAGTTACTGTATGATATGTCCAGAAATGACGGAACTCGGACAACAAGCTGAGTTATATGTACCCTACTGTAGTACTGTCTGAAAAAACAAATTAGGGCTTATATGTGAAAGGTAGATGAACGAGAATAGAAAGATATAGATGGCCCAATCAGCTTCTAAACTGCCTGATAAACGTTAGCTTATCGTACTTTTCATCCCCTGGTTAGTGCTGATAATATAGCAGCGCGAACAAACTGATTTCTATTGAATGAATCTAGGAAGCAGCCTTCTTGTTGAACTTATTTTAGCATTTATTTGTTTAATATAAATAATAAATAATTTAATATACATGTGGAAATTTTGTAGTCTTATCTTCCTATCCACTGTCTCAGTATTGCAGTTCTGGAGTCAGCTGCCGAACGCTGCTATCTGTGATTTTGATTGTTGGCAATTAATCTATTTTTAAATTCTCTGGTTTTCTAGTTAACTAGCTGATCGCCATGCTTTTTCTTGGGGTTTTTGGCTCCCTGTCAACAATTAAATTGTTTTAAATAGTGGGATCTGTTTTTTCTTTATGTCTTGATTGCCCTTGTTTTCTTTTTCATAATACAGTTCAAAGAAATGGGTGGAAGCAGAAGGCCTTCTGAGCCTGTGAAAGCAAATGAACAGACTCAAGAAAGAAAGAAAGGTTTTGGCGATTGGATGAATCTGATTAAACCTGCCAATGAAGAAAAGGATCATTGGGTAAAGATTAAATGCAATCTTTTTGGTTTCTGTGTTATTGTATCTCTTCCTGTCTTGAAAATAGGATTCTAAGGTTTTAGAAGAAATGTTTTCTTTCAAACACTTTTCATTTTTGTGCTGGTAGAGGATTGTGATTTTTTGAACATGTTTTGTTGCTTCAATTGGTATTTTAGTGGACTTTATGTTTAAATGTTGATTTTTTATTTCACTCCTTCAAAGTTTTGCGAAGTTAATTTAATTTTAATGAAAATTAATTGACCAAACATGTTAACTTGCTTCTGTTGGATTGTGATCTTTGTTAATTTTTTTTTCAAAACTGGAGATGCTTACCAGTTTTTATTTGTGTAGGTTCCAGATGAGGCTGTAACAAAATGTACAGCATGTGGCACTGATTTTGGGGCTTTTATTCGCAAGGTTGATTTTCCTGTTTGTGTTTCTCAACCAATGTTTTCTGTTTTGTTTGCTCTGTTGCTAACCCCATGATCCTCTGTGCTTCTAACAGCACCACTGTAGGAACTGTGGTGATATTTTCTGTGACAAATGTACACATGGTAGAATTGCTCTAACTACTGAAGAGAATGCACAGCCTGTGCGAGTTTGTGATCGGTGCATGGTATGTGTAATATTTCTTGTAAGAGATAGTAAACATAGGGATATTGTTTTGGAATATGTTCTTGCTTTGTATCTGCTGACATTGTAGCCCTATTAAATGGGATATCCAAGTAGGGACTTTACCCCTATCCCCCCACTGTCAATGGACCTTTCCCATACCTCTTTTCTGTTACTCTTCTTTGTCAGTTAAATTAGTGCCTGAACAGTTGAAACTGAAGAAGTGATGTTGTTAAGTTAAATATAGTTCAATTCCTGTATAGGGAGAAGTTTCTCTGCGGCTAAGTAGTGCCAGGGAGTCATCAAGTAAACCTACGTTGCAGAGTCATGAGGATCTTGCCAGGAAACTTCAGGTAAATCATTAGGACAATAAAACATTTGTTTTTGTGTTGTTTTTATTGCCAGTGGAAGGCTATAATTCTATGAATTACTTGAGTAATATTGTTGGTATGTCTTGGCAGGAGGAGCTGGAGAGAAATCGAAAGACATCAGGTACTGTAATGAGTTCAATTTTGGTAGTTTGAGTTAGCCGTATGTGTAAACTAAACTTGGAAGGTGGTATTTTGCGCTTAATTGAAAAAAAAGATGCAAACCAGCTCCTAGAAAAAAGGGGGTCTAAAAAGTTGGGCGTTGTAATTGCATGTGAAAAAACTAACGAATTTGCAAATCCCGTAATTATGAGAGAGATAATTGTTTCCTTTCTTCTACCTGATTACTTGTAATAAAAACAGAATGTTATCGATAAAAGATAATTAATGTAGACTTTCAACACTCACCCTCAGCTGGCTTGAACATGTTTTACATGGGCAGCTTGCCAATCATGTAATCAAAGTGTTTCTCCGCTAACCCCTTGCTTGCTTAGAATGCCTGCTACCTGATATGTGGTGAGAATGTCTCCTACCTGATCGAAGTGTTTCTTATAGAATTAATTTTAGATACTTAGAGCAAAAGTTTTCCCATAGTCAATTCCATAAGCTTCAGGTAACAAACCCCTTTGTAACCAGCCTTGCCTTGTAATCTAAAAAGTCCATGTGAAAAGGAAATAACGAATTTGCGAATCCTATATTGGAAAGAGATCAAACAGTTTCCTAATTTCAAAATAATCTATTTCTACCTCTGGTTACTTGCAATAAAAGCAGAATATTTGCAATAAATGGAATGATAGAAGTTAATTGATGTAGACTTTTAGCAATTACTGTATACATTTTCTATTTTTTTTTTATTCATAACATAAAGAAGGCAGGTTTGATACAATATGTCGTGTGGACAATTTAGTTTAGATGACTGTAATTTCTGTTGTTGTGACTCTTAAAATTATCTCTTGAGCTGTTAAGTGGTCTGGTTTGTAGGTTCCAAGTCTGATGGATCTGCAAGGCGGATGAAGGAAGTTGCATGTCCTATTTGCACTGTCCACCTGCAGGTTTGAATCTAGTGACCATTGCCCTATCTTTCTCATATACGCACATCATTACATCATCTTTATATGGCGCTATTTTGGGCGTTGTTTTAGGTTCAGGTGCCCAGCTCGGGTTCAGAGACCATTGAGTGTGGAGTGTGCCAGCACCCATTTCTTGTGAGTGCTCATTGAGTTCAGATAAACATTAGTGCGGATGAAGTTGTCTATATGCTTGTCAAGTTTAAAATTCAATTGTTTCACGGACCTGTCTATTTCACGATTATAATTACTGCGGTTGCCTTTTTACTATTTATCATTGGGTTTGTTGCATTACCTAATTTTACGTGCAGCCTTTTTTTTCCTTCTTTTTGTGCTTCGACTTGGTGTGCTTTTTTAGAGTACTTCTCTCCAATTTATTTGACCCCTTGTATAAAATAGACGCTGAACGTATATATAAATGTATAGGTATGCATGGTGAATTCATTCTGCTCTGAATATATTTGGCTCGTCTCGATAGCTCTTAATATATTTGGCTAGTCTGTTAATCGGGATGACAATCCAAAAAAAGAGAATGATTTTAAAAAATAGAGTTTTTGAGTCGTCATCGTAGGGTTACATAGTTATTTGAAAGTTTGTTTGTTTGAAAATGTAGATGTTTTAAGTATTTTTTATAAAAGGAAAATGTTTTTTAATACAAGATAGTGCATGTGATCATTAAACCTTTAAAATAGTTTTTGATATTTTGTATAAAAAAGAAAAGATTTTCTAGCACGAAGACATTGTGTTTTAAGTATTTTTTATGAAAGTATTTTTTATAAAAGGAAAATGTTTTCTAATACAAGATAATGCATGAAGACAATTTGTGCATGATCTGTTTAATTTAAAACATTTTTAATTTATTCAAATTTTATTTTTATGTATTATTAAAATATTTTAAAACAGGTAAATATATTTAAAAATAAAATAATAACAATAAATAATTAATATATAAAAAAACTATAGTATCTAAATAAATTTTATTTTTAATACTAGATTGGACCTAAGCCCAAGTGGAAAGAGGTGATAAGGATGTGTAAATCAATTTTAAATTTAAACGCGGATTGGGCCCAGCCCAAATGACAAAGGGGTGGTGAAAGGGAAGAAAGGGGCTACGTCATGGAAAATTAAACTTAAACCGGATTGGGTCTAAGCCCAAAAGCAAATGGAGTGATGGAGAAGAAAACAGGGGCTGCGCAAGGGAGAAATATTTTGCTTGGCCCAAAACGGACCCAAATTACTACTGAAAGGGTGGACAGATGGAAAAATGGGGTGCAAAAAAACATAATAAAAAACCTAAGCCCAACCCCTTTCTTTAGAAAACTCCTAGGGGTTCCTATTTTCCTCCCTCATTTCAACACTTCATGAGAGACCCAGGGTCTCTCTTACTCTCTCCGCCAAGCCACCATCTCCAACACCTACCCTCTCCGCCACGAACCGCCAACAATGGCGTCGCCGGCAACGCCGCGTGACGCCGGAGCCGCTGTCAACCTCGACCCCAGGCCTCTTCCTCCATTTCTTCTCGCGCGACGACGGCCATCCACCGAACCAGCACCGTCGCGCCCCGAGACGCTTTCTCCTTGTCGCCGATGAAGTCCGCTGCTGCTGGTGCCTTCCACAAACAACTCCCCTCGGCCGCAGCTTAAACCTTTGAGAATCGCACGGGATTCTCCTTCCCTCCCCTTCGTGCTTGTAAACGGGGGAAACCCCTTTCTCTTCTTCGATTTCGGAGCCGCCGTCGTTTCTCTCTCTCTCTGCTTCTTGCTCCCCTCACTGTCTATCTCACGGAGCGGCCGCCGGTGTCGCCATGCCCTTGCTGCCGTCGCCCTCACTGACTCCGCCTCCTCCATCCCCGAGGTCACGGCTTCCAAACGAAACACGCCGCTTCCTCTTTTCCCACTTTCGTTTTCGACTTGGTCACCCAGGGGATAGAACTGTTTGGCAATGATTTGGAGTTTCCGATTTTGTGCTTGTTTGGGTGTTTTGGGTTTCTCACAACAGGGATAGTGGCGGCAATTGGGTGGCGCACGCATCAAGAAGATGGTGGCGATACCAAGAGCGGGACAGAGCTACGATGGCATAGTGTGAGAGCTTTATCAGTATCGTTTCCTTTTTCTGGTAAAAAAGCAACGATGGTGATGAAGGAGAGGATGGGGGTGCTACTCAAGGGTGTGATTGTATTCTCGGAATGATTGGGTTTCTATTTTTTTTTTTTTCAAGTGTTGGCTCAACCTTTGCTTTGGTCACAGGGTAATAGTGGAGGAATGGTTGTCGGTGGGGTTGGGTTCATTTGAGAAGGAAGAGATGTTTGGGTGATTGTCGCTTTTAGCATTGAGATTTCAGGGAAATAAGATAGATATACATGGTGAATGTGGAATTGGGATGATGTAATTCGGTCCTAGTGACCGTTGATGATATCAAACGAAAAAAATGGAAGAGGAAGATTCACACAATCTCCCTCAGTATATACAATGCTCAATAGTCAGCATGAAACATATCATCTAATGCCATTACCATGATAACACAGAGTAGATTGCTTACCTTCGAAAATTCTGTGTTGAGTTACTGTACTATTAAACTCCGGCGACTTTCCGATTGTCATGCTTCTGTTGCTCTCTTCTCTGCTCCAAACTCTTCCAAAAATGTTTTTTTTTTTGTTTTTTTCACTGTGCTCTCCTCCCTCGCCTTACTCCAATCTTCTTTCCTTTTTTACCCCCAAATCCCCTCTAACTGTTTTCCGTTTTTTTTTCCTCTCCCCTCCAAAATTCGATTCTGCTCTTGCTTACACACACGCGCGCCTGTCTTCCCCGAGCACACGCACTCCTTTGCCACGTTTTACTTTTCTTTTTCATTATTTTCTTATTTTTATTTTTATTTTTTATTTTTTATTTTTTATTTTTCAATTATTTTAATTATTTAATTAATTAATAACTATATTAAAACATAAGAAATAAAATAGAAATTAAATTAAAGATAATAAAAATGAAAAGAAAATCTAAATACAATAAAATAGAATAAAACAATAAAGTAAAATAAAAATAAATAAAAAAATAAATAAAAGGAAAACAAATAAAAAGAAAAACATATTTTTTTACGACCTAGACAAAATGGGATGTTGACAATACCTATAGACTATCAGAAGGTTAACATTGTCTGGAATATTAAAATATTAAGATCAATTCATATCTATCTTTTATATCTCTGATCAAGTGGGATCACAACTTCAATAGAAATAACTATGGGGTGAAATAGGTTTTCAAATAAATCTTCCCTTTTCATTCCATTTCCATGGGGTTTTTGGGAGGAAGAAATGTTTTAAAGGATAATTTGGTAAGGAAATTTGTTTCTGTATTGTTCTAGAAATATATATTGACAAAATATTTTTGAACAATATGCAGAAAAGGTTAGGGATATAATTTGGGAGGAAATAGGGATACTTCGGGAAATCAAAATAACCAAAAGCAGAATGGTTGGGCTATTGAAATAGCATGGGCCTTCTGTTTACTGTCTTTATTGGGCTGAAATTGTAGTGGGCTATTATTGCCATCCAACACTTTAACAAAAAAAGGCTTTTGCTCTTTACCACTTTCTTAACTCAATGACTATACTCAAATGTATGATGTATGCTATCATTAAGCCAGTACACCTATTTAAGGTGGATGCACTTTTTTTTTTTTTCATTTTCAAATGGATTTTTGAAATCATTTTAAATAGAACCAAAATCATTTTAAAATGAATTTCAGAAAACATTTCTATTCGTTTTCAAAATCTATACAAAATTATGAATTTTCTTTAAGTTTCAATCAACATTCTTGCTATTTTATATATCGCATAACCGCAGTTTTAATTTAATGATTTTTTTACTTCTTTTTTGTTGTTGTCACAATGACATCTATAACAAATAATATTACTATTATTATTAGTCATATTCACTTTTTTTATTAGGATAACTTAAAGTTATTTGTTTATAATTATTAAAAAATTAAAAAAAATTATAAGTTTATTATAAGTAGTTAATTAAATTTTTTAAAATAATAATAAAAATTTATAAAAAAAAATAACTTATATTAATAAAGATAAAATTGGTAATAAAATTTATACACATGACAAAATATTCAAATTACTAAATTCAATTCATAATAATCTAAATCTATATTAATTTAAGTCTATTATAATGGTTTTATCTCAAATTCAAATCTATAATTTTAAATTTCAAGTTCAATCCATTTAATTACATTTGAATTATTTTTAAATTTAATAATTTTTTGGATTTTAAGAATCCTAAATTAAGGTATGTCTATATTAAGCCAAGACAAATCAAGGCATGTGTCGACCTAAAGGGTTACGGGACAGCAGAGGGACGGGTGAGAAGAGGTTATCAAAGAGGAAAGAAAGAGTACAAGATTAGTGTACAACACGTGGGATTACACGTGTAATAATATTGTTTGATACGTCAACAAATTTTTAATACTGTTCTATCACAATAAATACTTTTATTCATTAATAATTTAGACACGAAAGTGATACACACAGTTTGAAACACTTTTTATAGACTAATTAATATAAGTATCTTATAATATATTAAAATCATAATTAATATTTGTAATCTTAAACTTTTAATAAAAAAATTAATTTTCTTCTATTTAAATATATTTTAAAAATATTTTCTATTTTTAAAATATAATAAATGTTTAAAAGTATTTCATGAGTTTTTTTTTTTTTTGCATATATGCATATGTATTACCGACAGTACTTACGTTTGAAGAACACAAGTGTCAACAAACGTACTCGATCATCTGGCCCACTGCCAACTTTGGCCCAAAACAAACATAACTACTCTCTTCATTACCATAACATACCGTTGGACGAACAGACAAGGAAATTAATATTTCTTCAATTAGTAGGTGAGAAGTCAACTTAAACTTATCAATAAATTAAAATCAAAATCAATAATTCTTAATGTGAACTATGCATTCGGGATAACTTCTTATACCTCAAAAAAAAGAAATCATGTTATACTATTTTTCTATTACATATTATAAATATATTACGTTTCAAAATTGGTATTTTTCTTCCGACTCTTCTATTCATTCTAGAGACAAGACGAGATTTATTTATTAATTAATTTTGTTCTTTTATTTTTCACCTTTTTATTTGACTCGAGTTTATTGAGAATACGAATTAGTTTATATTCAGAATCATCCTCTCAGACAACACATGAAAAACAAAAAAACTTCATTGCCAATTTAATTTTTTCATAGTTTATGTTGTAACAGAGAAAAAAAAAAGGACATAGTAATGGATAGAGCTGTCAAAACGGATAATTTGGCTCGATCCGACCCGGCCCATTACGGGTTGGTTACTTAGTGAGCCAACTCAACCCGGTTCATTTATTAGCGAACTAGAAAAATTTGAACCTGGCTCGACCTATCACGGGTTGGTGGATAAATGGGTTGGCTCACTGGCTCACTTAATTACAATTTTTTAAATAAAAAAATTACAAACTTTTTATAATTCAAATGTAAACAATTTCATTCCTAAATTTCACTCCCAAGATGTTTAATTAATTTTGAAAATATAGAACTTAAATAATTTTTTTAAACAAAAAGAAATAATAAATATTTTTTATAAAATTAAAATTAAATTTTAATAAAATAAACATAGATTCAACTCGCATGAATCGAATTTAAATAAACCAGATTGAAATCTAACCCACATAAAAAAAATACAATTTTTTTAAATTCAACCCAGCCTGAACCATGAGGGCGGATTGGTTTGAGGGTTGTAACCCATTTTAAAAATTCTATTAATGGACGAGTTATTGAATGCATCATTGGTGGAATTGAAAGTTTCAATGAAAAAGGTACTGTATAAGATTCAGTAGGGAGTTAATGAACAGCTTATATGATATAAATACGGAGTCTAAAAATTTCTTTTAAGCTTATTTATTTTTTATTAAATACAAATTATTTCACTATATTATTAAATAGACTGTTAAATTGGTATTTTTCATTTTATTTTAGTAGATGTAAAAGTATATTTTTCTTCTTTTTATTGCCGCTGAGAATTGTAAATTCAAATCACTCACAATAAAAAATTACGTGGGGTTGCAGCAATTTTGTATATATAAATACAAAAGAAAACAAGGTGAATATGTCATATCACTACACACACTAAACTGAATATTTATCCATTTATAATATATTAATTAAACAAATATAAATTTCATAGTTTTTATTTTTATTTTAGAGTAATCGATAAAATAAAATTGCACTAAAACACCACTGCAAGTGTGAGTCAGTAATGCCTTGGGGTATGGGTCTCTATCTGTGCTGTTAAATGTTTACGATTCTTACTCGACAGTTTGCCCTGCTGAATAGGGCGTTGCGGTGTCATAACATTTTATCTTACTCATTTTAATTTTTCTTTAGTTTCTATATATAGTTTCTCGATTTATTTTTCTTTTAATATTGTTTTTAGACTTAATTAAATCTGTATATATAATTTAGATAAAAATTAAATTATGAATTAATTTTTTATTTTGGGATGTGCGATGGAAGGAACGCTTAATGTTTAAATAATCATTAAGGAGGTTCAAAAACTTTTTTCTGTTCCAAGTATTTTAATTATTTGTCTAAACAGTTTAGAGGTTATAGTAAAAGAAGTTAAAGTCAAATAAAAGTTTTATCGTTTAAATATTAATAGTGCAAATGATACAGTAAATATAATTATCTACTTAATTATATTTTACATTAAGTTATTTAACATTAGAGTTAATCTGTTCAGTACTAATTTGTTTAAATGTTTTATTAATAATTAATAGCTTGATTTTGACGATGATTTGTTCAAACGTCTTAATATATTAAGAGTTAATTATTTAGTTTATATCTAATGCTATAATATTTTTTTTGTTAGAATTGAAATCAATATAATTATTTAAAAATAACATTAAATTTAGAAAAAAAACTACCATGATTCTATTTAATACAAAGAGTATCCGTTTGAATAAAAAACAAATATATAAAAACGAATAAAAAAATAATTAAATTACTAACTAATTCTTTTAATCTTTTTAGTTTTATATTCCAAATGGAAAAGGTTAGGCTGAGAAAAGGTTGGGGAAGTAACATCTACTCTTTCCGTAAGACTCTCCCGAGTGGAATATCTTTTTCCCTTTACCACTGTATTTATGCTTTGTTCAGCAACTTGGCAGAGATGATTGACACCAGCTTATTATTTAATGAAGCTCTCGTCAATGGAGAGAAAATCTTCACCAAAAACACGAAATTGATCATAATGTATAAACTCAGGCACTATCGGTTAGTTAGAGTAAAGTGTTAATTAGCATAAGTTTTGATGCGAAAAAAGTAAAGAGAGATCATAAATGAAAGGTCCGTGCAGTCAGAAGTTAGATGAAACAATTTTTTGCGTGCAATGAATGAGCTTAAAGCAAGAGGAGATTGTTGCGTGAGACTCGTTTTCTTGTTGGTGTGACAGTCTGAGTAGTTATTTAAATGCAGTTGAAGTGAGACTAAGAAGTACCACCGCCATGGATTCTTCTTTAATTCCTTCTTCACTTCTGCTCCGTCTCATGTTACTGTTCTTCATCATCCTCTTTTGCAAAACCAAAGGAGCATTGCAACTTCCACCAAATTTTAAGGTTCCTGCAGTCTTGGTGTTCGGAGATTCGATAATGGACACCGGCAACAACAACAATAACTCGCAAACGCTTGCAAAGTGCAATTTCCCTCCCTATGGCAGAGACTTCCCAGGAGCCACTCCGACGGGTCGATTCGGTAACGGAAAAGTTCCTTCTGATCTTATAGGTACATTATTCTTTCCTTCTCTTTTTCTTTTTTTTTAATTTGTTTTTCTTACTGTTTTAATTTAACATTTACTGATATTTATAGTGTTATAAAATTGAATTTTTAACTAATTAATTAGTTTTTAAAGTTAGATAATTAATTAATATTTACACACTCTTTCTGATTTAACAATAGAGACTTTTTTTTTATTTCTAGAAAAGAAGAATTCTTATACCATCTTGTTCTTAAATAAATAATTCTCCTCACTCGATAAATAACACTTACAATATTCAAACATGAGACTTTATATTTTTAAGATACCGGGTTTAATATTTCTTAATTAGCTTAAAAATCATATATTTAAGATTAGGCTGTCATATTTTAGCTTTTTTTTTTCACTCAAATTTTTTTGTTTGATTTTATTATTTATGCTTAATAAATAAGTTATTTTTTTTAATTTGTAACGTTTTTTTTTTCTTTTATAAAACGCTATTTCAAGTAGGACATTGATAATCAAAATATGGATAATGATATTTAGACAACGTTTTTTTGATAACATTTAAACATCATCTACATGTCATTCTATGATTGGTCCATGGTAGTGTTTATGATTATTATTATTAATTGTAGAGTAATTTTGAACCAATCACAGAATGACATGTAGATATGTAGATGATGTTCAAATATTGTCAAAAAAATGTTGTCTAAGTATCATTATCCTAAAAATATTAGCTTCTGTTTTTATATTTAATTTCCAAATATTTTAAAATATTTATCCATTTTTTATACACAAAACTTTATTTATTATATTTTTATGCGCTAATAAATATACTTTTATTATTTTAAGTTTTTTTTACATAAAACGCATTTTTTTCTTTTTAATTGTATAAGATTTAAATAATGATAGAAAATGAGTTCATGTAACTTTATTATTATTTAGACATTTTTATACTGCAATATTTTATTTGAATTATTATATTATACGTAATGTTTTAATAATGCAATTGATCATATTAATAGATTACAAATTTAATTCAATTTTAATATTTTTAAATATTTTTTACTGTGCATTTCAATTAATTATTATAATTATGCAGTGTGATCTTGTGAGAATATTTTATGTAACATCCAAGTTTTCCTTGTGTTTAACTATTACAAGATTCATAACATTTTTAATAATATAAAAATAGTTAATTTGAAAAAAAACATATAAACTATTATTATAATTATCCAAATTTAAAATATAATAGCAAAATATATACATAGTCTTATACCATAAGGAGATATACTATATTGAATCAAAAGTGTAATATAGTCTATACAAAACAAAAAACAAAATAACGAAACGTCCAATATTAAGCCCCAGTTCTACCATTTTTTAGTACCTACTCACCAGAGACAATCTTTCTCTGCTCACATCATTAAATTGATCATTACCAAAGACAAAACAACACACACAGACACAGATAGAAGAATATCCTAAAATACTAAAGTATATTCATACAATTTAAATCATTAATATCTCAATAATTGTTCAAATCAAACAATACAAAAATAATCTTATCAACTCTAGACTTTGATAATCCTCATACATGTATTAATGTCGGACTCATGGGAGACTTATCCTGTGTGTGGCGAAACAACCCCCCCACATCAAACTACCATACACTAAAATCAATATGTCAAACATCTATGACCAATCCATAACCATTAGGCTAAGGACCTCTTGTTACTCTTGATGACATAATCATCATTCTCTACTTGAGATTAGAAGTTATTAAGAGTGTGAGAATCATCCCTCAATCCCAAAATCCCTACTTTAATACATCACACTACAAAACAACAATATGGATTTTCCTATGGAATCCCTTTCACAACATATACTTAATTCACACACTTTCCATTTCTTTTGAACATCATCATACATCTAACACATACATGAGTACTATTGTCCATTCCAACTACAAAATAAACATACATAGAATCAATTTACATTTGTGCCAAATTAAAAATCAGAAAAAACATAGAAAACAAACGCTACTACGAAACAGGGAGCACCCAACCCTCAAGCCCTCGCCCAACGAGTCCAACCTCTTGTTCAGCGAATTATAGAAAAAAGAGGTCCAAACTTATAGAGGCAAATTGGCATCGCTCACAACCTAAGAATTAGAGGCTCACTCTTTTTGGCACCCAGTGTCATACCAGAGTCGCTTAATGTTATGCCAGAAACCAACAACTTCATTTCTCTGAATTGAGGAACCAAAGACTTGTTCAGATGGTCAAATTGACATTGCTTACTCAATAAAGAGTTCTAAAATAGATTTTGATTTCAGATTGAACACCAATTCACTCAATTGATTTAGAATCCCTTATGCTCTAATTCAAAACAAAACCAATAACTCATAGCATATTTCACATATTTCAAATCATATTTTAATGAACTAAATGGCTAATCAAATCCTAATTGACACTCAAAGCATCACCTTCTCTCCTATATCAACTCCTCTAGAATTTCAACTACTAAAACCCAAAATTTTAGACCAAAAATCAACCATTTTTCTAACCTATTGTCAAACTAAAGTTCAGTAGCTAATTGATCAACTAAACCAGAAAAACACAATCACCATTATTGATCAACAAATAATCTTATAAAAGACTCAAATGCCTCATGAAAAACAAAAAGAGCTCATATGTAAGGAAAACAAAATTGACCAAAGGAAGAAGCAAAAAACCAATTTGTTCTATATGAGAAACCTATCAATTAGATTTGAAGATTTTGCCACTTGGATGATTCAAACGGTCTCCGATTTTAAAACAGATAAACATTGAACTCTTAAATAAAAGTCAGAAAATTCTATAAAAGTAATTTATAAAGAGATAATATATTTAAAATTATGAAACTCGTTTATAACGAAAATTTTATATTAAAATCATTTAATATTAAAATAATAAAATCTCACTATTTTAAATCATTATCATTTTTAAAATATGATTTTTTAGTTCTTTACATTTTATCCACAATTACCATAATAAAACCGTGACTTATTTAAAATGTTATTTTTAATTTGATTATTTATAAAAAAAAATATAAAATGAATTTGAAGTGACATCTTAAACATTCATCCTATTAATTACAATTATCCTACTAAGGTTAGTGCATCATAATTAATTTCAAAACTAAAGATAGATATATGTCGTATTATTATATTATAAAGCATTTTTAAATAACTGAATTAATATGTTATTTTTATAGCAATCGTTTACTCTGAAATTATTTAATTTTTTTAATTTAAAATATTATTTGGTTATAAATAAGAGATAAACACGTAACTTTCCAGAAATATTTTTCAATTTAATTATCAAATTGTTAACCAACCTATTAAGGATAGGTTCAATTAGTAATTTGAAAGTATAAATTACTCTCATTTTAATTTTAAACAAATGTTAGATAAAAGTACTATGAGATAGGAGATATAAAGTTGATTTATTGATAAAGTTAAGAGTGTGAAAGGAATTCTGAATTCAATTATTCTATTAAGATTTAAAAAATAGACGTTTGATTTGATAGATTTAAAAAGATGACAAAAGAGATTAAGATTCAATTCTTCTATTAATATATGATAACAACTAAAGTAAGAGCTACACAATTTCATCTCAATTTGTTAATTTATCTTAACCTCATCGTAGTGGGTGTGGGTAAGAATGAGAGAGACCGTTGAATTTTGACTTTCGAAAAGTGGTTGATTGAGCGTGCCTTGTGATTTGAGAAAATATGGTGATTATAAGATCTAGTTTCAGGAATATATTTTTTGATGAACATTTGGTCAATGCATCCAAAATTAATATCATTCAAGTTTGGTAAATTATATAAAATATAACTTTTAAGAACTGAATTTTAAGCTTAACTCAACTTTATAAAACTTGTTAGTAAAGTGAGGTTTGTAGCCATTTATATATTATAAATCGATCTTAATTTTAGTCGATAAATCGACCTTATCTCTAATCGATGTAGAACTTTTAACACACTCCCTTCACGCTGAAGTATAAACATTTTGGACATAAAAGTAGAATTAATGGATAGTTTGATAACGATCCGATAACAAGTGGAAGAAAATGTCACATAGATCTTGAACCCATAATAAAATAATTCAAAAGAGTTTTATTTGAATTAAGCAAAGTAGTAAACTTTATATAATACTTATCAACTGAGTTGATTTGAGTAACTTAAACATAGGAAAACTAGGACATTCATACGAAAAAGAAGTCTGAATTCTAATTCAAGACTTTTAAGAAAAGCCAACTAAGAATTGAACTAATCAATATAATACATAATTTCCTTACTTAAGCACTTTGCAACAATGATTAAACATTTTCATATGAAGCTTTGTACCAATTAAAAACTTGTTAAAATTTGTTGTCCTTAAATATGCATTCAAGTGTATTAATATCGTCAAATTTAGAGAAACCAAATTTAAAATTTTATATTTGAAATGGTTGATACCAGAATTTGAGTTCTTGTTGTGCATTGTTTCATCAATTTATTCAATGCAGATTCAATAATCTCATATCTCATTACATTCTTAGTATTGCAAGATTTTTCAACTTGAAAAGGTGTTTAATGCGAATGAAAACTGCTTCACGTCAGAGGTGAGCTCTTTCAGACGATTATTCTTCGTCATATGTCAGTGAAAACACCAAATATAATGGTTATCAATCATAGGAAAACAAATTCATAGTGAAGAAAAATATTTTTTCATTTTATTTATTAACAATTTAATTCAATAATCGATTGATACCAACCTCCATTAAAAGATAAAAAGCATGTAGGAATGAAAAAAAATATATTAAGGAAAAGCTCTCTTTTTAATTGAATTCTTATACTCTTTAGGGTTTTGGTAAAAGCAAATGATAAGTTAGTTGGTAGTTGATTAACTTGCTGGTAACTTATAATTCCTAACAATAAATTCTGAATTGATAAAATAACCTATTGGATTCTAAGAATTTGATAAAGTAATTTATATTATAGTTGTTAAATATAAAGTAATATAATTACATAGATTTTATGATGTAAATGAAATTATTATTGTGTAATTATAATATTATTTTTTTCATTTCTTAATTCCAATTACTATTATATTGAATTTCCTTTTCTAGCATTCTATAGTGAAACATTTATTCAATCTTCCATGTTAATTTTTGTTTATTTTGAAATGCATATCAAGAATTCAAAAATAATTCAACAAAAACCAAAAATACCGTAATAATTAATTATGTTCATAAGATTGAAATAAATAATAATAAATAAAATAAAATTAAAGATAATAAAAATATTATAATATAAGATATAGTAAATAAAAAATTAATAAGTTATCAAATACTTTATAATTTATAAGTTGGAAACTTTTAAAATAAACTACTTTGATATTTTTATCGAACATTTTTATATTAGTCAAACTAGTTTATAAATTACTATAGTTCACTTATTGACCGAAAAAATATTTTTTTTTCAAAATTTTAATACTTTTTTTTATTGTTGTTTCTTTTAACTTTGTTAGGACAAAAGAATTTTAGAAATCCAATTATAAAAATTTAACGTGTCAACATACATATCTGTATCTTCGAGAAAAATAAAATTAAAGTTCATTAACTAGTCATAACAAAGAACAATCATGTTATATATTGTGGATGATGATAGTATAAATGAAATTCATTTAGTAATAATAAAATTGTTCGTTGACTATTGAGTTGGTATGATTTGTATTGCTATGTCAATAGTTGAAGTATATTTTTTAGTTAACCTATTGGAAAGAAAAAAAAATCACAATTAAATAGGTTTTAATAAATTTAAGGACAATTAGTTGAAAATTAATTAGAATCATATTTATATACCTATGAATAAATCCAACTACAATTATTTGTATATCAATGGTGGGAAATATCTGAGTAATACTTGTGAAAAAACATAAACTTGGAAGATCCTAATACATAACCATGAATTATAATTTAAATACACACTACATATATTATGTGTTATCTTCTAAAGCCTAGTTAAAGAGCTCAAGAAAATTTAAGTCTCCACCTTTTCTTAAATAATAGTTCATCTGCATTATGTATGAGATTCAAATCTAAAAGATTTCTTACGCTATACTTTAGTTTCTCTCACAAATAATTTTTTTTATTCAATTCTCTCACTAATAAATATAAATAACTAATATTGTCAATTAAAAAATATATATTAATTTTACGGGGTTAAAAAAATATCGGAACAGAACAAAATGTTTTTAAAGTGCTGTACAATGTTTTCTGATGGTGGAGAAACATAAACGGATAATAAATGAAATTAATTTATATTGAACTTGTTGTCGAGAGTAACAAGATTTGTTAACGTTATATGATCACTGATCAGCTGAAGAACTAGGAATTAAGGATCTTCTACCGGCATATTTCGATCCAAATCTCCAACCTAATGATCTCCTCACTGGTGTCTGTTTTGCATCTGGTGGTTCAGGCTACGATCCTCTCACAGCTAAAATGGCGGTACGGATACTTTCAGTTTCATTCTTCTCCTTCAGCTCCTAAATTTTGGTTGATAACAGAAACATGTTCCAACACGATTACTGTTTTAATGCCAGACAGCTATATCATTGTCTGGTCAAATAGACATGTTCAAAGACTACATAAGAAAGCTTGAAGGACTTGTCGGGGAGGAGCGAACCAACTTCATCCTAGCCAATAGCATTGTCCTTGTGGTGGAAGGCAGCAACGACATTTCCAACACTTACTTTCTGAGTCATGCTAGAGAAGTGCAATATGATATTCCTACTTACACTGACCTAATGGTTAGCTCAGCTTCTAGTTTCTTAAAGGTACGCAGAAAGTTTAATTAGCCTCAGAAATTAAAGAATATATGCAATTGTGTGGCGAAAATGTACATACATTAATTATTCTCAATATAATTGAAAGGAAATATATCAACTAGGTGCTCGGAGGATAGGAGTATTCAGTGCCCCACCGATTGGGTGTGTGCCATTTCAGAGAACAATTTTGGGAGGATTGCTAAGAAAATGTGCAGAAAAGTATAACGAGGCGGCCAAGTTATTCAACAGCAAACTGGCAAAGGAGTTGGCTTCTCTTAACCAGAATTTGCCTAATTCCAGGGTGATTTACCTTGATGTTTACAACCCTCTACTTGATATCATAGTAAATTACCAAAATTATGGTAATTTCAACTTTCTCCCTTGTTATAAAAGAAATTGTGAAGTAAAAAAAAAATATATAAGAAAAGTTGAATTTATAATTTTGTGATGGCTTTACAACTGCATTGCAGGTTTTAAAGTGGGAGACAGAGGATGTTGTGGTACGGGCAAAATAGAGACTGCAGTGTTCTGCAACTCTTTGGACCCCACGTGTCAGAATGCGGGAGATTACGTTTTTTGGGATGGTTTTCATCCTTCTGAAAGTGTTTACAGAAAGCTCGTACCTCCTATTCTCCAAAAATATTTGCACCAGTTCATCTGATATCACTTTCTTATTACTTTTATATATATATATATAGTCAGAAAAGATAATCATTATTCATTTTTATCTAAATATACTAATAATATAAAAGAAATTTAGCACATTATGGTTCGGTCACTTTCATTTTAATTATATGTCTATTTTTGTCATTAATCTTGGAAACGAAATAAATATAACATATCTATTTCATAAAGGAACGTTTATATCTTTCTCTTTTATTTTTTAAAATTATGTATTTTTCTCATATTTATATTGGTCTTTTGGGTTCATTTATTTTTATGAGTAACTAATTAAATCCATAGCTAAGTGTGTGCTTAAATTATTTGTTTCTTTAGCACGTGTTGGATTTATGAATATAATTCATGTGTTCCCTCCAATTGAGTTTGTTTCATTATGGGAAATTGAGCACTTTCAAACCATTACTTCAGTTTTTTTTTTTCATATCATTGCTGACTCTAAACAATCATTAATACGACAAAGAAAAAATAGTTTTAAGTGAAAAAAAAAACTGAAAGCACACCTCTCTCTCTCTCTCTCTCTCTCTCTCTCTCTCTATATATATATATATATATATATATATATATATATATATATATATATATATTTTTATACTGCCTAAATAATAAATTAAAAATTTATTGTATAAAGATTAAATTAATAATTCTATAAAAAAAAATTGCATGATAAGCTGTTTCTAGATCGAGAACATGTTATTAATAATTAGGTATAAATATAACTAATAAAAAAATTACCATTTGAATTAGGAATGATAATAAACAGAGTATGAGTTAGACTGTTTCATTATAATTTCTGGTCTAGTAGGCATAAATTTTTTTATCTTATATTTATCCATATTATTAATTAAATAATTAAGAAAATACAATATTATAAAAATAATATAAAAAATATATAAATCAAAATTAAATAGAAAAAATAAACAATAATTATATAAATATAAAATAAAAATATCAAATAATAATTGAATAAAAGACAAATAGTGATAAACAAAATCAAAATGATCGAATATATCCTAGACATAAGTCACAAAAATAAAATAAAAATAATATAATTTTTTTAAATTATCTAAAAAAGAGAGTTGTTTAATAATTTAAAAGGGATCGAAGGCCTAGACGAGAACGTAGATTCTCATTCTCATTCCCATATCTATATTAAATTTTAAAAAATTAAATATTAATTTTATTCATATCCAAATTTTTCAATTAATATTGAAACAATAAGTTTAGACTAAATAATTTCATTTCACATCCCAATTCCTAATTGAGTTTGTGAAACCAAATATCCAGGTTTTCCATAATTGAGTTATTGTTTGTGATTCTGTTATACTCTTGAAAAAATTTTTTTCTTCATCTTTCGTCTCTCTCTCTTGAATCATATTTTAATAAATCACACCCTATATAACTTGTTAGTGTAGTTTGTTAAGGTATTGTACTTATATTCTTTTTTCTATTTTTTTGAAAATTAAATAATCTATATTTATTTTCAAGCGTCAAATTGTCAGAAATATTTTTTATTGTTATTGATATATGTCATTTGCAAAGTTTAATAATACATTAATTACTTTTATCAATTACAATACTGTCTCTGTTTTCATACATAAGAAAAAATAACTTACATATATTAAAAAAACTAGTTAAGTGCATTAAATTTGACTAATAAATTAATAATATTCCTAAAATATATGTATTGTATAAAAAAAATACATATTGTAAACTAAAAGTGTAAACTACATACTGTAACAAGAAAAGTGGGATTTTTTTTTCTTCTGTGGAAATGGAGAGACAAAGAGTATAAAATAAAATAAAATGTTACATCTATTTTATTAAAATCAAGAAAAATGATTACATTTTTTAATGTGTAAAATAATCTCAAAAAACAAATTTTAAAGAAGACGTATGTTTTATTTTTAAAAAAATATGACGATTACATAAACATTAATGGTATTATTATACCTGCTACACCTGTACCCATAATACAATTTATGGATTAGTCTGTTATTGTTGAAGTTATAAAATATAATTATTATCCAAGACATTATTTCTTCATTTGGCATGATATGACGTTACTTAAATTTAATGGCCAAAAAAGTCAAATTTAAATTAAATTAAGCAATTGCATTTAGGAAAAAAACATATTTAAAGTGTTTTTTCTTTTTTAATTTAGTTTTAAACAGTAAAATTTGATAGTATGAAATAAAATAATGTTTTTGAAATTTGAAAAGTGGAAAGTAGATTGATCGAAAATTAAAGATTAAAAATGTAATTAAGGTATTTGATTATATGGCAGTTGGGAATTGGCAACTACCAGAGCAATGGAGGTTGGACGAGTGGAATTAGGGTTCATTCAGTGCATATGATATGATTTGATATTCCCCACTTTTTAAAATTTTATCTGTTATCTAACAACTAAAAAAGTTAGTTGGCATCTGCATATCAAATTTAATTTAAATGTGGCCCCAAAAATGCACGTGATTCTGATTGTGATTGTGAAGAACAAGAAGGCCTTTTACGACTATATATGTTCAAAGTCCTTTCAGTGTCATCACTCACAAATGACCAGACAAAATGAACCAGCATACTCATCAACCCAATTATA